>PKRV01001639.1:1812318-1896646 GCA_003709505.1 Hyphantria cunea | reverse complement strand
ATAACTTGTACGTTTTATACATGATATTGACGCAATCTGGTTTTATTTTTTTAATAATTCTTTACTTGTAGTTACTAAGGATTATCTATCAAACGTATTATAAGGATACAAGGAAAATATTTTCTAATACAGATATAGGGGTAAACAAGCAGATGCAATCACCTGATGGTAAGTGCCTACCGTCGCTGCGCCTTCTATGAATATCTGCAACTCAAGAGTCAGTCCTCCCTTCGATTACAGAGATGGGGATTCCCTAACATGACGTTAGGGGGCCCAATGATGCAGAATTATCACTAGCCTACCATAGTGTGGGTCACCATGCTGCATCGTTGCATTGTCTGTATTCGAAATGAATATAGTGACCACCACTCCTGCTCCACACCTGCTTATGCTTTACATCAGGCACACATTAAAAAAATAAAGTTAGTAAGTCAAACGCAACAAAAGAATTGATTACTTCTGGTCTTCTGAGAGGCCATCGTTATAGTACAGCCGTTGCCTATTTGTGACAAACCAGCAAGACAAAAAAGTATGTGCCTTTATAATTCTGGATAATAAATTCCACCCTCTTCTATAGGCTCTTCCTTTTGCAGTGATCTTCGAAAAAAGAGCAAGTACATAGCCTAGTTCCTATCAACTTGACTACCTCGGTGGCGCAGTGGTAGCGTACGCGACTGCTGTCCATGAGGTCTCGGGTTCGAATCCTGTGTCGGACCAAATGTTTGTATGATCTGCAAATATTTGTTTCGGAGTTTGGGTGTTTTCTATGTATAATATGTATGCATTTTCAAAAAAAAAACAAAGTATATATATGTAATAATATCAGTTGTCTAGTAGTCATAGTACAAGCTCTGCTTAGTTTGAGACTAGATGGCGTTGTGTGTTAAAATGTCCGAAAATATTTTATTTATTTAACTAATACTAAGATCACTTTCATCACTTATCATTACATCTGTTAACAAAATACATTAGTCAGTAGTCAGTGAAGATACTTGTCCAGAGCCTGATTAATACAGTCATTCATTGCTAGAATATCTCACAGCTGCGAATATTACTATTCGGATGACACACATGCAGAATTATAATTACAAAAGCCCTTTTATATCTAATGTCGAATAATCGCTTCTTTATTCTCTGGGAACTGTATCTTTTCATCTACATTAACATATTTCCTAATGTTTCGTAGCATTGCCTTCCTGGCAAACAGCATATTCCGAATCGGATCAAAACGTCTAATTAATGATCTGCAAATATTTGTTTCAGAATTTTGATAATTTCTATGTAATGTTTTATAAAAAAGCAAAGGTATCCCTAAGTATTCTATTGATCAATTTGTCTCTCATAGTACAAGCAAAAGAGGTGTGTCAGGACAATAGTAAGTGGGGATCGCTAGTCTCTACATATCCCTTTGGGAAACAGGCGTATATATTAGTATAAGCCCTGCTTAGTTTGAGGCTACATGGCTTTATGTGTCAGAAATAATCCATATTTATATTATAAACGCGAAAGTACCTCTGTCTGTCTGTTCTGCTTTCACGGGCAAACCACTACACCGATTTCAGTGAAATTCGGCATGGAGATACTTTTCTTCTTGAGGAAGGACATAGGTTACACTTTGCTATGATAATCGACAAATACGCGGGCAGATCCACGCGTAAAAGCTAGTCTAGGTCTATAGAAATAATGAAAAACAAATAAATGATATTAGTAATTACTACGTAGGTACTCCTTTTCATCTGTAGATACAAAGAAGACGCAATTTCCTGGTCATCTGCTTTTAATTGTAATGTCTCGTTCCTTTCCCAAACCATCTTCTCTACACCATAGAAATATTACTTCCCAAACATATCTATAAGAAAATAATATAGTGGACAAACCGTTTATGATCAAGAAGATGTTGAACGGTCTATAAACCGATCTCATTAGTTGAAAGTCTCGCAATTAATTAGAGTGCGTGTGTCGCGGGCGCGCCGTGACCGGCATGAGACAGGCCTCTAATAACTGTGCTCACCATCTTTTCTACAATACTGGGATAACATGATAATAATTTGATTTTTCTTCCACATACATGTTAGTTATAAAATACACATTTGATCATCTGAGACTGGCTTCCAAACTAATTAAGAACCTGTAATATGGATGACCAGACTATTACCTGTTTTCCATTTCCGCATTTAGCCTCTTGATTGGGCCGTTGTACGGCAGTTTTGTCATCTTCCTACTCCAACCATCCTAGATCGTCCCAAAAGCTCAGCAGCCTTTTCAGGTTACTACATGCTCCCGGTAGTGATGTTGATTGGAGTATGTCCGTGTGTGAGAATGTGCTGCGGTGTTTCTTCTGCCTACATCTTTTGTTTCTGCGGATAGTTGGATATAATAGCTTCGATCGAAAACATGATGACATAAAGTTCGGTTCGTGGGTGTCTCTGGGAGTGCTATTTTCTTTGGGATCCCTCTGCAGAACTCTTGAGTGTGTTGCTTCTGTGTTTATTTATTTATTTATTTAATACATCATGCACTTTAGGTGCATTGGCGGACTTAATGCCTAAGGCATTCTCTACCAGTCAACCATCGGGTGATGCAGAGAAGACAAGATGTAGGTGCATTTTCTAAGAAAAAATGTATTAAAATAAACAGATCTGGCAATATATCAAATAGAAGTAATATATAAAAGCTAATCTACATACATACAAGAACTAATACATACTATACATACAACTAGATATAACTTATATAAATACATACATACATACATGAAGAGATATACTAGAATTAATAGCTGACAATTATGTAGATGTTGATTCCAGACTAATACCTGTAGCGTAGATAGTTATTATTAAATTTGATTTTGGTTGTTGTGTAGACCCTTGGGGGAAGCCTTGCCTATACCCAGCTGTGGACGTTCTTCGGCTGAGATGATGATGATATTACCTTAAAAAAATATATGTCACTAGTTTTTGCTTACGACTCCACCCGCGTGTGTGTCGGTTATCTATGCCAAATTTCATTGAAATCAGCGCAGTGATTTGGCCATGAAAGCGTGACAGATAGACGAACAGACAAAGTTATTTACGCATTTATTATAAGTATATAAGTATGAATTCAAATTTTTGCTGTTTAAATTAATTTAGATCGGAAACTGGTTCCTTCGGGACTTCGGGACATTCTATTCAACTTCCTACCAAAATCCCGCAATGGACTGCGATAGGCTGATTATGATAATGATGAAAATTTGTGAGGATGTATAGTACGAATTTAGATGAAATTTTAATCAGAATAACTATACTCAGAATAACACAGGCTACTATTTACGATAACCGACAAAAATCACAGGCAAAAGCTAATAATAGTTATTTCGGTCTTATTAATTTTTTTCATTCATTTGTTAACCAATTTATATGTTTCTTTTTGCATATCTTGATCTGTAATTGGCTCTGGCAATCTCAAAGTTTACGAATTATTTTATATTATTATTACAATTATCCTTAATTTTGTTTTATTTAACAAAAATCCTAACAACACTTGGTAATTGCTATTAAAAAAACAATAAACTTATATGAATAAATTTTTATATAATTGTCACAAATTGTTTGAAAATACTTATTTATATTCTAATATAATGTTTTTCTGATATAATATATTCATATGCCTAATTTAAAAAAAAATGTTACTAATTGTATTTAACTTTAGGAAAATAATTGAATCAAGGGTCTTCTTTTTGCATTTCTACTTTTTAAAATATTTAATTAATATATTAATTAAATAAAAATATTAATGAATATAACTATCAGTATTTATCCTGATTCGTGGTGTCTCTACTAATAACGGGCGCTCATTTGTTGTTTTAATTTAGCTCTAAATACACACATGTGTTACTGTCATTCATAAATAGATATAAATTGGGTGGGGAACGTTTTTCGTTAGTATTTTGCTTAATTAGACTTAGCCCGCTTTGCATTCAGGGCCCGATGCCCGTCACGAGATATAATTGGTGTAAAGTCATTTGCAATTCGTTTAGAAATAACATAAACGAAACAAAGAAGATTTAGTTTAAAATGCAAAAAAGTACAGAATTATTTAGTTTAACTGAATTTATTTTCAACAGTTTTTCAAGAACGGTTGTGATGTCCTTCCAACACAAAGGGAGGATCGTCCGACCATGCGAGGTGATCATGCCTGCCGGCCACTGATTATTTTCTGATTTATAAAGCTATATTTTTGTAAAATTTTAACTAATTCCGTTCGGCAATTTTTGCGTCAAAAGTTGACGACGTAGATCCCCGTTAATTAACTTTCGCATTTGTTGTTTTAGTAGGTATAAGTAGGATAGAGTACCTATATGTGAAGTTGAAAATGTATCTTACAAATTAAATATCTATAAAAAATAGGAATCGTTATCAATAAATGATTTGAATACATGTTAGTCATAAATTGAAGTTATAAATTGATAGGTAGGTTGTCATTAAAGCAGTAACTAATAATTTTAATAAAAAAGTACCTGGCTGGCTGGCTATTATATATATATACTTACTACTTACTATTACTAGTCGACTCGTACTCGTCGTCGTAACACTCTACTTAGACTTTGTAGTCTCAATGCATAAATATATTTATTCTTTGTGGTACCTTTTTCCACACGTGGTACACGGCACACGTAATCATCACCTAAAACAACGGACAAAAAATCATTTAATAAGAGTAGCTTTGTCCTTAGACAAACTTATTAGAATATACCTAATATACCTCATTATTAATTATGTTTAATAATACAATAATTAAATAAACATCTGAAAAAAACCCCCTATAACATTTTATATAACAAATTGCGAATAATCTATTTACTGTGGAATAATATATTCTTGTAAAACCGTCATCTATTATACTGTAGCAAAACTATTTGTAACCACCTTTTTCCTCGAACCCTGACATCTAGCGTACAATAGCTAAACGTCTTCGCCTCCATGGTCTTTAAAATTTTGACATCTGTACATGTAGTAGAGTGAACAACTTTTGACTCTTTTGACAGCGATGCAGGAGAACATATTTCCATTCCTATGCTATAAAATTAAAAAGTCCGTTGAGTTGCCTGCTCCCTGTTTTTCAATTAGTGTTCTCTTCTTTGGCATGTAGCGACACACCAGCCAATGAACCGTGCACTATTAAATGGTCGGATAGTATCACTACAAACGATTGAATTGACAGTTTTGACGTCAAAATTCATTGGAACTGGTATCGGAGCGGGAATGTGGAAATCTCGTTTGTTGATATCAAGTGATTGTAATTGAGTGCTTCGCGGCCTTATAAATAAATTTCGCCGAACAGAATGCCGCCAAGTAGTTTACGGGTCGTGTACGCGTTCGCCAGAGAAATGCATCCAAAGACGAGTGATGTTTTTATAGAATATGGTACAGCCGGATTTCGCACAAAGTGAGTATAATATTTGCTCTTATTAGAATTTCTATCGTAAAAAAAAATATTATTCGAGCAAAACAAAGCTTATTTATTTTAATAGCACCTTTCTCTCATGCGTTGCTAAAATTGTCACGTAAGCAAAATTGTAATGTGCTTAGAAATTCAATTCCGTATGCAGTAAGGACAATTTTGTGAGTCATCTGCAGTGTCGTTTATAGTGAATTCATAACGGGAAGTGCGACCGGCTGTGATTATGGTCAATGACTTCACGTAATATTTAGACTAAACATAGGATATGTTAGTAGTGATTCAGTGCCGTATTGGCCTAAATATTACGACGATGTAATTATTTGATAAAACGTGCGATAGAAAAGACCTTGTTTGTAATTAAAATGTCAACACTGACGACCTCTAATGATTAATAAACTATGATAGTTTGTTTTAATTTTTTCGTCTATGTCTCTCTGTTCCAAGAGTAGCAGTCTCCAAATATACCCCATTTGGAAACCCACTACTCTTGGGTTCTAATCATACTTTCCATCAGGCAGAGTATAGTTATTTTGGCATGTAATATAAAAAAAGTCACATTGAAAATTGTTTTTTAAACAGAATAAAATAGAATTTACCCTTAAAAACAGTGGTTAAAATAATTATAAGAAAAAGTATACACTATGAACTTTAGTGATATTTTTTCTATAAAAGTGTTTCTAGTAATTTTTGTTTGGATGTATAGCTATATTATGTGAAAGTTTCAAGGCTCTGCAAGACAGTTATGTGTTGCTCCAGTTGTTCTGTTGCACAACAACCAGGTATATCACATAAAATATGAAATGAAATTCTTTTACACTAGACAGGTACATTTCTGAGATTTGAAAATAATTATTTCATGCATTAGAATGTGTGAAATAATAACTTTCCATTTCAATGTTAAAGACTTTCACTCCGTATCCCAAACATAAACTTTACTGCTTTTTCAATAGTGATTCTAATTGATTTCATTTAAAACTATTAGTATTTATTTTGTTCTGTTTCTTCTATTGTGTGTATTCAGCCAGTCTTAATTTTTAGGACACATGTTACATATATAGCTGATTTTAGCATTATTATAATTTATTGAACTTATATCTGAGTCTGAACAAGATACTTTAATATCTGTGTTTTAGACAGCAGCTGTGTTTTAGATATTAGACCAGTTCACTGAATACTACACAGAACACTAATTAGTAATTTTGAGTAGGAGAGCAGTTATGCTTTGCTTAGTGTAGTATGACAGTGTGTGTATGTGTGTCTACACTATACATATACATTTTTTTTCTTAATATATGGCAAACTGTGCTGATGTCTACAATGTCAAGTGAGATGGAAATATGTGGTATTCATGAATAAAGAGTACACATTAATTATCTATAATTAGTAAAATATATTTTTTGTAAGTTACATTATTATGATATTGGCTTCACTGAAATATGAAACTCTATAATATAAGTGACAATTCGTTTACATTATCATCAACAAACCATAATGTCCCACTGCTGGGCTCTGGTCTCCTCTAAGGACAGGGTTAAGGACATACATCGCCACACTGGCTAAGTGCGGGTTGGGGACTGACAATTGGTTCCATGTTATTATATTTAGCCATGTTTTAGTGATAAGATTAGATATTTACCACAATACTAATTATATATTAATGAATTTCTAACAGATCCTAAATAAAACCATCTTATAAGAAAGTTTATAATACTGATTTTAACGGGAAGAAAAGGCAGGGCCTTGTTGGTCTAGTGGTTAGCGTAAGCGACAGCAGATTAAGTAGTCTAGAGTTCGATTCCCTGGTCAGATTGCTGTCGGGTTTTTCATACAAATAAATTCTGAATAGCCAGTGTATGGAAGATGGCTGTGTTTTCTCCCTCGTACCTCGGTCCTGATTGTCATGAAGTTCTATGGCAATTGTTATTGAGGAGTCAGTGCCCTCCAATATACTCACAACTAGTTCAACCTTTGACTTCAGTTCACCCACAAGATTGTGGAGGTCAGATGCCAGTCGCTCCATGTAAAAATTGATATGCAGGTACAACCGGTAGAACTAGTAACCGACCCAAATCTTTGGAATAATAAAGACTAGAAAAATGATGAAAGGCAGGAAACAAGTCCTTGTTTTTTTATTTAAATACTTGTACCTTATTTAAATTTCTTTGATACAATGCAATACAATAATACATTATTCTTTATTGTACTCCATAAAAATACATACTCTACATAAACATACGGTAAAGATATCATTAACGATCCTTGGCTTCATTGTTTCAATGTTTTGTAAAGTCCTCAAAATTCGGTCCAGCGTTCCAGAAATTTACTGGACCAAGCAGACAGACAAAAACTTGTGAATTGCTTTTTCATGTAAGTGAATATGCATTTAGTAAAAGGTGTTAATTATAAATTACAAACAAACACTTTAATTTTATTTTTTTGTATAGATGAGGTACTTCTATGAGATAAACATTTTCTGGCATTGCCGGTGGTTGAACAGATTGCCCAAACTCAAGATTTTTGTAGGTTCAGACAGACATGTTCAGACATTTTAACACACAACGCCATCTAATCCCAAACTAAGCAGAGCTTGTACTATGAGTACAAGATAACTGATATTAATACTTATATACTTTTTTTGATTTTTGTAGGTAAAATCAAAAAAATATTTAGATTTTTGTAGGTATCCAATCATTGTCTTTTGACTTCTTATAAAACTAGTTCAATTTGTAAAAAAACTACTATAGTCGTTCAATTAGTGTCAGTCTTTCGACTTTTTTTGTGAAATAGAGGACAGACAACCAAATTGGTCACTGGATGAAGTGGCTGCCGCTGCTTATGGACACCTAATAATATTAAAGAGTGTATAAGTGCACTATAGTGGCAGGAGTTTTATATAAGAAGCTCATAATCGATCAGAGTGGCGAGCAATGGGAGAGGCCTATGTTCGTGAGTGCACTACAAATGAAGTGGCTACACCCCGAGGATCCCCCCGCGAATTAGACAAAGGGGAGACCTCAACTACTTGCATGGAACTCATTCAGATGAAAAGCAACGATTAAGATTGTTTTTTTTACTGTTTATCACTAGTCGATGGCCCATATGATGCCTAAACAACATGAGTCTCACTGTGCTCGCATTAAAGATAAACTAGTCTTAACAGTATCGGATCGATATCTCTAGTCACGCACCTCTGTTATGTCCCCTAGCGAACAATAGGGGAATGGCCGACGGCTAGCAGCTTCTATTAGGAGATTACTAGCGTTTTGGACTAGGTGTTACCTGGCCTCGGGACTCAATTTAGGGCACAACACTGATTGTAATCTAACACAAGTATGTCGATACTTCTTTGTAAAAGTTAGAAATAATAATGATTTGTTTCTGTCACGTAGTAAACTTAATTTCAGTGCATAGTACTTTGGTATATTTTCAATTTCAAATGTAACTTGAATAATTGAGGTAATAACAACGATAGAGAGTTAGATTAAGGGTGCATCTAAACAACTGACACAATGGTGTACTAGATATTTCTCTATCGAGGTGTTTATTTTCGAAAATAAATTGACTGTCCCACCCAAACTTATTACTACATTAATACTTACGAATTCATTGATTAAAAGCTGCCCAGTCAAGGAACTGAAAGCCATCATGCAGACCTTCGTAACTGTGGGAACGATATGAAAATTACGATAAAATTATGATTCAATAGAATTGAATAGAGAGATCCAATTCTATTGAAACATAATTTTATTATGCAATATAGCTCATCCTACGATAAGCCATTACTGTTGGTCACCTTCTCGGAATTGATTAATCAAATTATACAGCATAAGTATTACAATGGAAATTATAAATCAGCAAACTGAAGATAGGGTGTTCCCCTACCCGATAGATCGACGACCTAAGGAATTCACGTAAATTACCTATAGCATTTCAGAGCCGATAGGTAGCAGAGCGGTACTATCCTTGCACAGAAGATCACCGTAAAATGCCAGCGTGTGTACTATCGTGTTTCGTTGGTGGATGCAAAACCAGAGGCCCAATGATGCAGAAGCATCACTGGGCCGCCAAGGAGTGGATCACCATGTCGTATTGTTGCAACAACTCTTGTATTGTACTTTGCTTTCCATCAGGCAGAGTGGAGACATTTTGACAGGCCGGTACATAAATAAAAAACTGCTGCGAATCTTGTCTGCAGCTATTTATTGATCAGTTGTTATATCTAAGTGGGTGTAGTGAGAGAAAGGCAGGAGCTGGATGCTGAAATCGATCAGAGTGGCGTGGCAATGTAAGCAGATTATATCTAGCAGTGGCGTGCAATAGGATTTAAATAAAGTAAAGTGGTACTTTTGTAATGCGGTTAGTTTTTTCATAAAATCTGTTAACACAGATAAAAGCTTAGTTCGTATATATATTCGAACTAAAACTATTTCTGTCCAGGTTAACGTTATCCAGACAACACAAACATATCAGCAATGCAAATGTCTAAAATAATAAAAAAATATAGTACTTTGATCCGTGCACCTTGAGTAAAGTATTAGTTTTGGCGGGATGCCAAACACTTAGGAAGGAACCCCTTTATTGTATGTTTATCCAAACACGGGTTTATTATAAGTTAATGTTTTTAAAATAAAATATAAAGCACGGCCACTTTACAACGCAGGTACAAATAAGAATTTCGTATACGTTTGATATTAGTTTTATGCCTAATTAGGTGCGCCCGCTGTGTAATCCGCAATTGTTATTGCTATTGTATCGCATATTGTTCACTATTACATTGGTTTTAATTTTTTTGTCGTGTGACCCTATTTTTTTCTAAAATAAGACTATAGAGAGAAGATATATAGACTCGAGGCTGCGTTGAACGAAACGTATAAGCACCATGAAATTATCGGCGCTTGATATTTTGGTGGCAAAAGAAAACTACCCATAACAACAAGCGTTCGGGCA
Organism: Hyphantria cunea; assembly: GCA_003709505.1. NCBI lineage: Eukaryota > Metazoa > Arthropoda > Insecta > Lepidoptera > Erebidae > Hyphantria > Hyphantria cunea. Next base: position 1,886,257 of record PKRV01001639.1, on the reverse strand, counting down.
CTGTTTTAGTTATTCTTTAAACGATATAACTGATGACAAACCACGACAGCGTAATGCCTTACTGTTAGTTTTTTTTCTTTTTTTATTGCAATCTGTCTTAAAGATATTCAGCAATATTTATATTGGTAAAGATGTGTTGGTATGCGAGATATATGCCCAGTGGCATATTCACAAATCAGAGTCAATCCTGTAGTACTCTTTTCTTAAGTCTGCGTACTCCTGGGAATATATCGTCCATGAGGTGTTGTGCGAGTGCATTTGGATGTTGTTGCAATCTATCTTTGTAGGTTTTTCTTTTATTTCCTCTTTAACAGTTTTAATAACAAGTTTGCGGTGGTTCACATTAATTCTGTTAGTTAACATTCGTTTTTACTGTAATAATTTTCATACCTAAATGGCTAAATATAAAAATCGTAGTAAACTCTAAATGAAAATGGTCCAAGAACATTTCTTAGCTTCGTAATTTATTAGCTGCTTAAAAATATTTTATCATTTGCACTTCTTTACTATAAAATTGTGGATATTTTGCATTGTTTTTTTATGTTTGATTTGTTTGCATTAATGAGTATTAAAATCTCTATATTTTAGTTTATGAAATTTTATCTGAATTGAGTAAATTATTATATTTATTTTAAATACCATGATTTTTTGTTTCTACAGTCGATTTGGATGGACATCCAAAGGTTGCCTGTAAGAGATTGTTTTTTAGCGATAAGGCCGCCATTTGTACATGGTCATTATATTGTTTAGCTCAAATATAACTGTATCAATTGTGTACAATAAAGTTTATTCTATTCTAAACTCCAATTAATACAAATTAAACCAAACATTCCCTTCTCTAAGTTGAAAGAAAATGAAGTTGGTGCATACATGAAACAAAAGATTGCAAGCATTTTTACTATCTTTATTTAAATAAAAAGATATTGATTTAACGTCTAGGACTTGATAACACACTGACACGATTTCAATAATGTTGAAACTCAATGCTTTACTTGTGAAAATACTACAGAAATAGGTATTTCACTTTATTATTTTCTCTATATAAGCGTTTTTTAGATAAGACTTATTAGACAATGACAAAGGCGGCTTATAAGCGAAACTACTCTTGAGCAAAATATGAGTGTAATAATTTCTGTTTAAATGTAAAGGTAATCTCAAAGCCGGCCTTTCTCTTGCGCGTGTTTTTATTTTCATCGGACTGTTATTTAGGGGCCTTTAACTACTTCTGATCTAGAATTTTTATCGCGATGTCTGGGATAATTAATGTGGTATGCTTTTTCGCTATAGCAATATTTTTTTTTCGCAGTATATGCTACACTAGAAAACTAAATTGAAATTTCAGAAATAACTAAATATTAGACTCAACACAATTATTTGTGAAGCCCACATATTTTATGCGACGTAGGTCTCATAACTACAATACTCGGCGCCGCTCCAGTTCATAAAGCAACTATTTAAACTACTCTGTTCATAGGAGTCATACTACTCCTATATATAAATTCGTAAGTAACCCTGTCTATCTATCCTTTTTTTCACGGCTAAATGCTGCTCCGATTTCAATGGCAGTTGGCATAGAGATTCTTTGATTCTTGAGGAAGGGTGTAGGCTATTATTTACCGCGATAACCGACTTATATTCTTATATCATCAACAACCCATAATGTCCCACTGCTGGACTCGGCTATCCTCTCAGGAGAGGGTTAAGGCCATACGTCCCCACGCTGGCTTAGTGCGGGTTGGGGACTGACAATTGGTTCCATGTTATTATATTTAGCCATGTTTTAGTGAAAAGATTAGATATTTACCACAGTACTAATCATCACATAATTGTTTCATAGTCTCTTCAGTGCATGTTACCTGTACTAGTACTAGTACTCTATAGTGTGTGTGGGTCACCATGTTGCATTTTTTGCTCTCACGATGTGTAACCATGAAATAGCATGAAATGTAAATGAAACAATACTACTAAAACTATCAAAATTAGTCGCATACATTGAAATAGCATTACCTATGTAACTCAAACCGGTAGCTGTCTTGTTTAAATCACCCACAGTAATTCAATACAATAGTGTATTTATGTGCATTGAACGTGGGTAAAAATAGGCTGGGATGCCGTGGTGTGTTAATCTATACAGTTTCCAAACTCCTGACTGTAACTGCAAACGACCAATACGACTTTAACCAAGGCTATAAAAATGTTGTCTGTCTGTCTGTTGGCGATCTTAACTGATAAGTCGGTGGTGACGAGAACAATTATTTGTTTTTTGTCCGGGTGTAATTTTTATTTATAATTTTTATTGTAAAACTGTTTGCTTATACGTACCTACCCATATTTATGTAAGTAGCTGACCCACGGAACTTCGTCTGTGTCTCTTTTCAATCATCTATTGGTCTAAGTGTGATATTATCTAGCCTATATTAGGCAAAAAAAATTGGTTAGACAGTTTGGAGTTAATCGTGAGCAATAAGCCAACAACGTATGATCGAATAATAGTAACTGGCAAGTTAAAACATCTTTGTAAATAAATACTTATTTGTTTGAACTTGTAACGGTTTGATATACTTTTCAATTTTACAGCACTTGCTATAAAATTAAAAAGTATTTAAAACCGGCTGCATATATTGCATGTAAATGTTTTTAATTGCTGTAGTAAAAAAGTTTAAGCAGTTCATGATATACTGGTCTGTCAACCAACAATTGAAAGTTCAACCGGGGCGCCTGGCAATCTTTAATTCTATTGAAGGGACAAAGGCAATGACGAGCGTCTACCGCGAACGATGCACTTTTGGAACTCACGCTACAAGACCACTTTTGGATGTGTGTGACACGTTACATAGTGATTGTATTCAAAGTTAGTGTGCTGCAATTGTAAGCGTAATATTCAAAATGTGGATAGTAATGCGGTCAGGTCATCTATTGTGGCCAACCACCAGTACAGAATAAATTTTTACAGTGATACATATAGGTATGGAAATCAACATTAGGTATTACAATAGGCGGTCTTATCGCTCACGGCGGTCTCTTCCAGACAACCTTTGTACGGATATTATAAAATAATCTTTTGGGTAGTCGGCGGTATACTTCAATTGGTCTAAATTATTAATAAAATATAAAGCTACCTATATATACCTACTTAAACTAACATATAGTATATGTTAGTATATAGATTTGTAATATACATAGATTAATTTCAATCTATATATCTATTATATTTATTTCTCGTGCCACGTTATTGCTCGCTATGAATTCCGAAACTATCTAACCGATTATCACGTTTTTTTAAAGTATTTAGACACAGACGATGTATATATATATATATGTATATATATATATATATATATATATATATTAGTTGACCCGGCTAACAATGCTTTGCCATATATAAAGAAAAAAATACAAAACATATTTAGAGGCGGGTCACCTTTATCATGTAAGGGTAAGAAAGATAGATGACGGCCGATTTTCAGACCTATCCGATATGCAAACAAAACTTTATAAAAATCAGTCCAGTCGTTTCGGAGGAGTTTGCTAACAAACACTGCGAAACGAGGATTTTACATATTAGATATACCAGTTTTCTTTGATAGGGCTAATTGTTTTCGTATGTGTTTTTTATGTTTTGTTATATCTAATCATGATTTTAGTACATTTATATTTTACGATTACAATTTACTTAAGTTCTTATGCTTAGATAACTTCAAGTAGGTAAAACTTTACCAACGAGACGATCCTCTGCTCGTCTTTCCCCATTTTTTTTTATTTTTGTGCGGAAATCCCCTCGGATACCACCGACCGGTGGTTATGTTGGACTCGAGCCGACTAAAAACCGCACAACATCTCGGGTAATAGAAGCCGGGGAACCAGGTGTACCCTCGCAAGGAGATCCCTGGAATCCCGTCGTACCTCGGGCTCATCTTTCTCCTACTGTACCCTCTGATAGAATAATAATCATCATCTTCCTAGCCTTTGTTATTCCCAAGATTTGGGGTCGGCTATTTATTCAACCGGTTTCACCTGAATATCAATTTTTACACGGAACGACTGGCATCGGACTTCCACAATCCTAAGCGAGAATCGATCCAATCGAAAGTTGAACTAGTTGTCAATATATTTGAGGGCACTGTCTCCCCAATAACGATTGCGCGATCATGACAACCGGGACCGACGGCTTAACGTGCTCTCCGAGGCAGGGGCTCTGAGAGAATAATAAAAAATAATAATAATAATGAATATTTCGGACATGTAACACAACGCCATCTAGTCCCAAGCTAAGCAGAGCTTGTGTTATGGATACTAGACAACTGATATAAATACATATTATATTTTTTTTGTAAATACATACATATGACATAGAAAACACACAAACTCCGAAACAAATATTTGCAGATCATACAAACATTTGGTCCGACTCGTGAATCAATACCGAGATCTCAAGCTCAGCAGTCGCATACGCTAACACTGCGCTACCGAGGCAGTTTGGCAGTGGCAGAATCACCACGCTACGACCGATAGGAGCGGAGTATTAATAAAAATGTTGCAAAACGGGAGAAAATTATTCCTTTTGAAAGCTCTCATTGACAGCCCTGATTAAAATGGTTAAAGTTTCACAAAAATAATGTATTAAGGAATTGTTCCCATAAACTTCTAATAGAAAATTTTACTACTACATGTCTATCTTTTAAGGTTGTTCCTGTAACCTTTTTAATCTATACTAATGTTATAAAATAAAAAAAAATTATAATTGTAATTTATGTTAGAATTTGTAATGTAGGTTATATTAAAAAAAATATATGTAAGTAGATAAATAAGCTTAATAGTATAAAATAAATGTTATAAAGAGGAAAGATTTAATTGTTTGTTTGTTTGCATTGAATAGGCTCCGAAACTACTGAACCGATTTGAAGAATTCTTTCACTGTTAGAAAGCTAAATCATCTACAAGTAACATATTCATATATTACATTTGCAAAAAAGTTAGGGATCCGTATGAAGACTTACTCAAATGTTCTAAGGTTGGAAAGTTTGCTAAGAGCGTGTTAAAATGTATTTTATAATATTAAGATTTTTGGGTAAATACTAATGTCTACCCGTGAGGAACTGGGCGGGCCGCTGTGGTGGTAATTAAATTTGATCACGCAATTATAAAATCATGCTATGCAATAAAAGACGTTTTATTTTCTTTGATAACTTTGTTCACTTTACTCCACATTCTTGCTAACTACGTTCAATAATAAATTGTATAAAGGAGTCAACTAGTTAGTATTTACTGTGTTTTAAATATTTATTTAAAGAGTTCTATGCCTTGTTACAGAGCCAATTTGTTGGAACATGTGGTTTACCGCATGGGTCTGTTGGCCGTCATACGCTCCAGGGTGAAAAACGGTAAGATTTATATGACAGTCTAATTGTCAACTAGACACTAGGCATCCATGAACTAAAATCATAGCGCGTTATTTCTGTAAACTAGCTCACTTGCTCGGTAAGACTAAATGCAGATTCTATACAAATTCAAACTGTATTAACATATTTCATGTCTAGCCACGCGCAGTTTATGAGCACAACCCTATCTCAAAAGAACACTACATTTTTGGGAATAAAAGTAGGCTGTGAGCTAATCCAAAGTGTCGACTACCTCCATACCAAATTTAATGAAAATTTGTCAAGCCATTTCAGCGTGAAGAAGTAATAAATATACAAACACAATTCACAATTCGCTTTTACAGTGTTAGTGTGATAGATCATAAAGGAAATTCAATCAAAGTATGAGAAATTCAATATAGTGTGCTTGTTTGAGTAATTGTGGTCGTCGACGACCATCAAAGCAATGTAATAAAGCTGCAACAGTTCTTAGCTCAAACTAAATATACTATAATAAAGCTTTGAACTAAATAATATATCTGCACCAAAATAACTCGAAGCAAATAAACTATAACTGCATATTACTTCACGGTTTAAATGGATGTTTTAGGTCGCACAATAGGCATTATGATCACTGCCTCGCACAATCTCGAACCTGACAATGGAGTGAAGTTGGTCGATCCGGATGGAGAAATGCTGGAACAGAGCTGGGAAGAGATCGCTACGAGACTTGCTAATGTCAGGTAAATCTGAAATCATCACCACAAAGCTTCTTTCGGCTGGGTATGTCATCACTTCGAAAAAATATGTTGATCTTCCAAATTACCATTATTATCTTATTTTACAAAAAAAAATATGTAGATGTACATTTATATATATGTGTGCTCTGACCCTTTTGGTCATTGAATCGGTAACAATTAGGCAATAAATTAAGGCTCCATCCACCTCAGTGATTTTATTAATATACTTCGAGCTAATTATAGTAACAGGTGAGTCCGAAAAATAAAGTGCACCCCAGTTTTAGTCACGTCAGTCGGTTTTTACTGTTGGAGAGCCACGCTTCGGCACGAAGGGGCCGGCTAGACCGGAGTGATAACACGGTCTCACAGAACCGGTGTGAAACAGCGGTTACGCCGTGTTTCGCCGAGTAAGTGAGGATACCGGAGGCCCATATGCCAACCCCTGCCCTCATCTCTCCATCTCTCAACCCCTCCCAGCGCCTGCCCGCACTGAAGCGACGTAAAACAAGCGAAGGAATTTAGGCGACGTACGGCACACGCGATCGTCGCCCCCTCGCGGCTGGCCTGTGAAGCGGATGGGGGGGAAAACCCGTCCCGCCCATCCGCGGCCACACTCAGGGCGGCATGAGGTGCTGATAGGCGCGCCTCCACCGCCCGGTTCGCCGGCGTGTTGCCGACCTTTGAGGTAGGAGTACGCTCTTCGCATAGGCAGGGAGCCGGACGCTCGGTGTCACCACTGCGTCGACTGTCGGGAGGATACGGCGTGGCATACGCTGGCAGAGTGTGCCGCTTGGGAGGAGCTGCGCCGTGCCCTCATCTCTGTAGTAGGCAGTGACCTCTCGCTGCCGGCCGTAGTTCGTTCTATAGCCTTCTGCGAAACCGTCATCTCGCAGAAGGAGGCTGCGGAAAGGGAGAGAGAGATCCTGACCTCTCTCTCAGTCCGCAGAAGGCGCACCGGGCGTCGGAGGAGGGCATACGCTGACCTCCACCGGCCTCACTAACTGGGTCCAGGGGCGGTGGACTTGGGGATGTTCGTCGCCCCCAACCAACCGGACCCGAGGTGGCGGCGCTTAGTGTTCCTGTGCGCCCCTCTTTGAAGTCTCGAGGGGAGTCAAATACCTCACTCCTCTCGCTGACGAGATGTGGTCCGCAGCAGCGGGCCGGCACCAGTCGGGGATTGCGGATGCCTTTTAAGTTCCCGTGGTCCCTGGCGTAGGTGAGAGACGGAACACCGGGGGGTTTTAGTCAGTAAAAGTCTGACAGACCCCTTCGCTCTCTCCCCAGAGCGTGGGACATCAAGGAGGATTTCCCCACGTTAAAAGAAAGGAGTAAGCTCTTTTCATAAAGATCGTATTGGTATAGAAATACCGCAGGCGATTGTTTGTTCCGCAATACCAACATAAGTAAGGTTACGGTTGCCTGTAAGAGATTGCTTTTGGCAATAAGGCCGCCCTTTGTACACTCGTCTCACATTTTATGTACTCTCTTCTAACTGTAATATTATAGTGTGCAAATAAAGAGTTTCCTATGTATCTATCTATACGTAGTCTGACAAAGGAATAACTACCGTTCGGGAAAAAGCGCACAAGTAGTTATGAGATTGTCTTTCGATGGTCTTAATTATATTTTTTCTTACATTTACAGTGACAATGATTTAGAATCAACAACAGAGCAGGTTATAAAGCAAGTGAACGCAGATATGTCTCTCAAGGCGAGCGTGTTCATCGGTATGGATACCAGGTACGGACGAGTATTAATACCTAATATTTATTATGTTAATTTATTCCAAAGGTGTCCGTTTATCTTTGTGTGTCGTTAGTGCATTATTGTATAAAATACTTTAGGTGTCAAGAACACGTGTAATAACGTGGATATTATTCTAACTACCCGCACAACATTCTTTTTGACAAGACTAATTTTTTTATAGTTTTGGGGAGATTTTTTATTCTTATGAGACTGTTTTTGGTCGTAGCGTGATGTTAGGTAGCCTATAATAGCCTTTCCTGATAAATATATATGTTATTCAAAACTGATAGGATTTTGAATGGGTAGTTTTTGAGATTGGCTTGAAACACTTTAATTTCTTTTATTTCAGTATTGTTTAATCGGTTGAACGATTGGATATAGTTTTAATAAATTTCACAAGAAAATAAGCAATTAATTATGAAAACATCTACGAATCTGTTTTTATTAAAAATTCAAACAATCTGGCAACGTTCTCAAGCACATGTCAAATATAAATAAACATCTACCCAAGATAATAAAATATGCAAATAAGCCCAGCTCTTTGCACCGGGTCATTTGAATTTACAAAACGATTGTATTAATTCATGCCATTTTGATCTCTATTACAGGTACACAAGTCCCAGATTAGCAGCGGCGGCAGCTAACGGTGTCATAGCTCTGAAGGGCACTCCTAAAGAGTTCGGCATCGTAACTACTCCGATGCTGCATTTTTGTGTCAAATGTCGTAATGACAATACTTATGGAACACCTACTGAAGAAGGTAAGTTGGGTCGATGATAATTTTCGGGGCGAAAAATGATCGTAGTCACTGCTAATATAAAGGTCATAAGTTCGATTCGTTTAGGGGTTGAAGTCCATAGCGCTGGATCTGAGGAGACCGGAGCTGGTCACAATCCTCAGCAATGAAGGAATGATTAAGAAGATGAAAATCCTCTATATATCAACTTTAACTGCTAAATGTATACAAATATGTAAATAATATTGAAGTATCTGTTTCTGATTTCAAATTATCAATTTTTCACTATAAATATATGAAAGTATTTGGTACTTACATCAAAGCACAATTTTTTGTCTATCTATTTGTTCCAATTAATCTCTGTAGCGGCTCGACTGATTTTTAAGAAGTTTTCACTGGCAGATTGCTGATGGAGTAACCAATGTTACTGATGGGTTTTGGGCATAAAGAAAACTAATTATTCGTATAAACCGAGATGTATTTTGATAACAAGTGGAGATAACTTTCGACACACACAGAACAGCGTACAAGAGCACACACACATCATAAATGAAAAATAACCAATATGACATTGACATTAGAATGACATATATTGTGTTTATAAAATATACACTAACAGTTACCTTTTTTAGACTAGCTTCGCTCCAAGGCGTTACCCGAGACAACAACAAACTAATATAAAATTAAAATGAATTCCAGGGTACTACGAGAAAATCGTGGGTGCTTTCAAGAAGATCCGCCAGAAGTTAACAGTGTGCGGTGATTATAATACCACGCTATACATCGATGGGGCTAACGGAGTTGGCGGGAAGAAACTCAACATTATCAAAAAGACTTTGGATGGTGAACTGGATCTGCAGTTGTTCAACATTGGAGGAAATGGGGGGAAGCTTAATTTGAATGTGAGTTAATATTGTATCGTATAGTACATTAACTTTTATCTGTGATTTCGCCCGTTTGTAAGTCGGTTATTTCGGTAAAGAGTCCTAAAATGTCCTTCCTCAACAATCAAAGTATCGCCATGCCAAATTTCGTTGAAATCAGTGCAGTGGTTTAGATTTGATAGCGCAAAAGATAGAGTGGGAGCGTTAGAGAGCGACGCTTCTCAACGAATGGGCCGGCTCGACCAAAGTGATACTATCTGATCTGATCCTGATCACAGGAAACTGGTTGAAACAGCGCTTGCGCTGTGTTCCACCGAGTGAGTGAGGATACAGGAGACAACCCCTCCCCGCATCCTCCTCCCCATCGCCCAAAGGCCGCAACTCACTTGTGACATCCATGGGCGACATTAATCGCTTGCTATCAGGTGATACGTCGTCTTATTTGCCCCCTTTTTTTTGTGCGGAAATCCCCGCTGGTACCACCGAGTGGTGGTTATGTCGGACTCGAACCGACTAAAAACCGCACACCATCTCGGGTACTAGAAGCCGGGAAACCAGGTATACCCTCGGAAGGAAATCCCTAGTACCCCGATCTCATTTGCCCCCTATTCCATAAAAAACTCAGTTACGCTCGAATTTATAATAATAGTATGGAAACATTAAACTAGTATATTGAAATGAATACTTTATGAAGAAATGTATAATTGAATGTCTTTGCCCATGGACATTTGTAGCTCACTGCATTGTTGACTTTTGAGTGCTTGTTAAAAATTTGGAGTATATAATATAATGAGTAGCTCTTACCGAAGGTCCCCTACATTCGGTAAGAGGTTAAATAAGTAGCTCTTACCGAATGTAGGGGACATTCGGTAAGAGCTACTTATTTAACCACGAACAAAAAAAATATTTAAAAAAACTATAACCTAACTACGTAGATTTTTTTTTATAAAATATGTATACGAATCTATTGAAATTTATTCATTTTAAAATCGGTTAGGTAGTACTGTTACGGTTGAACATACAAACATACATAGACTACCATAACTATTACCATTATTCTGGTTTTGACGTTGTCGTTTAAAAAATATACGACTGATGAATAGTTACTTGATTTCAATTTTCCATATTAAAAGGCAATTTACATATATTTTTTAAAATTAATGTATGCCAAATACATAAAATAGGTGAAAAATAGCCTTTAGGTCGTATCACAGGCTAAGTTTTTGTCTTTTATGGAATATGGCAAATGAGCAAATGAGGCGTGTCGTCTGATGGTAAGCGATTACCGCCGCCCATGGGGCCTCCAGCGGGGATAACCCGCTCACTCGGTGAAACACAGCGCAGGCGATGTTTCACACCGGTTTTCTGTGAGGCCGTGTTATCACTCCGGTCGAGTCGACCCATGCATTCCGAAGCGTAGCTCTCCCACGGTGCAAAGTCGGCGGTTTTCACTATATTGGACATTTTAATTTGACGAATGCACACTAATATTATAAATTTGAACTACTAATAACTCTTTCCATCTACTTTCTGATAAAAGTATGTAATAAATACGAGTCTGTATTGCATACCTTTCCAGTGTGGAGCAGACTTCGTGAAAGTGTCCCAGAAGGCGCCAGTGGGAATCGAACACGTACCATTCCAGCGCGTGGCGTCTCTCGACGGGGACGGCGATAGGCTTGTCTATTATTATATCGACGACAAGTGAGTATACCAACCATTTCCTGTAGATCATTGTGATTGGTTGAGGAAAGGATTCGTTTAAGAGATCATAGCCAAATGGGAACATCGGAACCCTTATAGTCCTTCGGCTTAGATTGTATAACGACGACGTATTGGTGCTTGCGATAAGAAATTTATGATGGTAGGAAGATCACAAACATAAAATAATACCATTTTCTTTTTATTTCGCTACAAAACGTCACAAGCATAAATTAATTACCCACTGAAACAATCGGTGGTCTTATCGCTAATTGAATTTTTTTCCAGACAATGTTAGTTATAAACAAATCCGTTAAATTATCGAAAGACTATTGTATCAAAGTGTGCGAATAGGGTTTTTTTTTTTATATTTAAGCTGCCAAAATGACTCTGCCCTGCCAGATGGAAAGCATGAGCAGAATCCAAGAGTGGTGGTCACCATCCTCAATGCGAAAAAGAACAATGAAGTATATGTAAGTGACCCACATTATGGCGGCCTGGGGGGGAAAGGGGATAGTGAGGGGGATAGGGGGCGTTGGATTGGGGTATGGGCCTCCGGTATTCTCACTCACTCGATGAAACACAGCGTAAGCGCTGTTTCAGACCGGTTTTCTGTGAGGCCGTGGTATCACTCCGGTCGAGCCGGCCCATTCATGCCGAAGCGTGGCTCTCCCACGGTATCATAGATATGGTAGATGACTGTACCGTGAATAAGTACCAAGAACTCTAGCAGAACATGCCGGAAACATTTCTAGCATGTTTTGCACTGTTTTGAACTTTTACAGCTTTTCAATTCTATTATATACTTTAATCAAATAAACATTGACATCACCACTCAATTAATGCAAATATATTGCATAAATTAATAATAATAATAATAAGAGCCTCGACCAACACCTCAAGAGGCTCACGTTAGATGGTTGGATCAAGGGTCTGATGCAGAAGGCAGTCCTTCTTGACACGGCTCGTATTGTCAGAAGGTTCCTTTCTTTGGAGCCCTAACCACCGGTTTCTTGGTCCCTGTACCCGAAGTCGGTGGTCTACTATTTTTTATATTTTTAAATATATATTAGTTTATTTTTTTTATGTATTTAAAAATGTAATTAATATGTATATATAAGTAATAAAGAGAATAATAATAATTTTCACAACAACAGAAACAACGTTTTTGAGTGGTCTAAAACAGTGACGTCACAAGTTTGTATTTAGAGCATTTTTTATAGAAAGTAACTAATTTGACTAAAGTCTTATCTACCCAATTTAGCTTAACTTCCAAATAAACTATATATATATTATGCAAATATCTTCTAACATGTATTCTTCTTGCTATTTGTTGAGGGACCCAGTTTGTGATAGTCTTTATCACTCTTGAGTCAGGCATTCTCTCAATGTTACCTGCCCAGCGAAGTCTCTGCGCCTTGCAGAACCGAACCTGTATACATAACTAACATGTATACTTAATATAATTATGTTTACAAATATCTCTTTGTAATAAGCAAATCATTAACAACTCATAATGTCCTTCTGCTGGGCTCGGGTCTGAGAGGGTTAAGGCCATACGTCCCCACGCTGGCCAAGTGCGGGTTGGGGACGGGCAAGAATACGTTGTGGCTACGTCATCTTGCCGTTGGTTGTTTTTAAGCCGCCCTAAGGTCTCCAACTAGGTTTCACGACTGTTATCCTATGACAACAACCGGGACCTACGGCTTAACGTGACCTCCGAATCTATGTTTGCGTACTGGAATGCAAAAATATAGTTCAATAATAGTCGAGCAAAATTGCGTGGAATTTTATTATTTTTAAAGCAGTCTTTGAAACTAATTGGCCTCTTAAAAACCGAGATGTGTTCAAAAATAAACCAAAAAATCCCGAAAGTGTGTATTAATTTTAGTATATTGAAATAAAACAACATTTTTAAAAGTCGTTTTATTTTAACTTAACAAATAGCTCATTAACTTTTTTGAGTATTCTCTAATGGGATTTTTTGAGTTAACAATAAAAATTTATGAATTCTTTTTAAATACCCATTTTTCAGTTTAATTATAAATGTTTGAAGGAAAATGGCAGGTCCTGTATGATGGGGTGGCCATGAGATTTGTACCGTTTATAAAGTGAACAATTCTAATTCCGTGTAATAATAACAATTTTAGAACTATGCAAGAATAATTTAAAATCTTTTAAATAATTGTGTAGTCAACAAAACACGTTTTCTAAACGTGCCATACTTAAACCCTACTTAGTAAAAAAGAAACTAGATGGCGTTGTATGTCCGAAAATATTCTTAAATAAATTACATTGAAAACGATGTAATAATTAAATCGATATTTATGAATCAACTCACTTATGTATAGCAGTTAAAAACAAACATTTTATATTCATAATGTTTACCCTACACGAAAAAATAAGCGAACTAGTTATTTAAAAATAAATAGTTATAATCAATTAAGTCGCCACGCTTCTTTGTGTCATTCAATTCATTCAATTAATATTTTATGTATGTAAATAAGAATTCAGCATAAATCAAGTATATACATTAATAACAGGCGGTTGAATGTTGTTTACTATTTCGCTAGTTATGACATATGTCAGGATGGCCGAGCGGTCTAAGGCGCCAGACTCAAGGCACACCTTGTTCACTGAACGTGGATTGAGTTATTCTGGTCCTCTCTGAGGGCGTGGGTTCGAATCCCACTTCTGACAAATCTTTTTTGATTTTTTTTAGTAATTATAGTATTTTTTCTATGTTGTATTATTATTATTATTTATTATATTTGTGAATTCAATACGAAGTATAAAGAAATATCTAAAATAAAAACTTACTCTGGAGCACGTGGGTTCAAATCCCACTTATGAAAATTCTTTTCATGTTTTTTTTTATTATTGTATTTTATTGTTAATTTTATATTACAAATGAATAACGGGCCTTGGGGGTTTAAAAAGTTGTAAAACTATAAAACTGTTTTAATTTAACAGTTTATTTTTCATATGTAATGAGCATACAATACAAAATATTTTAATAAATACTGTCTTAATATTATGTACTATTGGAAGGCGAGCTTGTTTGTTTTTTAATTGAATTGCTGTTGCATAATATCAATAGCATTTGATAGGACAGATGGCCCCATTTGTCACTGGCTAGCGGTTATGGAGGACGGAGATCGTTCTGCAACTAAGTTTGCACCTCGCGTTTGCAACTTATGCTACAGGGTTAGCAGCTTTGGCACCAATACACGTCCTACAAGTTTGCGACAAAAGATAGATGGAAATTTTGAGTTTGTTTGTTTGTTCGCGAGGTGCAAACAAAGCTTGGCTGCGCTTTTTTTTCTATATTAATACCTAGCTGAGCCTCCCGGGTATTGTTAAATATATGTAATCTAAAAAAGTACTCCTTATTACATCAGCTATCTGCTAGTGAAAGTCCCGTCAAAATCGGTACAGCCTTCCAGAGATTAACAGGAACAAAAAGACAGTAGACAAAAATAATAAAAAATGTTATTTAGGTATACGTACCGTGTGTACGTAAAAAGCGCTTATTTAAATATGACAAACAAACACTCCAATTTTATTTATTTGTATAGATATGAAGCTGAAAAGTTTGTTTGATTATTTATTTATGGTTGTATATGGTTGAACACGTTCATCGCAGGAAGCACTGGTCTGATTCTTTCTTTCTGAAAAAAATCTTTCAATGTTACATAATCCAGGTATCCAGGAAGGCTATATATAGGCTATAATTCATCGCGCCACGTACTCATGGGAGCGAGTATTAATTGAAAATCGTATCGTGGGGAATATTATTCTTTTTGTGAGCTTTCAGTTCCATGCGCTGCGTGAACTATTAAAGTTTAACATAAATAATATGTGAACGGTTTCTTTCCCACAAAAGCTCTTAAGAAAAAGACCGCAATAGCATTTTTTTTTATTATTTTATCTAGTACCCATAGTACAAGCTTTGCTTAATTTGGGACTAGATGGCGTTGTGTGTTAAAATGTCGGAACATATTTATTTATTTATGTCTGAACATATTTATCACTTAAGGTTGACTCATTATAACTTTTTTTTAATACAAACATTTTTTTATATAGCCTTTGATGATGCCATAAGGCGAAACCAGTCAGGTATAAAAATAAATAAATAAAACAGTGGAATAAGTACAAGCGAATTTAATTCTAAAATGCATTGAAACTTGGTGGAACTTCCACCAAGTGCCGACAGTCGAAAAGTATAAATTACTTAAACAATTTAGTTTACGCTGTTGTAACTTCACGCTACAGGCAATAGGAGACGCAGACCAGGTTGATATAAAATATTAAGAATATTTTAACTTTTTACAGAAATAACATGAACTTATTAGACGGCGATCGGATTGCGACATTGCTGGCATCGTACATAGCGGAGCTTTTGAGGGCTTGCGAAGCTTCTGAGGACCTGCAGATAGGGCTCGTGCAGACCGCGTACGCCAACGGCGCTTCTACCAAGTACATCGCTGAGGATCTGGTGAGTGTGGGATGCTTCTGGGCTCTTTTGTTCTAGATTATCATTTGAGATATTAAGCTCTTGGGAAATTTCATTAGTATCTAATTTTTACCCGACTACGAAAGAAGGAGGGTTATGTTTTTCGAGTGTATGTGTATTTCTTTTGCACGCCCTTGAGCCTAAACGGTTTGTCCTATTTTTAAGAGACTGGTGTCAATTGATTCGTCTTCGCCATGAGAGTGATAATAGGTACATCAAAGTTAAAAAAACAAAAAAAAAGAAATTATACGCAGTCGAGGTATTTTTAATAATTCATTACTTGACAATAAACTAACTAAAACTTATCCCTGAAAATAAAGGAAAATATTGAAAAAAAATATTATCATGTTACTACTACATGCTCAAAATAGGACTTGTTATAATTTAATGAAAATATGTTTAATAAAACTACTTTTAGTCTAAAAGAAATCCGTAAAACTGTATACATCGTTTATCATAGTGTATGTATATAAAGTTTATATATTACCTTGTATATATATTTATTTATATTTTTATGTGTATATTGTAACTTCACGAATATATATTTTTTTTCCCACCACAATGTATCTACCCCACAAAATTTCTACACCATCCAAAGGTTGGCTGGTAGAGAATGCCTTGGGCATTAAGCCCGCCTTTGCACATGTGTGCATGAAGTTTTAAAATAAAATAAAATAAATAAAATAAAACTTCATTTTACCCCCAAAAAAAATAAAATTTATTCAACATTATATGTAATGTTGCTCATAGCCCAGTTGCACTCGGTGTTTAGAAACAATCACCGAGGGTAAGCAACGACGGCGCGGTCAGTACCTGGATGGGTGACCGCTAGTGGCATGTTATCATGAGCGTCTCCGTGATTCGGAGGTCACGTTAAGCAGTCGGTCCCGGTTGTTATCATAGGATAACAGTCGTGAAGCTTAGTTGGAGGCCTTTGGGCGGCTTGAAAACATCCGACGGTAAGATTACGTAGCCACAACGTTGTCTTACCAGTCCCCAACCCGCACTTGGCCAGCGTGGGGACGTATGGCCTTAACCCTCTCCTGAGAGGAGACCCGAGCCCAGCAGTGGGACGTTATGGGTTGTTGATGATATGTAATGTAGCGTTTTGCATTACATTTCTAGAAAGTACCAGTATCGTGTGTGAAGACGGGCGTCAAACATTTACATCACGCGGCTCTGTCGTACGACATCGGCGTGTACTTCGAGGCCAACGGCCATGGCACCGTAGTCTACAGCGATAAGGCCAAGAAAATAATCGCTAGGGTAGCACAAGAAGGGTGAGTTTCATCACATCTATATATTTAAAATCGAAACCCACTGGTTAATAACGAAATTTCAGAAACTATAATGGGTGGAACTCGAATCCGGGCTAAGCAGTTTAGATCGTTGATCACTGGACAAACAGACAGATATATGAGAGGCGCTCATAGCCCAGTTGCACTCGGTGATTAGAAACAATCACCGAGGGTAAGCAACGATGTGACCGTTGGTAGCATGTTACCATGAGCGTCTCCGTGATTCGGAGGTCACGTTAAGCAGTCGGTCCCGGTTGTTATCATACGATAACAGTCGTGAAGCTTAGTTGTACGCCTTTGAGTGGCTTAAAACATCCAACAGCACGATACGTAGCCACAACGTATTCTTGTCAGTCCCCAACCCGCACTTATATGGCCTTAACCCTCTCATGAGAGGAGACCCTAGCCCAGCAGTTGGACATTATGGGTTGTCGATGATGATGTAGTTATATATAATCATTACAGAGAACCGGAACAACGTAAAGCAGCCCAACTGCTACAAAACTTCATAGATATGACGAATGAGACAGTAGGTGACGCCATATCCGACCTGTTTTTAGTTGAGACAGTTCTCTGTGCGAGAGGTCACGGCATCAAGCAGTGGATGAGCTCGTACACAGACTTGCCGTGTCGACAACTTAAAGTTACTGTACAGGTAAGTGGAGACAAAGCTACAGGAAAGTTGAAAGTAATCGACCTTTGAGCAATGTAGAGCAAGAAATTATATATGTTGATAATGTTGATCTATCAGAGACATAAAATACATTCGAATGCCCCATTGGTCTAACGGTTGACGTATGCGACTGCCAATCGAGAGTACTCGGGTTTGAATCCCGGGTCCGGACAAAAGTGTTATAGTGTTATCTCTATCTGAATATGAAAATACTTTATAACAGCTCGGAGTTTGGAAGTTGTGGTCTGAACTCCCGTGTCTTGGAGAGCACCGGTCATGTCGGTTAGCCGTCCCATCGGATTATGAGAGTGAGGGAACAGAGAGTGCACCTGTGTTTGCGCACACACTTGTGCACTATAGTATCTCCTGCGTAGTTGCCTGGCTAGACTGGCCGCCGTATCCGTAATCGGCTAGGAGAACACCATCGACATTTGACTGCACGGCCTAGTGGCTGAAGTAGTCGCCACACCGCTTTCCATTGCGCTAATATGTTGTGGGTTCAAATCCCACACGGAACGACACTTTGTGTAATCCACAAATTGTTTTCCTAGGTCTGGGTGTTCTTTTTGTCTATTTTATGTATGTTTATAGAGTTCCCAGCGACATTGGATGCTTATACCTAATGTGGAAGTTGTCCTTTTAAAATGAAAATATTTAAAAAAATACACATGTTTTAATAACCTATTTTCGTAGTAAAAACTTAAACCTCCAATGTTGGTTGTAAAGTGATAATTATAACCGAAAATTGAACAGTTTAAATATATGTAAGCATTTTATTTAAATATTTTAGTAGCTTTCGTTTTCGTTGTTTCGTGTTTCGTTTAGCCGTTAAACCGTAACAAACAGAGTTACTTCCTAAATTTAATATTAATAGGGATTAAAATATGTTTTTATGACAGTTGCAATATCGAAAGTTGATTGGAACGAACTGAATTAATGCCGAGCTTTTATTGCAAGAATAAAACAGGTGGTCTGAATGTTATATATCCAATTAACGACCCGCGCCTACTTCTCTCTCTAAAATTAAGATATTCATGTATTAATGTAACCCCTCTCACTGTTGGTGACTCACTGAAATTCGTTGCATAGTTTCAAACTAAACCTACAGGAACGTTAATTTTATACTATGTAAAGATATCACAGTAACACCGTGATCTTATTTATGAAAATGTAATTGAAGCAAATCAAATACACTTTCTTTTATATTCTTTTATACAGGACCGTAATGCGATATCTACAACAGACGCCGAACGCCAGTGCACAGCTCCTGAGGGTCTGCAGACCCGCATCGATGAGCTGGTTCGATCTTACATCAATGGTCGGGCCTTCGTTCGACCATCTGGCACTGAGGATGTCGTCAGGGTCTATGCTGAAGCAGACACACAACTGGTAAAATTTTCACTACCATCAATCATTAACTTTTTATTTGTATAAAGGGCAAACGAACAGACGTATCGCCTGATGGTAAGCGATAACCGCCGCCCATGGACACCCGAAATAGCAGAGGTGTCACAATGGGCCTCCGGTATCCTCCCTTACTCGGTGAAACATAGCGCAAGCGCTGTTGCACACTGGTTTTCTGTGGCCGTGGTATCACTCCGGTCGAGCCGGCCCATTCGTGCCGAAGCGTGACTCTCCCACGATAGTCTTTTAATGTCCACTGTTGGACATTTAAAAAATAGGTTTTGTTCTACTAAGCCAATGTGAGCAAACAGATTGGTAAATCTTTTGTTTCAAATTTTGCTTGAAGCACTGTTGTCCTGTAGTATTCTTCTTTAGCCATCACTTACGATATCCACTGGATAAATAGTCTAGAAACACTCAGTTTTCTTAACCCGTACCACAGGGGCTAGTAAAATCATGATAAAATATATAATATATACATTTTCGACTTTTTTTTTTTTTTTTTTATATATATTTAAGCTGCCAAAATGACTCTGCCCTGCCTGATGGAAAGCATGAGCAGAATCCAAGAGTGGTGGTCACCATCCTCAATGCGAAAAAGAACAATGCAGCATGGTGACCCACACTATGGCGGCCTGGGGGGAAGGGGGATGGTGAGGGAGATAGGGAGCGTTGGATCGGGGTATGGGCCTCCGGTATCCTCACTCACTCGATGAAACACAGCGTAAGCGCTGTTTCACACCGGTTTTCTGTGAGGCCGTGGTATCACTCCGGTCGAGCCGGCCCATTCATGCCGAAGCGTGGCTCTCCCACGGTAAGGCTGAATAAGCCTAGTGGTTTTAAAGGTCGACACGCCGCTCGCCTCTTTTCCAGGTGATGTGGTTTCAAATCCTACATGGAACAATACTTTGTGTGATCCACAAATTGTTATTCTGAGCCTGGATGTTCTTTGTTTCCATTTCATGTATGTTTGGGTTGTCCCCGCAACAAAGAATAATATATTCCTAATTGTCTTTTTATTAAAAAAATATTAAAAACAATGCTTAAAATAACACACAAACTAACTGTAGTCTATGAGTTTTAGAACTTGACGGGATTATTAGTCTAATAATTAACTCTTAACTCAGAGGTTGGCGGTTCGATTCGAATTAAAAANACTAGATATATATATATATATATAATACTAGGTACTTTGAATAAACAGTTATTAATTTGATTGAATTAGAGTACACTTAGTACTAATGTAAGTGTTTCTATGTGTATTATTTTCGTTTTATTTATGATTTTTTTTTTAATTAGACATCTCAGACACTGAGATTCCATTCTTGACTGAGAGACTATTATGGCAACTAGACTGTTAGTAAAAACATTTAAATATTTCTAAATATTCAAGTGGGAATCGAACCGCCAACCTCTGAGTTAAGAGTTAATTATTAGACTAATAATCCCGTCAAGTTCTTAAACTCATAGACTATGGTTAGTTGGTGTGTTATATATATATATTATAGAAAATATACAAATATTTTCTATAATACACGAACCATTAAGGTTCGAAACGTCGAAACACTTGAAATATATAATTATGTATAATGTATTGTCCACAGTCAGCAGACAAGCTAGCGGCTGAAGTAGCTCAAGCGGTGTATGAGCTGGCGGGCGGGGTTGGAGCCCGACCAGAGCTACCCGCCTAGACTTCATCCCCAACCGTCCCTCACATCCATCCACGTGAAACTACAATAACATTATATAAAATCAATCACTTAAATCTGCTAATGGTCTATTAATACACGGATAACGCAATAGTTAACAAGTGTTGCGGATTCGATTCCCAAATGGGACAACAGTTTGTGTAATACACACAAATTGTTGTTCTAATTCTGGGCGTTCTTTTTGTCCGTTACGTGTATGTATGTAAAGTCCCCCGCGAAACATTGTTTAATCCAACTGCGGGAGTGGTGTTTAAATATATATTAAAATCAAAATAATAACTTAAGGAAGTCGGTTAAAAACAGTATGACACGTGTAGTACGTGAATTGAGTGAATTATTATATTTATTTTAAACACCA
Organism: Hyphantria cunea; assembly: GCA_003709505.1. Taxonomy (NCBI): domain Eukaryota; kingdom Metazoa; phylum Arthropoda; class Insecta; order Lepidoptera; family Erebidae; genus Hyphantria; species Hyphantria cunea. The sequence goes on along the minus strand of PKRV01001639.1, from coordinate 1,865,135 downwards.
TCACTACCCATGATTTTGTGTTTCTACAGTCGATTTGTCCATCCAAAGGTTGCCTGTAAGAGATTGCTTTTAGCGATAAGGCCGCCATTTGTACATGTTTATTATATTGTTTAGCTCAAACATAACTGTATCAATTGGTGTACAATAAAGTTTATTCTATTCTACGTGGGCCAAAAGATCCAAAGTGAAATATAGCCTATTGGTAAGCTAGCGTGTTATGGTCTGAAACGGACCAAAGCATATTAATGCTTTGGTCCGTTTCAGCCCATAACACTTGAACACTTCACAAGGTTATTTTATAAGAACATTAAAACGCATTATTATTTTTTATCTGTATAATAGACCTTTAGTAAATAATTATTTAAAAATAATTCTCTAAATAATAATACAAATCATTTTTCTAAGAAATTACGATCAAAACTATGTATAAATCGCAAAGCGAATATAACTGTCTCTAAAGTATATAATATACATTTTTTATTAATATAACTTAGTTATTAATCGTGAGTCAAGTACAGTACAACGCCCTACTAGTCTCTAATTGGGTTTTAACACTTAGGTGCGTATTGTTTCAGATATTTTTTTTTATGAAAATTTGGGGTACAAGCAGATTGATTACTATTTATATGACCAATGATGTATATTGCGTCTCAGAGACATGTCTGCATTTTTTTTGGGGAGTGACTCCACATGCTGAAACACGGGTCTCACCTAGTTCGGTAGGGGATGCTGTTCCTATTTTTTTTGGCCCTACCATGGGGTACTGTAACCTTCTTTGGGAAGGTTAATATGATCCTGAAGTTACACTGAATATTCAATTTCTTATAACTTCCCTCAAATGATTAGTTTTCAATACTTTTGGGAAAGTAAGATTGAATGTCTGTAGTACAATTGTTTAACTAACATTAACTTTATATTGATGCGTCGTAAAACTATTATTTTAATATTGATTTTGTTTCCGAATGAATGATGTACCCTATTGTCTAGTCTGTTTAAAAATATGAACAACAATTTTGTAAAAAAAATTCTGAGAATAAATAAATATAAAAAAATATATTTGCAATTAGTGTTGTGAAAACCATTGGATTCTGCTTATGTTTTCCATCATGCAGTGGTATCACTTTCTCATGCGCATATATACAAAAAACACCAAAAAGAAGGAACTTAAAGCGACTTAAGTTTTATATTCAAGAAGAATATTTTAGATTAATAATAACTTCTAAACATGCATAGGCGACCAGATAACCTATCTGCCTGACCCCTTAATATTTTTAGGGTAGTTTTTACTATACAAAAGTAATGTGAACGTATGGTGTAATGGTTATAACAATCACATAGCTTCCTACTGCGCTGAGTGATACGAATCTAAAATATTAAGGGATCCCAATGATTCCCGCAATTCAGAAACTGTTTCTGAGTCTAAGCGTTCTTTTTTGTCCGTTTCAAGTATGTTTATAAAGTCAAGACATAGGATTTTATAAGTGTGCTAGTTGATCAAAGAAATATTTTCTTTTTGTATAATAAAGTACCCTATTTTTTTTTTATTCTTAAGCTGTGTTGCTCATGACAGTGTACCTAGGTGCAATTGATTGAAGGTCCCCAAATACGCAAGAAAAGAAGAATGAATTAGAAAATTGTATTTCTGTTCATTTCATACATTATACTAAACTGACTTAATTATTTACTAAATGCTTTTAAACTAAAATTTAACGATTCCGACTCTGTTCTCGCTGTTTAGTTATATGTCATGCTGATTGTGATCACAGATTATCATAGGGTAAGCATAAGTTGAGTATAGGAAACAAAAATACTTTGATGTCTGATTGTGAAGATAATTCCTGAGACTAATTATTGTATGACCGATTCCGATGTGAAAAATAATAGAAATTCGTTCCTAACTGCACCAGAAGAAAATAATATTGTTAAAAACTTTATTAAAAAACGCCATTTTTTACCGAACCGCAATACAGTTGTCGGTTTTGATGGTGTCGTTCCGGTTGAAAGTAAAATAAAAAGTCTGCAATTATGCCTATAGGACGAACAAACTAAACATCTACTAAGAATAGAGTTACATGTTCAAAACTGCTGGAACTTATCTAGCCGTACCCAGTAATATATCCGGAAGAACTTAAAATTTTTAAGAAAAGGAAAGCCTAGCTACTATAACAAAGTAAGTCCTACATGAAGCATGACATGATACTAAACAGGGATAAAACAAATCTAAAAAATATGTACGTAAAATAAAATTTACGACTCATTGCAAAATGGTCGTATCTTCATTTACATACATACTTTTTTATGGTTAAACATGAATATGTCCTTAAGGTTGTATAGGGGAAATTGAACTTCAAATTAGAGGAAATTGAGTTCAATATAAGGGAACGTACACATACTGCGTGAGCTTACAAAATGTCATTTTTTATACTACCTTTAAGTTTTTTTTTCAACAAATCAATATTATATAATGGTAAGAAATGTATTGATAAAGACATAATAATGTGAGGCTATTATATTGTATATATTTACAAATTGCTACGTGAAATTGAAAGTTAGAGGAAAGGGTCTTGGCATATACGATGAGTCACTAGGAGAAAAAGGGAGAGGGTCAAGAGAGGAAAAGAAAAATGGGCCACGTAATATGGGTACATCCCTTGAGAAGTAAGTTTTCCCCATTTAAAAAAAAAAAGGAACAGTCCTTTAGAAATATTAACACGCATCCCTCTTCACTGCCTATATATGTATAGCATAGGTTTAACTTAGATAAATTACACGTTTAAAGTAGTGTTTGTCGAATTAAAATATATTTACTGATAAGTGTAAAATAACTTTACAAGTAATGATCAATAAGTGTCTTTACTGAATTTAATACCACCCTTGGGAATCTGGTATTACCCCCAAAGTGAATTAGAACCAGATTATAAGCGTCGCAACTCTTCTAAGTCGAATCGTACTTTTTCCATGCGTTGTTAGCTCTTCTAAATCGAGTCGTACTTTTGTCCGTGGTTTATTAGAAAAGATCGTGAAGACACAGATATTTGTGAAGTTAAATTACACTGTACCTTTAAAATATTCTGCAATTTTTTACTGTTATATTTTAGACATTTTAGCAGTTATTTCTAATAATTTTGAATTTTATTAAATAATTTTAATTAAAAAACGTAGAAAGACTATATATGTTTATATATTTACCGAATTAAAATCAGAATGTATTAACCATAATTCTATATGATATCCTTAATTAGACGAATGTAGATATATGCATGGACCAATAATTAATTTTGTTTGTTTGAAAGTCGTCCTGAAAGGATACATTGTGTAGTGGTCTGTAAAAGGTCTATTTTGAATGGTTGAACTTTATAATTCAACATTAACGCCCTCGCTTGTAAATTCTTAAGGATAAAAATATCATAAAACAATCGTTTTAAAAACATCCTTTGGTTATAAAGTTCTTCGCCCTGACCAAATTATCAACAAAATAAAGTATAAAGTTTACTAACTTAAAAAAATAAGAAGAATTGCCCTAAAATTTAAAGTAATTAATACAGTTTCAATTTGGCATAGGTCAATAATTTTCATGTGCTTTAGTTTTCAGCTAATTTTATTTATTAACTATATCCGTATAAATTTCTATGAAATTAAAAACTGACTAAACTAAGCATATTAAGATTTTATATTATTATTTTAGTTTTTTACGTTAGTAAAATAAATATTTATGTTTTACCGCATAGTGCGTTGCGTCTATAGAGTGCACGTTTCGCTAACAGTATTGTTTATGGAAAATTAAAAAAGAAAAAAAATATTAACGAACCGAGTAAACTGAACCGTGACCTCCAAGAACTGATATCCATTCAAATTGACCTTGCGTGATAGAAGCCTTTCGAAACTTGAGCACAAAGATAAAGTGATAATTATTTCTTGCACGGTTAAATATGAGTGTATTTATATTTATATTTATATTTATTTATCTGGTAAAAAATTCTATCGAGGTGTAAAAACACCTGTTTATAGAACCAGTACAAAAATATCAATATTACAATATATATTCTTTTTACAAAATTTTTGTCGTTAATACAATGCAAAGAGATAATAAGTACAATAGTAATAAATTTATAAAGAAAGAAATACACAATTATAAATAATTATCAGAAAAGAAATATCTAATCTAATATCTAAATATCTAATTTGTTTTCGTTTAATTATTATTATTATTTTAGTTATAATTGAACGAGGAACAAACTTATTATTAAAACAATAAAAAAAAATTAAATTAAACATAAAAGATCTAATAATTCGGGGACTAATTTTTACAAAATAAGAAAAGGATTAAATGACCTTTGTGTTCAAGATTCGTGATGACGAGCATATTGTTGGGTTGCGAAATAATGGAATTGGTAATCAAGGACTGACTAGAAAAGTAACGTATCTCAATTTTTTCGTGAATTTACTACGAATTGTCAACAGTAGTTCGAAATTAGATTTATTTAATCTCCAGTGTTGAGTGTGTCGTATTAATTTGTCCTTTATGTGTATATGTATAAAGCTTATTTTGGAAGTGCTCAAGCGTTATCATTCGAGTGATATTTTCAGCTGTAATATGATACCGCTGCTATTCTATTGTAATCAATCAATATTTGTGACCTGTTTAGTATTTGTTGTTGTGTACATGTCATACATGGGGGCGGTATAGATATATTATAGTAATATATAATACTTCGAAACATTTTATGACTACCCTAAAATTTGCGATACATATTATGTATTTTGGACATCCTACAGCCAAACTAGCAGATACTCAGGGAAAATGATAGGAGAGCTTGTCGCTCAACTCGACCATGTTCTGGGAAGTAATTCTCAGTGGGGCTGTGAGAATCTGGTCGATTTCAGGCCTTATCTGCCTTTTGGTAGTCTCCATTCCTTCCACTACCCACTTTTTAGAACACTCAACTGCCATTACAAGGTAGGCTCGATATTATGAGTAACGTTTGACGCTCTCGATCGCTCGATGTTGCACCAGCGAGTAGTCCGTAGTATCTACAGTACCGAAGCCAACGAGTTCCTTGAGCCTCTGCATATGCGTAGAGAAATCGCCTCTGTGGCAGTCTTTATATACATATAAATGTATAAAGGGTTTTACTTTGACCCTATTTCTTTTTCAAGTTTCTATTAACTTAAACTGTGAACTTTATTTATTTACACACTCATAATCCTGAGATTTGATCTAAAATAATACTATTTAAAAAAAAAAACATACATTCCTCTAACATTATTCCCTATCTATGCTTAAACATATGACATCCAAATAGCCCATATAATATATTTATGTATAATCAAATAAAACATTTTAAACTTTTCCTTAACCGCACATTTCAAATTTCGAAGGTCAAACGTCAAACGTGCAAACCTTGGCTTTAAGATAAAACGCCACGTACAGTTAAACAATATAAACAACATAATATATTGATAATAAGTAGATATAGTAAAGAATGTATCTATCAGAGATATCGATAATAACACGGGACGTTGAAATTTAATTCCAATGGCAAACACACAGCCATGTTTTCATTTAAAACAATTCATTCGTCTTGATGTAGATAACACAAAAGACTCCACTGAGTCTGTTTAGTTATTTTGACAAATCACAACCTGTAACTACGCTCTCAAAACGGGTAGCCAAATTTAAATGTAAGCTAGTTCGGTACTCAAATCTGAATAAATAAATAAATTAAGGTGTCTGTTTATGATTTAAAATAACGATCTGTCTAACGCCTGACCGATTTTGACAATATAGAATATTAAATGTATTAACTACAATTAATATTCTATAATATCACCGCTGTAACTATAAAGAAAGATATATACCGACAATAGCTAAAAAAACTTAGAAACGTCCGAACACAGCTCAAGTCTAATAAAGGGATGCCTAAGTAATTCATACGTATCATAATTAAACAATAGAATGAGATAAATGAAGTTTTTTTAAACTACTACCCCCAATTATTTCAATTTTTTTTTCACTAGTAGAATGTTGCAAATATTTCTATACCGCCCATGTGAGAATAAATGTATCTTATTAACAATAGAATTGTAGATTAGCAGCAACTTTAAACAAAATGGGTGCTATATGTCTCATTGAAATTAATGTCATAATTTTGCACAGCTTATAACGTGCACATTACCGCCACACGAGTTATTCAATAGTTGAGATTTGTGTGCAATTGTTATTAATGTGTGATTATTATTTAGTTTATGCTGTCGTTATAATTCAATAAATCATTAATTATTTTCTTGTGTTTTATGTACCCTTTCACATTTGAACTTTCTACATACAAAGATGGAATTGCTTTTAGAGCGAATACTACCCACAATATGAATATTGTCGTGGCCCTGAGAGCGATATTTTCAGTAACCACAATTTATGTCAGCCCCCTTAGCCAAGTTACGAGGGTTTCGCGTCGTTTCTCTTTCTACAATCGCTAACGTATCTGTGTATAGCGTTAAGACTTAAAAAAAATTGGAGTGCATGATTGTAATTGTTCGCACCGCATTCAACGGAGAGCCACTCGAATCGTCGATTGCCAAGAACTTTCAATTAGGCTATTCGGCTAGACTCGCGCTGCGTAGAGATGTGGCTTCACTGTACATCTTCTGCATTTACCGTGGGGAGTGCTCCGAGGAATTGTTCGGACTGATTCCTCAAGCCTCTTTCCGCCATCGTTCTACGCGACAGAAGACTCATCCTCATCATCTAGATGGTTGGCAGTCCACAACTGTATGCTTTTGCAGGAACTTTCACACAACAAAACTGTGGAATGAACTCGCCTGCGCTACCGCAGAAGGTCGTATTGATCCGGGACTACCCCGGATCAATACGACCTTCAAACCTTCAAGAAAAGAGCGCACTACTTAAAAGGCCGGCAACGCACTCATGGCGCCTCTGGTGTTGCGGGTGTCCATGGTGTCCGCTTACCATCAGGCGACAGGTCCGCTCATTCGCTCTCTTTCTCATAAAAGAAAACCGCTTTTTACTAAATATAATATAAAATATATACAAGGTGCATGTACCAAAATAACTTTTTAATCCCCCCACCTCGGAAAGAGTATTTTTGACCTTCGATATCTGAGTGCAATAGGTTAAAGAAAATTGAATTTAGAAAATCGTGGGCACTAAGTTTGTGAATTCAAAACATCATTTAACCTATTTACTTCTTCCTCCATGTTGCCGAATTTATCATACAACCTTTTATAATTTATTAAAAACCTGAGTGAACTCGGAACCTTATTGATGTACTTTTTTTTTTATTTGCTTTCTCCTCGCCATTTTCTTTTGAAGAAATATAGAAATATTTCTTTTTTCTCTAATAGTTAACTCGTCATGTCTATCATTATTTATTTATTTATTTTTTTTATTTAAAACTTCATGCACATTTGTACAATGGCGGACTTAATGCCCTAGGCATTCTCTTCCAGTCAACCTTAGGGTGGTGTAGAAATTTTGTAAGGTAGGTGGTGCACAGAGGTAACATTGTCAATAGAAAGAAGCTTTACAAAGAAAAAAAAAATACATACATATAATATATTATAAAGAATAAATACATATATATATATACATACACACACGCACACATATATATACATATAAACATACATACACATATATACACATACATATACATACACATACATATTCATATACATATATATATACTGACGCAAATACATTTCGTTCGTACACTATGATAACCCGAATATAAGGTAAAACAGCTATCGGTTGGAACTTTCTGCCGTTTCACTGAGAAGGAGATCGTGTAACTTCTTTTTGAAAGTAAAACGGTTTGTGGACACCCTGATTTCGAGTGGGAGGGCATTCCAGAATAGTACCGCTTAGATAAAGAAAGAAGAGTTCATGAAATCTGAATGATGAGAAGGACATAAGAGCAGCAGATTATTTTCTGACCGAAGGTTTCTGTCATGATTAGAGGACAGATAACGGAAATATGAAGCAAGGTAAGTAGGAGAAAATGGTGAGTTAAGAAATGAAAATTGGAAGGTAAGTGCTCGCTGATTGCGACGTAGGCGAATAGGCAACCATTTGAGTTGGGAACGTAAGGCTGACACGTGGATGTACTTCCGGAGATTAAAAATGAATCGAATGCAGTTATTAAGGCGGTCTAGTTTGTTGAGGAGATCTGCATTCAGCTCGAAGTAACATACATCACCATAGTCAATTATTTGGATTAATAAGGACTGCATGAGAACTATTTAGGTGTTAGGCGGTAAGAAATTCTTGAGACGATATAACGTTCTCATGTTTCCTTTTACCCTTTGGCTTTTAGGTACGACATAAGTAACATTATGTAGTACCTAAAAACTATTAATACCTTAACCGAACTAAAAGTACTTAAGTATCTTGTAATTGTAAATGCTTTTTTTGGGTGTAGTAATTTTCTCGCTGATGTGAGATAAAAGTTACGTGTTTCACTCGAGTTTAAGGATTTTTCAATCAAATCAAAACTCATCTAAATTGAGCCCGGTGTTACAATGCCACTTTGCAGTTTTGTATAGCAAACAAATATTTTACAATTTTTGTCCTGCTGGTTTCTTGGCTGGGCCGATTTTGACGCGACTTTTCCTTGCAGACAGCTGATAATTTATGAAGTAACTTAGGCTACTTTTTTACACTAGCTTTACCCCGCGGCGTTTCCTGCGGGTTACACTAGCTTTGAATAAACATTGAGGGACGTCGTTGCCATTTGTTAGTTTCTAACGATAACGTTTGTAGAATGACAACTTGCTTGCTTTGGTTGTTTCGCTCTAAGCATAGTAATAATAAATTTAGAGGTTAAATGCTCGAAGAATGTCTAATGTCATTCTGGTGCATTCGTAAATGCTGGAAGTCTTTTGGGACGAAAACAGGTAAGTAGGTATAGTAATTAAAAATGCGTTTGTATAAATATTTGTATGATTTACTCATTGATTATATTATAAATGACTATACCCATTTGGAAACAGCAACGGACTGCCGCCGCTAGTAATCTTCGATTTTTTCGGACTCCATTAATAAAAGGAAATATACAATAACAATTTAAACGTTCTATTAACAAATAGAACATTTAATACTATTACAGGACAACGAAACTTAATTATATATAAAAAATAATCCATAAAACCGTTGCAATAAAATTCAATTTTGAACAAGACTAAATTGGTACACATAATATGGAAATCTTTCAATTACAAAGTAATATATAGAAATTAGAATATATGTACAATTACAATTAACATTTTAGAGATCAGATGACAAATTTATACGATAAAGTGACAATATAATGAGCTAATGTTTGGAATGTTAACAATTACTTCACTTTATTCTTAAAAAAGAAATAGGTACAAAATGTATATTAAAATCAAATTACAAAATACAACAAAAATAAATCTCACATCCCAATTTAGTCCGAAATAATACTCCTTTTTTATTATATTAAATAATAAAAAAATGCGTAAGAGCCTCAAAGAAATAAAGTAGCCCTCTAATAAACAAAAAAAAACCCTTTTAAATAGAAAATACGTAATTGTGATGCGATGAACACTCAAGTTAACTATTAAAGTCATACGAACAATGAAACCTATGTGCAAATATTATGACTGTTTTATGCACAATAGTCTATCAGAACTAAAACATTAAACTATTCAGCCGTTGTAGGTACTCACTAAATATATTGTGGAACATTCTGTACAAGAATGAATCACATTAGTAAGCTGGTTTGATTATATTTGGAATATAACATTTCAATTAAATAATAATAAGTTTATAATTACTTCAACTTAATCATTCATTTCTAAGCGTAAAACATATACTCATAAAGAAATCAAATATCACATTTTTTTTAAAGTGAAACTTTTATTACATCGTCTTTAATTTTTTGGTTTGTGTATCGCATGTCGCGTGACGCGTGACGGTTTAATGTAAATGTTGTTATTTATTTGCTATATTAGATTTATTTATTTGCATGTGAAAAAAGTTTCACTTTTACCATGGTTTCATAAAACCACACAATCCTTTTTAGAGTGAAACTTTTATTACATCATCTCAAATTTATTGGTCTGTGTATCGCTTGTCGCGTGACGCATAACGCATGACGGTCGGCCAGTGTCCAGTGGCCAGTCAGACGGTGTGCCAGTACTCCACGCTAATTTGTTTGTTTTTGTCAGTGTTTAATGTAAATTTTGTTATTTATTTGCTTAATTAGATTTATTTATTTGCATGTGAAAAAAGTTTCACTTTAACCGTCGTTTCATAAAACCACACAATCACACCACACAATCCTTTATTATTTATTTTTAATTAAGTCAGCAAAATCACGAAAAAAATTAATTTTTAAATACTTTTGACTCATAACATGATAATAAATGGCTCAACATCATAAGTAATATAAAACAAAGGAAAAAAAAACAAAAACAATTGTCATGAATATTAATATTGAAATATAAAGGTAGAAAAACTTGAAAAACCATGTGGAATCTTGTCTAGTATGATGATAAATAGTACTACTATCTATAAATGGATATAGATAGGAAACCTATCATACAGTGTAAAAACATATACCTTAGTCAAGTAACAAAAATCCTAAGTACCTACAATTTTTATTATCAGTACAATGCATGTACAATTTTATTTGAACACTTACTGAAGAAATAATAGAATTAAATATAACCCTACTTGGTATTATTGCTATCATAATTTGATTAAAAATTAGAAATACTGAATTATTAGACAATGATAAACGCCGATCAAATACATGGTGCCTTTATTTACAACGTGCAGTTTTAAAAACAATTGTTTTTTGGGATTTCTAGGCTACAGATATAATACTAAAATGATCAGGTATATGTAATGGTAGCTTGCAGATTAAACAATGCAGTGATACTATATCATAATTGTTTCATAAGTGCCACAATTGTGTGTGAATAAGTTCTAGTATGATTTTATAAATAACTATACAGATATATTAAACTGTATGAAGTTACATGCAAAATTAATTTGTCACTCAAATAACTGACTTTCAGGTTACTAATCAGATAATAATTATATTCATGTTTTAAAGTTTTAATAAAGTTTTTAACGTAATTAGGTCAAAGACTAGGAAATTAACTCTGAGAAGAATAATCATACAGTAGTATATAAGAGAGCCATGAAACTAAATCCAAAGAGGTATTTTAAGAATTTTTATAGCTTTCTCAATGAAATAGCTACCTTATGGTCAATATTTCACCCCTAACCTAAGGTCGGTCCTAAGTATGGTGACTGATCACAATAAAAACATTTTGGCACTTCAGTTTCTTGTAATTCAACTAAATTAGAGCTTATAGTATTAGCTACATGGTAGTAACGACATCTCCTTGGGCCTATCTCTTCTATTAACGTGTCGTAAGGTGGGGAAAGAATGTCGAAAAATGCTGCCGGCAAGTCAAGGGCTTCTATTTCGTGGTAATTTGATATTGTTGGTGTTAACAGACAGGTTTCGGAATTTTCACTACAAACACGATCATTTGTTATTTCCGCAAACAGTCTGCGTTTTTTATGGATACCTTGTGCGAGCCGCGCAGCCTCGTGTATCGCACGAGTTTGAAAGTCGATAACTTTTACCGCTTCCTTTAACGGATATTCGGTGAAAGCTCTTATTTTGACAGCGCCTGAAATGACTTTCAGAAGTCCGTGCATATGTGGGTGATCATGAAGAGGCATTTTGAAGCCCGGCTGCAGCACGAAAATACTCATATTTATCTGACTATTTTGAAAAACTTCTATATACGTACATGGCGCCTTGTTAGGTTTCTTCCACGTTTCAGGATTCTGCAGGATTTTGTCGAAACTGAAGTCTTCTGCTTTCAATAAATCCATCATACGCTTTAAGTTATTCAAGTTGGTCGGTAAATCATTTTTATGTTTGTCATCGAAAGTCTGTAGGGCCTGCCGATAGGTAGACACAATTGGAGGGACGTTGACGACTTCCATGGTTAACCTTGCGTCATGTCGTATGTCCATATGAAATCTGCCTTGTTTACACAAAAATTTTGTTCTAATAAAGTGTGTAGATGTATAAAATAATCTGGATGATAACAAAGCGCAACTGTCAAGAAACGTCATTGTGTTGTTTTTAATTTTTAATTGTACGTTCCGTTCCACCTAAGCTAGATTCTGATTGTGCAAATATGTCGAATATTATTTTACTTTAAAGATAAGTTTTATTATGTGGGATTTTAGTTTAAATTATAATAAATATTATGACCAGTATATACATATGTATGTATATTTTACTTACATTTCAATTTATTTATTTTTAATTGTTATTATGTTAGCAATATAAAATTCTTTTACCGTTCAACTATTAAATCTGAAACGTTATCTATCAAAGTATCGAAATTTTCATTTATCCCACTTTTGGTCACTAGATGGCAGTAAAACGAGAAATGTTGTTTCTAAACTTTATCAGTAGATAGAGTTGTTAGTCTAAAGCTAATCATTTACGGCGTAAAATCTTTAAGTCACTCCGATTTGACTGATAGATAATCTGATGACAAGAAATTGTTGGGAGATCGGTCCCCATTTCATGTCATCCACATTTTTTATGTTTTTTATCATTAATTCCATCACGACGAAGACTTGAAGACTCGAAGACTTTAAATACTTGACATTGGCAGAAATAGCTGATCCGGCTGGTTGCCATATCATCAAAAGAAGAAGAAGAAATTGTTGTAGTTGAATGTCATTAACATTTCCTGTTTTCTCCGTTTTCTTGCATACAAAAATATTATTGAATGTATATTATTCTCTTTTTAAACATATTATCACACAGGTATTATTTAAGGTTTTATATGTACAAATAAAATTAAAACATTTAAAAATATAGAAAATAGTAGGCCACGGACTTCCGCTACAGAGATTAAGAAACCGGTGGTTAGGGCTCCAAAGATAGGATCTATGCGGGCCGTGTCAAGGAGCACTGTTTTCTGTATCAGACACTTCATCCAGCCTTCCAACAGAAGTCTCTTGAGGTGTTGGTCGAGGCTCTTGGGAATCAATCCATGAGCAGATACGACAATCGGAACAATTACCTCCGTATCTACATTCCACGTATCAACAATCTCGTGATATAAAGAAAAATATTTCCTTTTGTTTCTCTTTTCCATCTTTCACGAGATTCTGTATCTGTGTCACGAGAGAAACGGCGATGTCGGAAATCTTTGCGCGGCGCTCTAATCGTTCTATCACCACTATATCAGACTTAATGGCAATGATAGTCCTGTCTGTAACAATAGATCAATCCCAATACATCGTAGCACGACCATTCTCGAGAGTCCCGATTCCCGGGTGGCTTAGAGGTGTAAGCGGTCTCCATGCCGTTTCGTACTGCGCTGAATGATGTAGGTTCAAATCCCACATGAGACAACACTTGCGTGATCCGCAAGTTTTTGTTCCGAGTCTACATCTTCTTTGTCTCCATTACATATGTTTGTTCAGCGACGCTGGATTTATTACTAATGTGGGACATATCTGTGAAAAAAGATATATGATATAGTAATTTAAAACAAATCGTGTTGCCTTGCTCTTTGGTAACTCACACACATCGGTGTAACCTACATTTGAACAAGACAATACCGTTTAACGTCAATACAATAAACTGTAATAATTATTTTCTAACACAACACCGGAGCATTGCTATTTACGTGTTGATGAATTTATCTATGTTTATAGACTGTTGGTTAATCGATTTGTTTGTAGCGTTCTCGATAAAACGCAGACAGCATTGGGAACTCAATAAAATGCCCATCGAACATTAACGACAGCCGAGTATTTATTTAAGTGGTGTTGTTCCCGCCACCCGCGGCTTCGACATCCATTTTGTTGTACACGTAAAGACCACACATTAAATGTTCTGGTGTAACGTGCTTTATTGCAACTAAAGTACGGGGTTTTATTTCTATTCTGATGTATAAATAGGCTGGTTTCATTGTTGGAGAGCACTCTAACAAACAACAGTTTTTTCCTATGTAATATATAGGAGTGTTGAAATGTTGAATGTTTTTTTTAAGTATTTTTCTTATTTTCATAGTTTTTCTTTGAGTAATTTATTATTTTTATGATACAGCGTCAGCGTGTTTACACAGGGATAAAAAAGTATAATATTACAAAATCCATGGTTAGTGTGAAGTATAGGCTCACAATAATAAGTCCCGGATATTTTTTTAATGGAAACGAAGTGTAAGGGCACCCTGCGGCACGATGGACCGGTTATATTTAAAGAAAGAGGCTGGCAACGGATGTATGAGGACTACCCACGACCGAGATGATTGGCGTTCCTTGGGGGAGACCTTCGTTTAGAAGTGGACAGCGATAGGTTGCTACTATTTTTTTTTTTTCATGAAATAAGGGTACAGCTGAGCAGAAGACCACCTGATCGTGAGTAACTTCTGCTGTCCATGGACATCTATTGCTCAAGAGACAAGTGTGCTGAAACTCTTCGAGTATCTCCCACCAGTCCCACCACCACTCCCAGAATGGAGTTTTAGGCCTTGGCAGATCTCAATCACTCGGTGAAAAGAATTTTCAATTTCGGAAAAAATAAGTTTTGGTGAAATCCATATTATTTGGAAAAATATTTTGTCTATCACTGTTTAGTACTATACTCCTCGCTTAGAAAATATTATTATTACAATAATAGTTAGCAACAAGACATAGTATTAATCTTAGAGCCGGTAGAGGCCGACTCGACTTACTCCCATCTGAGAACCAGATCTATCATTTTTTTAATTGTGTTAATGAAGAAACACATCTATGATGGCTTGCCCATCGCAAAACTGTTATACTAATTTTTTTAATAATTTTTATTGATTCTTTTTTTTTGTCAGGAACACCTATACCATTACATTACTAATTAAATAACCATTATTTTGCTATCAATTTCGATTAACTATTAACTCTATGTATTAACCTATATTGATTTACCCATTCATACTTATTGCCAGGAAGCTATATAGAAAAAAGTAAGCAAACCTATTTAGGCATATTATCTATACAGAAAATGAACATTTAGGACTAAAATAGTTGGTTACCACTAGAGTGAAAGGGATAAAAAAGTGAGTCAAAAATTAATTTATATTTAAAATATAGCCATGACAGTTTTTCAATAGGCAAGCCATCATAGATGTGTTTATTAATTAGTATAGGTTAAAAAAATGTTAGATCTGGTTTTCAGATGAGTGAAAGTCGATCTTCACCGGCTCTTGTACTATCTGAACAGAAACGTGAAAAAGGAAATTACAATCCGACATGAAAATTTTACACGCAAGCGGCTCCCAGAACCGATAATCTTTTGAAGTGAAAACTTCCTTAAGCGTGTTAAGCACTTTTTGGGTGAACACAAAACGTGAATCTTGCGTCATCGTCAACGTTCCCTTGATGTTACTATTTACAAATAACTTAGCTTTAACTTCTAACACACCAAAAACTACCTTAAAATAACATACCTACCTAAAGAGTATATTATATTTCTGTACAATTTAATTTCCACAAAGACTATTATAAAAATATTCAATTCATCACTCGTTTAAAATCCAGGAACTTACAGTAACGATTTTAATACTTTTTCAGTGAAATTCAAGTATCTGAAACAAAGTGAGAAGCTACCGAGTTCTGCTGTTTGTCTATTTGTTTGTCAGGTGTGGCTGCGTGGGTGGCCTTCCAAGAACCCTTTGTTAGGCAGTCACTGCCCCTGGTAGCTTACATGAAAGAAGAAATGGGACCTGGTGAAGTGTTTAGTGTTCTCGGTATCTTACAAGCAAGTAAGTTAGGAAGGGGCAAACCTCCTTAATGTAGGAATATATTAAATTATGGAAATTGTTTTTGGGTATTTTTTTTGTAAAACTTTTGGACGTTGCATATAATATTTTGAAGAAAATGTGTTTTTGATCAAATTTTTATATATAAAAATAATTGCACGATATTTTTTCGGTAACGTATTGGTATTGCAAATTCAACAACAATTGTATCAAAGTGGGGATGGTTTGCATTAGGTGTTCTTAATTAAAACATTCGAATAATATATTTATTTACTCACAGGGCAAATCATAAATTATGTAGGTAATATTATGTTTAAAAAGATATACAGGTATGCATACCTAAATACTTATCTACACACAAATGTTTTATAATCTTTTGAATAAGGGAAAACACACCTGATTTAATTAATGTTAGTTTTTTACATTTTATAGGACTGCGGAAACCACAAAAGGAAGGTCATTATTTTTGGCAGTCTCTGTGTGTATGTTCCACCGTAGCGCCTAAATTACTGAACCGATTTTAATAAATGAGATGTCATTACATTTGTAATATTGGCCCAGGTGACATTTTTACATGTAATATTGTATTGTGTTATAATGTTGTATTGAATTGAAATAAAAATAAATTGTGAAGACTAAAAATTCAAAGGCTAACTCTACAAATTCTGATTTTATTCTGTCAATTTACGAAATGTTTAAATATCAGCACTAATGATATAATATCATTGATCAGTCCGTATTAAATTATAATAATTAGATTGTCAATGACCATTTCTTGATTTTTAACATAACAAGGAATGACTATTATAGTGTTAGTTTAAAATGATTAAACTATTCATTTTCTTGTTGTTTATCTTAAATAAACAATAAAATAGTATTTAAACCTATACCAATAATTTGAAGAAGTGTGAGTTTGTGAGGTTGTAGGGGCAATCTTTGAATCAACAAAATCTGTTGAAAATTATTTTACCAATAGAAAGTCACATTATTAGTGAGTGTCATAGTCTGTTTAAAAAAAACATTACCCCGACATAAATAAATAATTTTGACATCTAACACACAACGCCATCTAGTCCCAAACTAAGTAGAGCTTGTGTTATGGGTACTAGACAAGTGAAATAAATACATATTTATATATATATATATATATATATATATATATATATATATATATATATTCCGTGGCTGATTTTATATATATAGCTCTGTAGCTTTTTTTTATAAATTTTCTAAAAATTAAACCTGGCTAGTTAGGTTTCTCGCCCACGAAACCCCCTACACACAAAATTTCATGAAAATCGTTGGAGCAGTTTCCAAATTTCGTTTATAATAGATTTGGTTTCGGTTACAAAATTTGAAAAAACCTGCAAAAAGAATATGCATCGGCCGGGAATCGAACCCGGGCCGCCCGCGTGGCAGGCGAGCATTCTACCACTGAACCACCGATGCTTGGTACGTTATTTTCGAAATATATGACTTATAATTTACTTACTAATTTTATTTATCAGTATTAGATATTTGTAACTGGGTATGTTTAGTATGGACAATTTCGAGAAAAATAAACCGTCATAAAAGGGTGGTATTATCGAGGCTGTAAGACATTTGTTATGTAGCGAAAACTTGTATTAAACACTAGCTGAGCCGTTGTACCTCATACCACCATATCATGTTTTAATATTTTGTAAATTGCCGATATACTTGTTTTTAATAGTAATTATGCCTGCTTTATCTTCCCACAGCGTAGGGTACAATCGCAGACCAAGACCATATGTTCCGGTGCCGGATAATAACAATCACTTAAAAATATCATATTTCGTACAGTCTATCAGAAGATATGCGCGTACATACATTTTAGTTATTAATTTTTATTTACATATAAATATATCATAGATTTTTTTAACCGACTTCGAAACACGAGGATTTATTTTTTGATGATAGTTACCCCTTAAATCTGTTTTTATCTGTTGCTAACGAGAAGCCTATGTAGTAGTAGGCTATTAAAGGCTAATGAAATATGTCATTTATGAGTCGAGTTGAATAGCATTCCCCTTAAAACCGCAATCAACAATGCACAAAAACATTCCACCTCTTGTGATTCCTGAGTTGTTGTACCTACGTGCTCACGGGTGGCGATTCGCACTTACCATGAAGCATCTATCTGGATATTATACCGTCCCCCAGTCCTTACCGTTACAAAAATTGTGAATACCAATCCATACTAATATTATAAATACTAAAGTAATTCTGTCTTTCTGACTGTTTAAGACTTAACCACAGCTAAATCGTGCCATCGATTTCGATCAAATTTGATGTGGAGATACTTCGATTATTTACTCTCTACCGCTATAAGCACTATAGAAGCGTGCAGAGCCGCGGGCAAAAGCTGTTTTTTTTTCTATAAATACTAAAAAAACTATTAAGTGTGTAATGATGTTCATGTTGTAAATTAGCATCCAGCTACCCACAGATATTTTACTAAACACATAAAAAAAATCTTTCCCTGGCCAATAATTTAATGAAAAACCTATATTTATAGTTTCAACTTTATAGGTTGTGGAGCTAATGAACCGGAAGTGCCGCCATTAAACTATGATGGTCGTACAACGTTCACTTGTCGTAAAATTTTCTTAATTTCAAAACGAGGTTGGCGTAAAAATAGTTTCGTTTACATAGTTTACGTGGCCGATGGTATATTAAAACGCTGAGATGATATGTGAGTTTGACAGCACAGGACTTCGACCAATGAGCTTGCCTCTGTTCATTCTATGAATTTTAAAGATAAAGATACACTTATTTGTCAAAACCTGTGTGATTAATACACAGTATCTGAATGACCCATTTAATCTATATAGTTAAAAATAATTCACAAACTTTGACACTACTTTGACTGCACCTAATTGGATAATTCTTTTTTTTATGTGTTTGTTATTGTCAGGACAAGGTTTGTATAGAAAAAGTTAAAGAAAACCGGAGGTGTTATATTTTCTTAGTCCTCTTAGTCGAATACACTGCGGCCCTGCGGGAAGTTAACACGTGCTTATTACAATAAGTTTTTCGTTAATTTAGAAAAAAAAACACGAAAATGAATATGGCGGTACAAAATTCGTTGGGTCAGCTAGTTTTTGATCAACTTTCTAAAAGTGAAAAAAATCGATCTACCATCAACGAAACTCCTTGCATACATGAAAATTATAGCAGTTTCCGAGATTTAGTTTGTATTTGAGTAGCTTCAGCTCTAAATCTGTTCAGTAGTTTTTTCTTGAAAGAGTAACAAACATCCATCCTCACAAACTATCGCATTTATAGTATTACTGGCATGTTATATATTAATTAGAATCAACAAAATTTCTTCCCATACCAGACTGAGATCTGCTATTAGCCTGCTACAATGCGGATGAACTCCGATTTATTACACGAACCGACTGCCACTAGACTTTTATATTAAAAGAAATTGCATAACACAAAGGGCATCTCTAGCCCGCTAAGCGCCCGTGTGCTATTCTTACTCTATCGTCCTTAAGTTAGCGTAACGCCCTTTAGTAATTGCGCAGACTCTTTAGTACTAAATACCGCTGTCGGCCCGCCACCAGGTGGTATCCCCTCGGATATCCCCTGGTGGTATGTCGGACTCTAACCGACTAAAACCACACGCCGTCTCGGGTACTATTGGCCGGGGAATGAAGTGGACCCTAGCATGGAAAACCCTGGAACCCCGACGTATCTCGGGCAACTTACGGTTCGTAGATATTCGTAGAGGATTTTTTTTTTTTTTATATTTAAACTGNTGACTCTGCCCTGCCTGATGGAAAGCATGAGCAGAATCCAAGAGTGGTGGTCACCATCCTCAATGCGAAAAAGAACAATGCAGCATGGTGACCCACACTATGGCGGCCTGGGGGGAAGGGGGATAGTGAGGGGGATAGGGGGCGTTGGATTGGGGTATGGGCCTCCGGTATCCTCACTCACTCGATGAAACACAGCGTAAGTACTGTTTCACACCGGGTTTCTGTGAGGCCGTGGTATCACTCCGGTCGAGCCGGCCCATTCATGCCGGAGCGTGGCTCTCCCACGTTTATGATACTGTTGTGGGAACCCCGATGTTCCCGTTACTATCTTCATATTGTGGTGGAGGCGCAATCCGCAGCGTCCGTGTCTCCACCTGAGCCTGCTTCTGCTCGGGTGACAGGTGGCCTCATCTGTCACACCACTACACCACCTACCTTTCTGTGAGGCCAGGCTATATCCCCGGTCGAACCAGAACTCTTTCAACTCGAAAGATTATATCACTTCTTTATGAGTACGTAGAGTGTGGGTTATATATTAAATTACACAATTTGAGTTAGGTCATTCTCAAACTAATAATTAATAGCTGCATGATTCATAGTTGATAGTCGGTAAAGTCGGTGTTGGATATCAGTGACGTCCACACGTGGGCGTGGGCAACGGTAAAAGCTATCATTGCGCCAATCGTATCGTATTTACATGTAAATCCATTTATTTTAGTTCGACGCTTACATCTGCAATTAGAGAGGTTCGAATTACATTACTGGGGACGGTTTAATACAAGAGGTAACCAGGAAAAGAAACTTTAAACTATTTTTAGTTTTTATATATGTTTTACGAATACATAATGAAATTCTCATTTTGTTTGTTAATCGATTTCAAAAATAGTATAGTACTCAATTAAATTTTTGGGATTTATTTTTTTGACTGACTTAATTTCCTGTGTCTCTAAAATTGCTACTCCACCCGAATGTTGACTTGAATAGAATGCCCTGGACACTAAGTCTGCCGATGCACAGACATAATGCATAAAGTTTATAAATAAATAAATACATACACATACATACTAATATTACAAATGTGAAAGTAACTCTGTCTGTCTCGCTTTCACGTCTAAACCACTGCACCGATTTCAAAGAAATTTGGTATGGAGATACTTTGATTCCTGACAAAGGACATAGATTAATTCTTATCGCGATAACTGACACATACGCAGGCTGAGCTGCGAACAAAACTTGTAATAAATAAAATGGGGCAGATGGCGCCCACCCTAATCCTTTATATTGCGATATACTGATTTGACTGCCTCGGTGGCGCAGCGGTAGCGTATGCTACTGCTGTTCTTGAGGTCTCGGGTTCGGTTCCCGGGTCGGATCAAATGTTTGTATGACCTACAAATGTTTGTTTCGGAGTTTGGGTGTTTTCTATGTATGATATGTATGTATTTACAAAATAAAATGTATATATGTATTTATATCAGTTGTTTAGTACCCATAATACAAGCTCTGCTTAGTTTGGGACTAGATGGCGTTGTACGTTAAAAAAAAAAAGAAAAAAATGTTATGAAATTCTGATGTTTTTTATTCCTTTCTGTGTAATTAGTGAAATTTTTAACGTTTTGAATAACTATTAAATAAATTGTAATGTAAACTCATGTTTTGTTCAGTTAAAAGGTTCGGACTTCCTCGTAACAGTGAGATCTAGATACAGTTTGTTTTCAAAATTAAATATCTCCTATCGATATTTTTCAAATTAAGTGCACTTTCCACCAATCAGAGTAGAGTCACTTTGGCAGGCTATAAATACGGTAGTACTGCACAGCACAGCTTAATGTTGTAATAATATTATTTTGTATTTATATTAAATATCATATAATTATATTAACATTTAATATATTACTTTCTTTTATGTGTCAATATCACCATCAGCCTGTAAAAGTCCACTCCTGAACATAAGCCTCTCCTCCAAAAAGAGCTTTTGGTTTACTATATTACGCTGGTCAGACAGGTTAGTATAGGGTTTGTTTCAACCTCCTGGTCCGGATGGCGTAAGAAAGCGGTTCCCGGAGCCCCTCATCTCAGGCGCTGAGTGGCACACCGTGTGGTTTTAGTCGGTTTGATATCGACACACCGCCCCGCCGCAAACCCCGGTGGGGTGAAGGCCCGAGGGGGTTTCCACACATAAAAAAAAAGAAAAAAAGGGTTTGTTTGAAGTTTTCTCTCTCTTTGCAGTGCTGTTGTCTTGAAAATTCTGCTCCTTTAGTCGCCTCTTACGTTACTCTTGAATTAATTATAATACACCAAAATCCATTATTTTACGTGCAGTTTGGCATAACACCATCCCGCTTCGTGACAGAGAGGTTTACTCAGAGTACCCTGAATACCATTCAGGCCATTAGTGATGAACTATTTATTAACATCTACGAATATCTAGTTAGTAATAACATTTTAAATAACTCGTTAATATTTTCACTACAGAATAATTTGAACCTATTAGGCGAACTATTGAGAAATGAATGGGGTTAGTCAGGGTTAATACGTAAAACTACAAGTACCTGGGACTGGCATACCCTAATAGGGTAAAAGTCCCTTAAAAATAAAGAAAAAAAAATACAAGAACCTATCTTTTTAATAAAAAAAAATAATAAAAATACGTTTATTTCCACCACAAAGAACTCATTGTACAATAATCATTAAGTTAGAACAGATACAATATTTGTAGCTTGGGGTGGACTGGAGCCTAAACTAGGCCAAAACCTGTATTTCAGGACTCCAGGATTCACACCAGCTCGGTTTGCAGGGTCGATATATTGTGTTGCGTTACTATGTATATGTGTGTGTTTAGTGTGTGTGTGTGGTGCGCGCGTGCATGTGTGTGTGTGTGTATATATTCGTGTATGTGTGTGTGTTCGTATGAGTGTAGTGTAAGTGTTGTTTTTTTTTTAACTTTGCGTCACATTATGATTTTTGCATGTATGAGCCTGCTATACAGGAGTGGTGGTCACCATACTCACTGCGAATGTAGACAATGCAGCATGGTGACCCACACCATAGCGGCCTAGTGATGCTTCTGCATCATTGGGCCTCCGGTCTCGCACTCACCATCGAAACACGACAGTACGAATTCTGTCACTTTAGGTTGATCTTCTGTGCGAGGGTTGAACCACCCCGATCGAGACCGCCCGTTCTCTAAATTAGCGTGGCTCTGTTACCTTTACCTACATATTCAGATATATATTCAAAATAACTTAAAAAAATTCGGCTAAGTGCGAGTTCAGCTTAGGAAGCTAAGCAGGGAAGGTGAATAAGATGAATATTGACGTATAATATTACATATATATAATAATAATATTACGACATATTTATCGATTGAAATAACCTTTCTGGTACTTGTTAAAAGCATTTACAGGTATTTTAATAAAATGAGTTTATATTTATATTTAATATGGAAGTACATATCGAGAAAACAAACAAACATCACCTACATAAAGCGATAAAATAAATTATAATGCAAAAATATAATTCATAATGTAGTCGATGTACGTCACATTTTTACCATTACGCTAGTAAACAAACTGTACAAACAATCCCACACTACAACAACAGTCAAACTTAAATATTAAAACACATCTTGACACTTTTGAGGTAGCCGGACAGCCGGATAGCCGGACACCCAGACAGCCGGATAGCCGGACACCCGGACAGCCGGACAGACAGCGGAGTTACAAAGGCCGCATCCGTCTGTTTGCGTTATGCAACACATTAGCCACTGAACGCGTCCATCTTACACGTAATACTAAGAAGAACACTAAATTACGCGTTGTGTACAGGTTAGTTTCCCTCAGAGATATCACTAATATTTATTATTGGTGTTCAACAAAGGCGTTAAAGTTGAACTGGTCAAGTGTATTAGGGTCAGCACCGACGACTGGAGTGGCGAAGAAGAGACTAATGCAGTACCAATTTAAATTCAACCTAAATTTCTTCAAAATACAATTGCGTTTGATTCAACAAAATGAAATGAATGCGAGCGACGTGAGTGACGGTGTTGCGAGAAGTCGTTGGATACGGGCAGCACATGGCTGGATTAGAAGAGCCTTGAGGAGAGGCCTCTACGACGAGAATGTCTTTCGGCTGAGACGATGATAAGAAGGACTTCGGAACAACCAATGGATAGTTAGCGTACTACTAAGCTCGTTTAAAACCTGTAGTAAAAATGACAAAAAAGTAAGGTACAACGTTTTAATAAAAGCGATTAGATTATAAAGTTAAAACTTATCAAACTGCCTCGGTGGCGCAGTGGTAGCGTATGCTGTGCTTGAGGTTACAGGTCTCGGGTTCGATTCCCGGGTCGGACCAAATGTTTGATATGATCTGCAAATATTTGTTTCAAAGTTCGGCTGTCTTCTATTTATAATATGTATAAATTTACGAAAAAAATATTAATTTTTTATTTTAGCGATGATCCTAATACATATATATATATATATATATATATATAACAGTTTTAAACGTATCTAATTAACTTATTTGTTAGTTTGTGTTTAATGAGTATTTATTCTTATCAATGTGTTAGTAAATTAGTTTTAGTTTTTCTTTGTATAGTCCCTTTTACCTTTTCGTCTAACTTCTGCAAGTCCCAATACATCCCATTTAATGTTTTCCATAGCGTGAATTAGTTTAATAAACTTTTGTGTTGAAAAAAGTATATATTGTTTTATACCCATAATCCAAGCTCTGCTTAGTTTGGGACCAGATAGCGTTGTGTGTAAGATGCCCGCAGTAATAGATATCATCATCCGAAATATTTTATTTTAATTGACTTGGTTTTTAACATGACTTGGATCGGCAAATTAATAGAACTTCATATTTACTGCATGTATTTTTTTAATTGTAGTATATTTTATCTGCTCCTGCTTTTAGGTATTTGCTTATGTTTATTTATTCGTGTTATATGCTTCGTACACGTATCTACTGCTTAAATAAAATATTGAAAGAGAGAATGACAACCGTGCAACTAGTAATTAAAGTAAAGTTTAAAAAGGATCTAAGAAGGTTTATTTGAAAGAAACGCTTATAATTTAATTTTGAAATTGAAAAATAATAATTGATTATAAATTTGATTACTCTACAATAATACAGTACTCTATGTCAATAAGAATCAAAGCTCTGGCGTGTTTCCAGGCTGGCAGCCAAAGACAACTAAATCTTTCTTTTGATCAATTGTTGTCCACTAGTGGGCAAAGTTACTGTAAACTGTGTTAAAGACCCACTTTGATGTATACAGCGGATGGTTTGGTAACAGTAGTTTGTTATTCGATTATGATTTTCATTGATCATTTGATGTGTGTAAATGTTTTGTGAAGGAAAGACGGAACCCTGAAATATATTTCATCTTATGTATAAAATTCTCGTGTCGCGGTGTTTGTTACGAAACTCCTCCGAAACAGCTGTACCGATTTTTATGAAATTTTGTTTGCACTACGGGTAGGTATGAGAATTGGCCAATATCTACCATACCACTAAATAATAAAGGGTTTTATGGTATAAAACGTTTGCCGGGTCAGCTAGTTGTTTTGTAAAAAAAAGGTTTCTTCAGTGGAACAGTGGCAGAGCACAGTTGTGCCAAAGTCTCGGGTTCGATTTTCGAGTTCTGATCAAATATTTACATGCTATGTAAATTTTTGTTTCGGAGTTTGAGTGTTATTTATGTATAATATGCATATACTTACAAAAAAGGTATTCCATCAGTCGATATACCTTTCAATGTACCTATTTGATACTAGATGGCGTTATGTTCGATGACTTGAAATAAAAACAATACTTAGTTATATTACAATGACGGTTGATGATTATAAATGCCATTGTATTTAATAGTCTTAAATCTATCTTAGAAAAGCAATGTAACGAATTATTTAAATAAAAAACCTGAGTGCGTCAATGACTGCCGTCTTGATTAAATTCATTGGAGAACTGAAAAGATAGAAAGAACTGAAAATAATAGTATCTTTTTCAAGTTTATTTTTATTTTGATGTATCCAATGTCACTCTCACGACTAAAACGAATCAATTGTCACGAAAATACGACAAGCTGTTTGGGCTCTAGGGCGTGCCAAAGAAATAAACACACATACATACACTCGAAAAATATAACCCTCCTTCTTTAGCATTTGGTAAAAAAGATATTCGTCGGATCATAAGATGTTTAATTACAGTTATTACTAGCTCACCCTCACGGAGTTACGGGCTAGCTATTCTAAAAAATAGCATAAGTTACTCTATTTCATCGATTATCAGCTAGTAAAAACCTCGTCAAAATTCGTCCAGCCGTTAACTCGCTCAATATATTTTCGTACACGTTTAGATAAAAAAATAATTAATTTGTATACTTTATAATTCTTGAAGATAAGTTTGAGCTGTTCAAAAGCAAGCTACAATTAAGAATAGTATAGATAGCAGCGTCAAATCGTTCTTTTTTTTCCAAGCTTCTTCAACTGTAACTAATATACGACTCTATAAATATTAATATTTTTTTAAAAATATTTCGGACATCTAACACACAACGCCATCTAGTCCCAAACTAAGCAAAGCTTGTACCATGGGTATTAGACAACTGATATTAATACATATATACTTTTTTTTTGTAAATACATACATATTATACATAGAAAACATCCAAACTCCGAAAACAAATATTTGCAGATCATACAAACATTTGGTGCGACCCAGGATTCGAACCCGAGACCTCGTGGACAGCAGTCGCGTAAGTTACCACTGCGCCACCGAGTCAGTCTTTGAATAGTAACAAGCTTAAGAAAATAAGCAATAAAAATATATTATTGCAGCACCAACGCCCCTAAATACGTGGTTCCACGACTTAAAGCATAACACCTTAAAAAATCTTAAACATACCTATTAACAAACCCACCCTTATCCCTCACCACGAAAACCTACAACACTCAATTTTAAACCACACTTTAATATACATTGCCTTCTTTGTACAGAAATTTGAATTAACTGCCCAAGTTAAAACAGTAATGGATGGTTAACAGATCGAAATCGTTGTAGGTTTTTTACCTGAAATCGTAGTATAAACAATATCTCAGTCGTGACAACAAAAAAGCATTTAAAATAAAATTAATAGGAACAGCGACACGTGTAGGTTTTTGGAAACTAGTTGATTACCCGTTGTAAACTAATAAAATTTGTTATGGGGAAATATGGTGAGGCACCGCATGACTGTCCTTGTAGGGTTAAGTGAGAATATAGGTTGTGTGAGATAAATTTTGGGTTCTTCGGGGCCCCTGATGATGGGGGCCCTTTGGGGGTCCTTCGGGGCCCCGGGTGCCCATACGGTAAAGTTGGTAATGCAGCCGTCTGATCCCAAACTAAGCAAAGTCTGTACTATATCAGGAACGGAACAAATAATCGTGATCACAGAAAGATTTGTACTCGGTGGAGATCAAACCCACGATGTCTGGCTTAACAGCGGTCAGGATCACTAACCACTAGACCCACA
Organism: Hyphantria cunea; assembly: GCA_003709505.1. NCBI lineage: Eukaryota > Metazoa > Arthropoda > Insecta > Lepidoptera > Erebidae > Hyphantria > Hyphantria cunea. The sequence goes on along the minus strand of PKRV01001639.1, from coordinate 1,837,997 downwards.
AGCCTGCCAAATAAAGACACGTTACTCCGTAAAAAACAATATGAGTGTTGTTTCTCAGTTTAAAATTAAACGTTTACAATGAACGATTACTAAGAATTATCTATTTAGTCGATGATCATTCCGACGACGGGGCTTTTCATTTTACATTTCAGTAGCATAAACTCGTCATATATTTCCCCTACCTGTTTTCTGTGGTCGGAAGTGTGAGGTGCCTCGTTTACTTTCACTTGCTATTGGCTACTTGAATACAGTAAGTACAAAGTAAAATGACCATTCAATATTTTTTTATTCTCATTCTCTTTAAGACAGGTCCCGCATTAGGAATACGCATCGTGTATGGATCACACAAAGTGTTGTCCCATGTGGGATGTGAACCGTGCAATGCAAACACTCATGGCATCCGTGCAGTTGAAATGGCAAACAAAATATTTTACTTACTAGGTCGATAATTAGAACTTAATTAAAATAAAGTGAAAAAAAGATTACCAATTAATTTTGGAAATACATAAGGTCAACTAAAAATAATAACTGTTTTGATGTACAAACATAAGTTTTATTTACCCATTTTTAGCACCAACAATTCTGATCCTAAAGAACATATTTAGGCATATCCTTGACTACCATAAGCTCAAACAAGAAAAAAGATTTTTCGCCTAACGGAATACAACACACGGACACATAAGTTTCAAGGAATTTAAAGTATCACACTCAAGTCATAAGTTACAAAGTAAGCCATAAGTTAGCTACAAGTTATCGTTCAAGTAGCTATCAAATCCGCCTATCACTATACAGATACTGAACACTCCTTCCATCCTTTCAAACATCGCAACGTGTCTAAGTCGGTTTTATTTTTAATCAAACGGCACACGTGTGGATTGTTTTGTGCCAGCTATAACTGAAGCTCTGTGCGGCTAATTGATTTCTAAACGAGCGGATGAGTCTCTTGGTATCTGTGTCTTTGATGACGATTGAGCCGTTTGTCTATGGTTTTTACTTTTTTTTAAAGGCAAAGGTGTCAAACTAATCCTACAGATATCTAAAAAACACGAATTTGACTTCCGCCTTCCTTAATAAATTACAACAAGATGCTGCCATTTTGTTAACTTATTAGAGTTGCACATATCTGCGTATATTTATTTATTTATTTATTAACATAATGCACATGAGGTACAAAGGCGGACTTAATGCCATAAGGCATTATCTACCAGTCAACCTACAGGTGTTGCAGAAATATGATGCGGTAGGTGCAAGGACAAAATTTTGAATTCGGACTAATAGCAATTATGCAGATACGAGATAAGCATATACAATTATACTACTACATATATACCAGATACACAATATACATAAACATACACATATGCATACATATATACATACATACACATACATTCATATGTAAACGGGTGTTTGCGTTAAGACTATACTACCAATTCACTCCGAAGAAGTTCGCGAACTCTTTTTTTAAACGTAAGGCGGTTAGTAGATATCCTAATTTCGGTAGGAAGTGCATTCCACAGTAGGACTGATTGCACATAGAAGGAACTATTGATAAAGTTAGTGGTGTGAGAGGGGCATAGAAGAAGCAGGTTGTCAGTGGAAGACTTCGGTCGTGGTTGGAACATAAGAAGCGGAAGTGTGGTACCACGTACTTGGGCAATGATGGAGAGTTCAAAAAAGAAAAAAGAGAAGTCAGGGCACGTACTGTGGCGCTGCCGAATTGGTAGCCATTGCAACTGGGAACGTAAAGCAGACACATGATCATACTTGCGAAGATTAAAGACGAATCGAATGGAGTTATTGAGAAGACGGTCTAATTTATTGTGGAGGTCTGCGTATAGCTTCAACAGCATCAATCGACTCTCTAATGGTCTTATTAGTCGGTTAATCATTACTTCCTTTTTTTCCTCTTTTCTAAAATCTTATTTTAAATATAGAAAAAAATAATTTGAAATAGATTTCATCGAATAAGAAAAGAATCGAAATATCCAAAAAATGTGCATTATCTTACGGCTTGATTTAAGAATGGCCTTTCTTTTTAAATATACACGCTCACATCATCAAAGATTTAAAAAGAGGCACACACCCCTTATCCAAGGGCACTTTTATCGTTAAAACCGTACATTCTGAAATGATGAGTGCTTTATGATGATAAGTATACACAAAAGAAGAGAATTATGAACAAACAGCCACTCTTTCAATTTACCAGACACGCTCAGTGGCAATAAAAGTCAGTTGATGGAAAACTGACTCGAATCAAAATAGCGACGGTCCAGTAATGTGCAAAATATTTTATTTAAAAACTTTGCGAATCATCTCATCGCGTAAACTAAACATTATATTGGAGTTCTGTTTTAATTAACGCTACGTTTAGTTATTGGATTCGTCTATTTGTGGATTTTATGTTCATCGTTCTTTGTATGAAAGCATAGATATACTTTGAATTAAATGTTTCATTACGTTCGACATGTCGTTGATAATCAAATTTTAATAAAAAATACAAAAAAGTTAAAAAAAACCAGCCAAGTGCGAGTCGGAATCGCGCTCGAAGGGTTCCATTCCGAATCATCCGTTATCTATAAAACCGATTTATAAATATACTATAATATTCATAAACATATTAAATTGGTGTTTTTTTTGTAATTATTCACATTTAAACAGATTTGAGATTTGTGCACCCTACTACTGCTACCCTTATTAATGTCACCAAATTATCCGTATAAAGGTTGTCTGTAAGAGATTGCCATGAGCGATAAGACCGCCAATTGTCACATTAGTATATTGTAACCCTTTTTTCATCTGTTAAGTGTGTACAATAAACATAAATAAATAAAAAATAAATATTTAGTTTATTCTGTTGTCTTAGTATATTTTATTATAGCGGTAATAAAAATACGTCGTCAGTTTAAATTTTAACTGTCGAACTATTACGGTTCAGCAGGAACGGATTCAGCAGAGTCTTAGTAATTAGGTCCCGTTTTACCCTTGGAATACGGAACCCTAAAAATATGAACTATTCTTAGTAAACTGCTAGCCAGGCGGGTTGCTATAGCCCCTGTGTCAAGTTTTCCTTCTTTTTACAGTGCTGTTGTCCTACGTAGTCTACTTCCTTAGTCTTCTCTTCTTACCCACGGTATTAATAGGGATGTTCACATTTCGTATACTTAATCCGTTGCCACGGGAATATACCTACACTATACTATTCTGTACGATGTATTAACCTGAATATTTCTCGATGCTACGTCAAGCTGGAAGTTGATTTCTTCATCCAGTTCCTAATTTATCACTAAACTCGTTTATGACAAAAAAATACATTATGAGAGTGCTGGCGAGGCTGTTAAAATAAAAAAAAATATTACCAACACCTAAGGTAAAATACATGTGTGCGATTGTTTATTTTTCTTCCAAGTATGTGTGTGTGTCACTAAACAGACAGTATTTTTTATTGTATTTTACGACACAACAGTAAACTCGAGGCGTTTATTTAATCTGTGCCTTGCGGTGCGATTGCGCGCCATTAAAAAAAGTTAATAACAGTCGTTTCAGTTAGCGTATGGTTGCGAGAATTATTTTGGTGCTTATTATTATAAAGTGATTGAGTTATGTATAACACAAAGTTCATTATAAAATTTTATTCCATCAACTGACGGAAAAAATTGAGGTTTCCGGTTAATGCGTATTTATGTTTTTTCCCCATTATTATTGAAAACTTCCCATGTGGCGAATAATTATAATAATTAATTGTAGGATATGTATAATAAGGATTTTTAACAAAACTATGTCTTGTAGTGTTTACAAAATTTGTAATTTTTTTTTTAGAAACTAGAAGTAAGCCTTCGTAATCTGTTAAACACTCTGTTTATTGTTCACACTATGACTAATGTAGTCGATCTAAACCCTAGAACATTAAGTTTAAGGTGACGAATTTAGCCTAAGTTTATTTATAAAACATTTGGGAAAAGTAAATATAGTTTTGGCGCATTAATAGCGTAAGTAAAAATAGTTTACATTATCTATGCCAATAATTTGACATGTGTATTGGGCGGGAAAATTTATGATTACATGTAATTAATTAAAGTACGTCACGAGGAGAAAACCTAAAGAAAATAAACTATCAGTTATTATTTACATATTTTGTACATACACAGTTTATTTTTGAATGTATACAAGTATCAAAAAATCCGTGTGTCACAGCTAAAATAGATGCGTAAGTTTTTTTACGTAAACAAAGATTACAATATCGTTGTAATGCGCTGTCCGAGTGACCGTTTCGGAGCAATTAAAATCATTCACCGACAAAATATAAACTTTAAGACATTGATGTACATTTCAAGCCATATTTACTGTTTTATACACTGATTCGTTTATACAAAGTTAATAAAAGCTAGAATAACTGAAGTGAATTAGTAATCAGGCGGCTATTATTGGGAGTTAGAAGAAATTGTGTTTGTTTGAACTACATTGTGTGTTGCCGTTTTTTTTTCGATCAATTTTACATGACTACTGACTGTCACGGTTATTCCGTACTTGATACAGGATTATTAGGAAAAGTATTAGTTTTATTAGTTATTGTTACAGTGGAGTGTTTATGAGTATTATTCTTACTGTGCAATTCTCTCTGTGGCGCAATAGTAGTGTAAGGACTGCTGAGTTATAGCGGCCAGACTCAACAGAAACCAGCCAGCTATACAGGAAATATTATTGTGCACAAGTGTGTGTGCAAATACAGGTGCACTCTCTGTTCCCTCTTTCTCAAAATTTGATGGAACGGTTAACCGACACGACCGGGGAGAGATCAGGCGAAGGACCGACAGTTTACGTGCTCAAAAAAAAACTGGTATACAGTATGTAATAAAGTGGAAGATGTACAACATTTGCTGATAAATTGTAACTAGAACATAATTGAACACGAGGTTTTAATAAAATAATTGAAGGCAAATTAGTTCGATGTGAGCTAAATACAATGAGTTGTCTCTGTTCAGAAGCAGTTAAAAAATTAAGTCAACAATAGTTCAACAATGATACAACATTATTTGTACTTTTTTTATGGAATAGGGGGCAAACGAGCAGACGTATCACCTGATGGTAAGCGATTAGCGCCGCCCATGGACACCCGTAACACCAGAGGCATCACAAGTGCGTTGCCGGCCTTGGCGGATGGGGAGGAGGATGAGGGGCAGGGTTGAATTATGGGCCTCCGGTATTCTCATTCACTTGGTGAAACACAGCACAGGCGCTGTTTCACACCGGTTTTCTGTGAGGCCGTGGTATCACTCCGGTCCAGTCGGCCCATGGATGCCGAAGCGTGGCGCTCCCACGGTAAAACTGTATTTACTTGTATTGTACTTATTTTATGGCAGCCTTTTTTTCATTGGCTAACATTTTTTAAGTTTCTGAAAAATTTGGTTTAATAATTATGCCCAACTTAGCTTTTTCTGATAACAGCAAACACATAAAAAATAATTATTCAATTTTTTTGCAGTCGATCGAAAGTTATGCGCGTACCTACCTACATACATTTCGGCGATTTATTTTTATCTATATAGATTCATCTAGTTACGATGGGGTTGGCATATCCCTACTGGATCAACTGGGAGGGGTCCGGATGGCGTAAGAAAGCGGTTCCTGGATCCCTCCCGTCTCAGGCGCAGAGTGGCACACCGTGTGGTTTTAGTCGGTTTGATACCGACACACCGCCCCGCCGTAAAACCCGGTGGAGTGAGGGCCCGAGGGGGTTTCCACACGTAAAAAAAAAACAAAATTAAAACAAGTAAATTTATTTAAAAAAAAATCGACTGCATCAATATCTGTCCTCCTTATTAAATTCGGTTTTTATTAAATAAGACACATAAGTTTACATATATTCGTAATCACCGTTAAAAATTATTTATATTGAAGAACTCGAAGACACTCGAAGTATTTTGAATACATATTTTTTTAGATTACTTTTTGGCGCCAAAAGCTCTTAAATTTTGTTTCACGTTGTCTCACGGCTAAGACGAATCTATTGACACCACTCACATAAAAATACGACAAGCCGTTTAGGTTTTAGGGTGTGCTAAAGAAATATACATACATACACTTGAAAAACATAACCCTCCTCTTTCTCAGTCGGGTAAAAAAGAAGTGGTTAATATCCTACAGTGAACGTCGACCAACTATATAGTCCAGTCCGCGCTGATGTTGAGTATGTATGTGAGTGAGTTTTTGAAGTGAAAATTGCTTTAAGCAGGTTTGCATGTGGATTAAGTTCATGTAAATCCTCATCGACATGATCACGTAATGTATTAACACTTAAGCCAGCTATGAATCCATATTAATATTATAAATTCGAAAGTACCTTTGTCTGTCTGTCTGTAACGTTGTCACAGCTAAGCCGCTGTAACGATTTCAATAAAATTTGGCATCGATATACTTTGATTATGAAAAGTTGTTACTCTTTGAGTATACCAAGTTCAACATAACTACGGTCGCGATGGAATTACCGCCAAAAAAAAGGATTACATAAATTACCATCATTTACGAAGACAAAGAACACCCAGACTCAGAATAACAATTTGTAAATCACACAGTGTTGTCCCTTGTCGAGATCGAACTCGCAACACTCTGCGTAGCAGGAAGCGGTTAAGCGGAAAACTCCTCTCTAGCCGTGCAGTACTTAAACTTAAAAAAGCATTTATTCAATTAAGACACGAAGTGACATTTATAAACGTTAAATTGAAGCTACAGATAAAAATCATAGATCGACACAAACAAACGCCACAGATGTACTTTATTGTCAAAGTGAATTAAGTGAAAACACCTAAATCCACTGCTGTAACGATCCATAACTTCCAGGTTCCAAAATACTTAGAGCCTTCTAAGAAGAATACTGGCAAAGAAACTCATGGCCACTCTTTGTTATAGTGTTGTATTAACTTTAAAATTTCTACAGTATATCACACTCCCCACAAAGACCCTCCTTTACACCTCCATTATTCATTAAATTACCATTTCCATACAAATACCGGACCAGTTTAGCTTATAGTCAGTTTACACGTCAAAATAAACCATAGTTACTCGAACAATGGTCATAATATTTGTTTTGCTATGTTATCTAAAGGGATCACTTGGCTTAGAGCATTAGCTATCAGCCCGTAATTTGATTGATTGACATGATTGTTGGTTTAGATGGGTCGGTGTACTTTTATGAAAATAGTCCTATGCATCGCGGGATCCTACGCATACGATTTTGTATGCGGAAGTTAAAGTAATTGTAAAAATAGAACATTATTAAAACTACCATTAAAGTTAAGTGTTTCGTGATATTTTGACCTATGTAAATATGATAATGTAACAGGCAGCAGGCAGTCCCATGTAGGACATGGACCTCACCTTAGAAACGAGGATTTCCCCTCAATACGTGTTTTAAGTTTTTCTTCTCTCTCTCTCTCTCTTTTCTTTTTCTTTTTGTTGGTCTTGTCATAGTTTATGTACTGCTCTTGCCAGAACTGCTCTTTTATGCAACCTCGAAACATAAGAGCATGTAAAGTCTTTGAGATATTATAAGACTACTCGATAAGATATTATGCATATAGTGCAAAACACTGACGAATTTTTAGTATTGTGTCACGTGTGTGCGCGCGTGTGTGTGTGTTTGTGTGAGTGTGTTTGTGTGTGTGTGTGTGTGTGTGTGTGTTTATTGCGATTACACAATTTAATAAAAGGTTGATCTATAAGATATTTTGTCGTGTACACAAGTTTTCACATCAATGTATATCTTAGAAAATATTACGAGTTTTTATGGTAGTTGAATCGTTTATAAGATGAAAAGTGAATATTGAATGTAAGGTATCTGACAATATTATGTCCTTATTTATTTAACTAAGGAACCGAAGAACGTCTGAGAGGAGAAGGTCACAGGTGAACTGCTTTGGAAATTTGAAGATGTATAATACCAGTTCCATAACTGCGACGAGATCAACAGCACAGCGAAGAGAAGGAAAACTTGAAACCACCCTGCTTGGCCTACGTGGTATAGGCCAAAATCTCCTTTCTAAGGACAGGCCGATCTTAATCAATAGACTATTACTGACGTTGATGATATAATAAGTAGCGTGTTTCCTAATTTTAAGAGAATGAAAATAGAAAAAATAAGAATAATATTTTATGATATTATTTCGGCAATATAGGTAGGTGTAAATTAAGTTTATTATCCTGGTCTACATCCATAGCAGTATTTCGTCGTGATTTTCCAAGAGTTTCCCGAGTGAACGCAACAGTCCGTAGAGCGAGGCAGTCACGTAGCAAGCACCCGTAGATCAACGACAAATAAAAAGCTGAGTTGTACCCACCAATGGCGAACGTTCAAGTACTTATACATCGTGTTCCACTTTACTTACCATCTTCTAGTAATTTTATTTGAGAAATAATTAGGAGTCAAGTCATTGTTTTTAAGTAATTATTTACAATTTGAAAACTAGTGCTTGTGTTGTACCTTTATTTATTTAAACTATGCACATCTGTACATAGGCCGACTTAATGCCATGGAGCATTTCCTGCCAGTCAACCTTTGGGTGATGTAAAAGTATTCCGAATGTTTCATATGAAAAGGACAATGATAGCATAACAAATCTCGCACATGCGTATTTGATCACAAATTAAGCAGACCTTGTGCTATGTTAAAATGATTGCTGATAAGCACACTTATTAATGGGCCGGCTCGACCGAAGTGATATCACGGCCTTACAGAAAACTGGTGTGAAACAGTGCACTTGCTATCACCGAGTGAGTAAGCATACCTGAGGCCCATACCCAAACCCCTCAACCCATCCCTCTGCACATCCACTCCTCATCCCCCAAAGGCCGGCAATGCACTTGTGACACCTCTGGTGTTGCGGGTGTCCATGGGTGAAATCTCTTACCATCAGGCGACACGTATGCTCGTTTGACACCTATTACATTAAAAAAATCACACATTTCTTTATCCTGATCAAAGCAGAATTAATTTAGTGTATTTGGAAGATATGCAATATTGCTTGGTTATTGCATGAAAGTAGGTAATTTTTGTCCATCAAAGACATAACTCTTACCAACAAATGGATAACATAACATAAAAGTTACTCTTGAAATTAGCCTAACTCTAGAAAGAACGCCGTGGTAGCTTAAGTAAATGGTGGTAATAAAAACAACAACCTGTGAACGAAAAGTGCTCACCAATAGCCAATGATAAACGGCGCGGTCAGGTGTGACGTTGTCCGGTGAAGCGGCACCGCAGGGGTGAGGGACGAGGGGTGCACGTTCACAGAGGGACATCGGAGTGCGGGAGGGGACGACAATCGCACCCTAATGAGTCGCGCTCTAATAATAATTATCTACCTACACTTTCTGTTCGACGACAAGACTTAGTGTTAGGGTTGTCACAAGTAACTGATTGAAAATTGTAATCAGTTAATTATTAAAATCAAAATTGACAATTTTTAAAAATGTTCCATGTAATATTGTGAAGAAGACTTCTCTTTTCAAAAAAAATATTATGTGATCTTAAAATGGCCTTCACGAATGCTAAACTAATGTTTCTTAGGAAAACCAATAGTTCTTGGTAAAGCTTCAAAATTACAGAAAAGTAATGTAAGCTGTCGTGTCAACCAGAAAGCAGTTCCAGTTGGAGAGTATTTTATCAGTGGGTAAATGGAAAAATATTCGCAAGAGTTTTTTGCGTTACATTTAGAAACGAGTTTAAGAATAGCTGTTCATAAATCAAATTAGTTAGTAGTTAAGGTCTTCATAGTTTAACTTGAGTACTGTCTTATGTTGCTTGTTGCCTGCGAATTAAAATTACCAGGTCGGAAATACTTTGACAATTTGAACCAATACCAAGCAGGTAATCAAAAACATCAACTTATTAAAATTGTATTATCTCAAAAGCTTCCTTTATTCTCCATTTTAGATTAAATAAAACAAAAATAAACTTTAAAAACAATCATCCAACGCGTGGCAACCCTGTCCAGCAGTAATAGGAAATTTGTTTTCCGGTTCGGTAGCGCGTTCCAATTACGGGATTAACGAATTATTTCCACTTTTTTTCCTCTGATCGGCTCCTCCCACCTCCTCCTCTCTCCTCTTTCGCTCGTCGTAATTCCTTCGGGCGGTTTCCGCCTATTGAATCCCTTTTGATTAGCCTTCTTTCCCGTTTGAGGCTAAATTGCGCTCGCTCCGTCACGTCCGAACGGAACCAATCGACTCAGTATTGAGTTTTCAGCGAGTGTTCATCGACTTTTATTATAACCTGTGTGTTTATTGTATTAAGAAGAAAAAGTCGGTTGTTTATAACTTCTGACAAATTCCTTTTTGCATGTACAACATTTTAGAACGTTAAACCAGAGCAAGTGGCCGGACGGATGACCGGATATTACCTACCCTTTCGGTGTAGATAATTTTTGGAGTGGGTCTCTATCGGCGGGCATCAGGTTGTAATCGATTTATCAATTAAACCTCAAGTTGGATCATGAATTCGGATAAATATCGACTCTACGATGTCCGATGTCCGATGAAGTGATATTTCGAATTGTGTGTGTCGTTGTGTTATTTAAATGTTACCATGATTAAATTTATATCCGATTGTTGCCCTTAAATTAAGACATATTAAAAGGCTATTCCCAGACCTACCAGACTGAACGGTTGGCCTGGTGGTTTAAATCCCACATGGAACAACACTTTGTGTAATCTATAAATTATTCTTATGAGTCTGGGTGTTTTTTGCGTCCGTTTCATGCAGGTATATTTGTAAAGGATTTACATTTCCAATGCCGGAGTTGTATTATTTAAAGCAATTGGTTTAGCGTCTATTATTAATAATAATAATCACTTTATTGTAAGTACACCAGATAACTTAATAAGGTAACTTAATGTTATGAGGTACAAATGGCGGCTTTGTCGACCGTAGGTGAATCTCTTACAGTTACAGTCTAGTTCCAAATACCTTTCTTGGTGATTGACACTTAACCCTTCTTTGCTTTGCGCAGTCGGGTAAAAATGGTCTTACGAATTAAGAAAGACAGAGTTTATGTTGAGGTCTGCTTCAATCAACTTTAAATAAGACTTTTAATTAAAACTATGACTATTAGTGGCATTAGAAAAAATATTGAAAAGAGAAGTTTTTTATATAGATCTAAAACATTAGCTATTTAAAACCATTATACAAGACTTCACTATAAACTACTTGAAGCTGTAGGTGTAGTATACACGGTATAGGTGTGTTCTGCCACTAACCCGAATGCACGAGTGTGGGCTAAATGTGGGCCTAATAGACCACTTGAGTTTCGCTTGCCCAATTCAACGGCACTTCTTTATGGTACTGTTGAGTACACAAGTTTTAAGTATTATATTTTTAAACTGACAACTGTTTATTTGATTGTTTGTAGTACTTTGTAATGTATTTAGCGCTAAATAGTACAACGATATGAAAATAGTATACAAGATATTTATGCAAGAGTATATATTAGCAAGGTTTTTCTAATTTTTAAGGTGTATATATTGTACAGAATAAAGTCTTCCCTGTAGTCGAAATCATATGTTTTTGTTAGAAAACCACGTATCAAACAAATCCACGTGTATACATTTTAAAAGATTTTAATTACTCATACGTATTATTAATGATACTACTAGACTAAACACATTTTGATAATTTATACTCATGAGTGTCGGCACTTTATGGGATTCGTTAAAATATATTTTTGAAATAAAACTTATTTGTTTCCACTATTTAATTAAAATTGACTGGTTTCGTTCTATGGCATTGGCAAACGTTAAACTAGTTTAAGATTAATTAGATTAAGATAGTAAGATCAAAGTAATTATCAAAGTTAGTAAAGCCACGCTTAATTCAGCAAGAACAGGCCATATCGACCAGGGCGGTACGACCCCCTCACAGAAGAAGAACTTAAAATGACAGCATTCGTGCTGTCCTGTTACGTTGATGAGTGCGAGACCGGAGACCCAATGTTGCAGATATATCTCAACGGGACGCCATAGTGTGGATCACCCTCCGATCAATAAAAAATCCTGATCCTGAAATGATGTCTTGTCATTGTCTGCATTCGCAATGAGGATGGTGACGAAAACTCTTGGATTCTCCTTATGCTTTCTGTTAATCAGAATAAAATCACATTGGCGGACCCATATATAAAAAAAATAAGAAGATATCCTAATGTATAATCTTTGCAATCTGTATAAAAGAACTAGACTATTTCAAATCTTCTTATATTTCCCTTCAATTTCCGGATCATAGGTATTACTTCAACTATCTTAAAAACTATTAAATATTATTTTATTTAGTAATTCCATACTTTAATTGGATCTCTGAATGATAAATGTCGACATATGCTTTTAAAAATATTCGAGAACATATGTAATGGACTAATGGGTACGCCAATCTTGCACATCAAATAATGAATCTTCTATTTATATGTTAATTACTGACAGTATAGTTATTTGGCAATAGAAGTAAATGCACTCTGCACAACACGTCATCACAACATGTCAATCTGGGCTTTGAATTTTATCTTTTTCCGAAAATGTAAAATAATTTAATAATTATTCATTATTGAACAAAAACAACTATACAGATTTTATGGGTTTAAAGTGAAATCTTGATACAGTTTTGTAAAAATCCTTTGAAATTGAGTAATCGAAATTATTGTTTGACTAGTTTATGCCCGCGGCTCCGCCCGTATATATGTCGGTTATCGCGGCAAATAGTGGCCTATGTGTTATTCGGATGTATCAGATATATTACTGTAAAGTTTCACCCAAATCCGTTAGGTAGTTTTTATGTGAAAGAGTAACAAACATCCATCCATACAAACTTTCGCGTTATGTTAATAGGATTTAAAGTAATTCAGATAATAATTGTATGTCAGAATAGTGTATTAGTGTTAGGTTGGTAAGGAAAAGGTTGCCAATTTCGTAATTTTTTTTTATGGAATTCCCCTATGCAAACGAGCTGAAGTATCGCCTGATGGTATGCGATTACCGTCGCCCATGGACACCCGCAATACCAGAGGCGTTACAAGTGCGTTGCCGGCCCTTGGGTGATGGTCTCCGGTATCCTCACTTACTCGGTGAAACACAGCGCATTTATTTTTTAAATCTATTATGACTTCAACTCAGTGTCTGTTGATACCATGATTTAAAAAATAAACTTAACACTTTTGTTCGTAAATGTATGTTGCTGATTCTTTTGGCAACTGGAGTGGTCTGACCGCGTACTTATGAGTTTTTCCGACGCACTTACTATGTAGTTATCGTAAATCATTCGGTAGACTTATAAAACAGAACATCATTGATTCAATGGACGCCAAGCGATTTGGCATCCAAGCCTTTGCAATTACCTACCTATTTAAGTTATTTGCGAATTAATATGGGTATTACCGATCGTTTTAAACTTGCGAAATTGTTTTTGTTTAGTTTGAAGATACGGAGTAATAAATGTACTTTGTAATTAGGTAATAGATAGAAAACTCCTTATTTTTACCGTATTATAAAGTAAACAAAATGTCAGTTGTTTTACGGGTTCAACCCCCACCCCCCCCCCTCTGGCTAGGCCTGTGAAATTTGGTGACAAATAGCAGCCTTATTACCGAAAGTAATCTCTTTTAGGCAACCTTAGGATGGATCAAAATATTTTTGCGAGAAAGTAGTAGTTGATGGTGCAATGAGTTTTGACTCGAAAGAATTATTAGTTAATAAACAGGCTCAATTCTAGACTTAGTGATAGAAAGTTTATTTCTGTTTTTACTTACTCCTTCCATTTTAAAATGAACGTAACTGTAAATTTAAAGTGAAGTGGCATTTACAAAAAAACGTTGTATAACTTGTTATCGATAGCTGTAGTATTTATTTCGCCACTAAGACTCCTGTGTAATGTCACACAGATAAGGGGACGCATAATATCAGGTGAAGTGCTGCACTAGCAAGGAGTTGCGAGAGGATTGCTGTAAGTTTTGATGAGTAGGGTTGTGCATGATTCCGTTCGATATCGATGACAAGTCTGTTGTTGTAAATATCTTTGTTAAGGATAGCTTTGGGGCGAATTCTCAATAAAACGCGATGATAAGTGAGATATGAACCTTTCTTTTAATTTTTGATGCAATAATTGTTACCTGCTAAGAATTAATGAGCTAAGGTAAAATGTTTTTAATAAGAACAGTTTGTCTATACTAATATTACAGAGAAGTAAAGTTTTTAATTTTGTTTGTATGGTTGTAGGGGTAATCTTCGTACGTACGGATACGATCCTGAAAATTCTTTCCCTAACAGAAAGCGGCACTATTCAGGATTGACATGGGTCATATTTTCTTCTGATTGAACAAAAATTCGGTTAAAAATAATAGTATTTGTAAATCAAGTCGAAGAAAAGCAGGAGTTTAACGCCCAACAAAGTATGAATCAAATATGTAATTCTAATACTGTTGTTGATGTTTTTATTACTTTGAGCAAAGGCTGGTAATGCACAAGTAATTTTCAACCTAAAAATCCTATAATTCTATCTGACATGTGCAGTAATACTTTTATCGATAGTTACTTTTATCGATCGCACTGAACCCCAACACTATCGGCCACTCGGTTAAGTATAACAACTTCATAAGTGGCACGTATCTCATTGACGTATATCTATAACAACTTGTTCTGTGTGTTTACCTCTTAAGATAGCAATTATGTTACCGAGTTACTTACAGTTTTAATACTTGCTACTATATCACTCTACTAGGCGATTTTAATATTCATAACGATAAAGATGTTAATCTAGTGGATAGAGACCCTTATAATTCAAGAGTTCTAACTGTTGGTCTAGTTGATAAAGACCTTAATTGCTAAATCGCAGGTCGTTTTATCTTGGACAAGTATGTAATTGTGTATTGATTATGATCATTTGTTCTGTGTCGTGGTATAATTTTTTTTGTAGTACAGCTGTAGTACAGTTTGCATACTATTTATCTTTCATGTAATACTCACACTATTGTATTGGGATATCAAACTTTTAAAAAGAGTGGCCATGAGTTTCTTTGCCAGTACCAACTCACTAAATCTACACACTTTAGAAACTGGAAGTTGTAGACTGACACAAGCGGGCAGTAGATTCAGGTTTTTTCACCTAATTTATCTTTAGAATCCAGTACATGGCCGGCAAAGAATTTGTGACGCCGCTGGTGTTGCATGTGTCCATGGGCGACGGTAATCGCTGACTGTCAGGCGATACATCTGCTCGTTTGGCATCTATATCATAAAAAAAAATATCAGTAGCCTAATTACCATAGTACAGGCTCTTCAGACGTGGTCAGACGATGGTGAGTGAGGAGAGGCCTATTTCAGTGGTATACTGCTACGATGCTACTAATAGAGGAAAATAATCAGAATAACAGCACTGCAAAGAGAGAGACAGAGTACTTGATACGAACTCAACTCGTCGGGCCAGCATGCTAAGTAGGTCCATACCTTTTTTATTAGGAGAGATTTCCAACAGTAGTGTAAGTATTTACTGAGGGAGAGCCAGGCTTCAGCACGAATGGGCTGGCTCGACCGGAGCGATACTACGGCCTCACTGAAAACCGGCATAAAACAGCGTTTGCGCTGTGTTTCACCGAGCAAGTGAGGATACCAGACGCTCATTTTTTTTTTACGTGGTGGAATGCCTTTACGCACTTCGCTCCCCCCCCCCCCCGCGGGGAAAGGGATTCGCTTTGAGTGGGGCTCCTGACTGACTCCAGCCAGACTACCCACTAAGCCTACACGGNCCCCGCGGGGAAAGGGATTCGCTTTGAGTGGGGCTCCTGACTGACTCCAGCCAGACTACCCACTAAGCCTACACGGTGTGCCACTCTGCGCCTGAGACGGGAGGGATCCGGGAACCGCTTTCTTACGCCATCCGGAATACCAGACGCTCATATCCCAACTCCTTCCCCCATTCTCCATTTTCCGCCTATATCATATCAGAAAAGTAGATGTGAATGATTGATCTAAATACAATTGTATCCAGTAGAAGACTATTGAAGGTTGTTGATGATGACAGATAAAAAATAATTTAGTAATAGTATAATTAAAATACTATAAAATTGATTCCATACATAATGTACAAGATTTGGGTGTATTTCAAGTGTTTCTTAAGAGAAGACTTAACTAATATAAGCAAAATGTTAATTGTGAAATAATTATACGAAACATCGGATTATGAGAGAGCGAACAGAGAGTGCACCTGTCTGTGCGCAACACATTAGTGCACTATAATATCTTTTGCGTAGTTGGCTGGTCTTCGTTGAGACTGGCTGCCGTGGCCGAAATCGGCTAGGAGAACATCATCATCATACGAATAAAACTGAATAGTTATTTATTATATCTTAATACTAGATTACCATTCCTAACCTCATTGTTTAGTAACGTCAATAATTCAGATTAGTAATTTGCCTGATATAGGTAAGACCTGTGTTTCGAAAATTATATTCTATCAAGCAACCTTCCTGTTCTAAACTCCTATAAAATTTGATTCACATATTATTTTCTTACAATGATATAATCTCTAGGGCATAGTAAACTAACTTTATAAATACACGTCAAGTGTTTGGACTAGCATCCGTCTGGTTGAAGTGGTGCGTTATTGCTATCGGAGTTGCGCAAGCGCACCTCACTAAATCATTACACCGAAATTGCAATAGTTTTAGGAGTGTTTCATTTTCAAATAGACGTTTGCTGGGGACGTGTTTAGGAAATAACTATGGCTGAATTGAAGATGATGTCAGTAATATTTTTTCTTTCGTTATAAAACTTGTTCTTTCAATGGTGTAAGTAAGAATAAAATATAAATTTATGGAAAAATAAGTTTTAAAGGCTTGAGATATATTTATTTTGTGAATTTTATTGATTATTAGCTGATCCGGCAAATGTTACTTTGCCGTATATAAAAGTTTCGTGAAAAATATAAAAAATATATATATTTGGGTGGGTTATTCTTATCATTCTGGGGTCGATTCTCAGACCTACCCAATTTCTCACAAAATTTCATAAAAATCGTTCTACAAATTGAATTTTACAAATTAGATTTTATCTTTAGATAAGACTATCTCATTGGTATAGCGGTTAGCTTATGCGACTGTGGATCAAGAGGTCTCGGATTCGTTTCACGGTTTGGGCCGAAAATGTTTTGGATTTTTCTTCAAGTAATGCAAAATAACCGTCCGGTTCCCGGAATTCTTATACAGCAAAGTTTGACGGACGCCCGTGATTCAGAGAATCATATTTTTCGTGAATCAAACCCAAGACCTCTTGATTGGCAGTCACATACACTACCCACTAGACTAAAGGCAGTTGCCCTATATATCCTAAAAATCCTATATTCTAACCTACTTCAAGTAACCTTACTTATATACACATTAATTTACCAGATGTGTCTTTTCACTGGAGTGCTCTGTTCAGTAGTTCCATAGATGATGCACCACAGATAAATATAATTATGACGATAAGCACCGTGGTCATCAAAAATATCCTTTGAACGCATTAACTCCTGTCACAAAGACAGTATGTATAACCATGTAGAGATAAGTAACGACAGAGAAGACCAAACTTAAAGATTTGTGTTATATAATATATAACTCAAACAAGATTGTCATGATTTGTAAGGTGAGTTTTGCTGGCATTCCTAAGATAGAATAATTAACATCACGCTTAGCTCAATAGGCGCAGATCATCAAAGTTACGTGGGTTTATTAGTACCTTTATATGTGTCACTTTCAAAAACAAACAACTCCCGCACTAGGAGTATACGATTATCCTAAGTCACAGTACAGATATTCACAAAACGCGCAGATGAAACACCCAAACTCAAGATAGCAATTGTTGTTCATATGAGAATCAAACCTGTAACAGTAGCAGCAGTAGGAGGTGGTGAGGCGACTATTAAAATTACTACACCATCCATGCATTCCGAATTTATAAAATCTCTTAAATAAAGAATTTAGTTAGAACCCACTGATAATATGTACCCCGCAGGATGCTCAGTGTATTGCTAATAGCAGCTGTTTTATTATTCCTGGTTAAATTGTCTAAAAAGCTTTTTAGGTTCAATGGTTAGAAAACATAAGTTAAAATAATAATGATTATGTCAAAGGGTCAACTGCTTACGAGGCTGTGCTGTGCTTAAATGAAAAAATATTCATAGCATATTTGTCAAAAACTAAATTACTCTTTTATAGTATATCATTTCTGCTCACACAACTAGTCGTAGTATTGTTTTTAGACCATATTTAAGTAATAATTTTTACCCTCTCTAAGAACATAACCCATTTGAGAAAGCAAAGTCAATACTAATAGATTATAAAACCTGTGGAACGTCATCGTGGGAGCCTGACCACCTCAATGCAGTATTGTGTGTCCTTGGCCCTTAAAACTATATTTTTCTACATATTTAAATATCAACCTTAATTCTTGAACCATAGAGTTAAGTATAACTTTGTGTAGTTTGGCTACACGTTAATTGACAGGCTTCTGTGTAAGTGTGGTACCAACATAAGTGTTTCTTGGTTGCAGTACTCTTCAGAGTTGAGTTGAGTGCCATTTCTTAGCTACTCTTACTGGTTATAATATACACAATAATTATCTGTGTTCATTTCAATTAGAAAAGTATCAAACAATTCATTCATTTGAAAATGAGAATGAATGTATTTATATTATTAAATAAAAAAGTTTTTTGAATTCGCAATTAGTTGTCATTTTTGTCTGTTAAATAAATTATCGGTGGCGCAGTGGTAGCATACGCGACTGCTGTCCATGAGGTCTCGGGTTCGAATCCTGGGTCGGACCAAATGTTTGTATGATCTGCAAATATTTGTTTCGTAGTTTGGATGTTTTCTATGTATAATATGTATGTATTTACAAAAAAAAGTATTTATGTATTCATATCAGTTGTCCAGTACATATAATACAAGCTCTGCTTAGTTTGGGACTAGATGGTGTTGTGTGTTAGATGTCCGAAATATTTATTATTATTATTATTTGAAAATGTGAATGAATGTATTTATATTATTAAATTAAAAAGTTTTTTGAATTCGCAATTAGTTGTCGTTATTGTTTGTTAAATAAATTATAAAAATTATTGTGTTTTAGTAAAAAAACTCGTCACTTGTATACACGAATTATTTTTTTGTTGGTAGTCGTTTTAGAAATTGTTCATAATATGCATAAACCATAGACGAACATATTAGTACTTAGTGTACGGTTTCATGTCATGCTGTATTGCATGTTCATCTGTACCCCTACTTATGAAAAAATATTATATTTAACGCAAAAAATAAATAAGAAAGACAATACTAACTATTAAAAAATCTATTATAAAACCAATGAAACCGATATCTGTTTGATTCAGTACACAAAATTTGGCGGTTCATATAACACGCCCCTCTTAAAAGCCGAAGCGGAGTGAAGTGATTGTTTGCCATCAGAGGATCAGGCGATCAGCAGGCAAATCTGTGTGCGCACTCAGCGATCCATCACGCGAACTGCCGTAGTCTAGGAGATAGTCAAATTAAGTAAGGCCTAAACCAAAATATCAAAAAATATTGATAAGTCAGAGTAATTACCCTAAATAGTATTAATAATGTTTTCTTGTTATTTTAACATGGTCATCGTCAATAGCTTTTAGCAGACTACTGCTGGACAAGGTCTCTCCTCACAAAGGAGGCTTTGGCCTACCAAATCACGCTAACCAGATGGCTTATTATAGGGTTTTCTTCAAGTTTTCGTTCGCTTTGCAGTGCTGTAGATCTACTTTCCTAGTTGTACTCCCTTTCTCTTATGACTAACACGTTCATGGGCGTACCGAGGGGGGGAGGGCAGGTAGGAGCAGCTGCCCCCCCCCCGGGATTGGTTATATCCCAACTAACTATCTTCTTTTATAGTTAAATTTAAAAAGTACTTTTTGCCATTTGGAGTACAATATACAAACTTGTAAAAATCCTGTGTCGCGCCCTTTCTACCAACACGCTAGCAGCGCTGCAAGCAAAAATGCCGCGCTTGGAACCTCAATCAGTGACCGCCTCGGTCCACGCACTCCACGCTTCCATAACAACATTAGTGAATCTAGTTGAGCCACTTTGAATACCGTGAAGATCAGATCATCGAAGTACTCCAACTTAGGGGTCAAATTCAGATTATTCAGCACACAGACACCAGTCACCTAGACGTAAAAACGTGGCTAAGATGACATAAGATCAAAGGTGGAATAAATGGGCTCTGGACGCTCAGTGTAGGTACATAGAAAATTTGCTAACGCTTTGAGCGATTCTTTCACGGAACACATTTGTAGCCGCTTTTCTGAAGACCCACTAAAGTTACCTTTAAAATAGCTTTTCTGTATCTAAATAATTAATATAAAAATATCTGTACAAATAAATAAAGTTGGTGTGTCTGTTTGTAATATTAAAATATCCGCATTTTTTTAAATTTTTATTTGTTTCGGCTTATCTCTAAAAAGGGTGGACTGATTTTGACGGAACTTTAATAGCTGATTACGTAAGGAGTAACTTAGTCTAAAGTACATCATTAGCCCTACTGTTTTAGACTAGCTTCACCCCGCGGCGTAACTCGTGGCAACAACTATAATAGCGGGGAACACCGCGGGGCTCAGCTAGTGCATTATAAAACCAGATTTGCTCCCCCCCTGGGCCCAGAACTTGGGTACGCCCATGCCCACGTTATTATGATATGATGACATTTTTTATTCTAATGCATCACCACATAGATCTAGTTGTTTACAATGTAGTTTATTGTTGTAGGACTTTTTTCTTGAAAAGAAATAAATTCGTGCGTCTGAAAAAGCCTGGTCCCATCTTTTAATACATACTATTCTGGCAATAAGATTACATATTAGACACAACTGCTTGATCCCGAATCTAGTCTCCAGCGGATCTTGTGTGGTGGTAACCAGACTTCTGATAAACGTACGTTAAGTTGTTAAAGTTAAAAAATGTAAAGTATATTATTTATACAACTTCAGAGGATTTAATCTAACAAGGAAATATTCTTTGATTTTACAAATGTGATTATTGTACTAAAATACCACCACAAATTCGTATACAAGTACTTTTTCTCAAATAATTGTAGGTATGCATTATCTTTATTACAAGCTCCTAGACTACAAGAATAGCAAAGCCCTGTGTCCCCCCACCGTCGTTGCAACACAACACTTTAATGTACCACTATGGTATGTTTGTCTATTTTATTACACTTTATAATGTAGGAGAGAGTTATACAATTAAATTAAATATGTACCTTATAGTCTTAGCGGAGAAGTACCGTTTTCCGATTTTCAATTTTGCATCTTTATACTAGAGTAATCGCGAAGAATAGTAAGTTTCTCTGAAAAAAAAACAGGATAGCTAAAGTAAATGTATAGAGTGTATATAATAATGAATTTTATCAACTAACCCACTAAACAAATCTCGTCCATGGTTTCATCTATGGAGTCCTCATTTTTTTGTGCGGAAATCCCCCTTATACCACCTACAGGTGGCAATGTCGGTCTCGAACCGACTAAAACCGTACGCCGTCTTGGGTACTAGAAGTCGGGAAACCAAGTGCACCCTCGAAAGGAAATCCCTGGAACCCCGACATACCTTGGGCCACCTGCAGTTTATAGATAGCCCCCTCATGTGCGGAGACCCCAGTGTTAATATATATAAATAATAATAATAATAAATAAGCGCTTGCGCCGCAACCTCGGCCTGCGTCTGCTATGGAGATGGCCTCGCCTGTCACACCCAGGCTTGTGCTTATTAAAGATGAAGATCGTTCTGCGATCTCCTACGCGTGTGTCTAGTGCGGTACCGGGCCCGTGACGAAGCCTGGCTGACCGAGAGAGTTCTAAACCTCTCCCGGTCTCGCTCCCCATAGAGTCCCCATCGGGTATTGTTGTTTATTGATTAGTAACCCATACTTCCTACATCCATCACCAGTAACAGCCTTTAACAGTGCTCTGTACATAGGCCTCTCCTTGGAAAAAAGGGTATTTGATCCAGTAGGATTAAACTTAGGCCAGTAACTTAACTTACAGATATTAGGCCAATGTGGTATTACTATAGATTTATCTCAAGTTTTGTTTTTCTTTACAGTGTAATTGTCTTTTGTAGTATGCTCCCGTAGTAGCCTCTAACAATACTACGGCATGTTTTTCTTTTTTATGGAATCACGGGCAAACGAGCAGACGTATCGCCTGATGGTAAGCGATTATCACCGTCCATAGACATCTGCAACACTAGAGGCGTCACAAGTATGGCGTATGGGCCTCTGGTATCCTCACTCACTCTGTGAAACCAGCCAGCGCTGTTTCACATCCGGTTTTTGTGAGGCCATGGTTCAACTCCGGTTGAGCCGGCCCATTCATGCCGAAGCGTGGCTCTCCGATGGTAAATGAATGAATGTTGAATGAATGAAAAAAAGATTAATGAATAGCGATGGTGTAACTCCGTGTTCTAAATACGATCCTACACGACAATGCTTTCTGTCTACAACAGAATAATCATCATATTCATCATCATTATTTATCGATTTAGATGATGCGAAGAATATCTATGTTATGGGAGGAAACCACAACCGACAAACATACAAATACGGTCACAAAGAACACCCAGACTCAGAACAACAATTTTGTTGTTGTCCCATGTGGGATTTGAACCCACTACACTTAGCGCAGTAAAAAACGGTCACAAAGGACTAGGCTACTTACAGCGGAAACACGTCAGCACATTAATTAATTATTCTAAATGTTGATCATTTCAACAATCTATTAATATGATAAACCCTTTACTTTAGATGTGTGTCGTGCGTCACGGGGTCGTCTGTTTGTTTAAACTCAATTTTAGTGTCGGATAACCCGCGTTAATGAAAAAAAAATCCGCAGCGCCTTCTTCAACAGCTGACAGTGGCTTTCAAAGTTTATTCATTTTTTTATTTTCGTCGACATAAAATAATATTGGATGTAACAAAAGCTAGGAAGATGATGATCCACTTCTGATTTTAGCTTTTCATTTTGGAACACACGCAGTAACGACTATTGTTTACGAGTTCAAATAGAAAAGGAGTACGAGCAATGTTACATGAAAAGAGTGACGTCCGTTTTTAATAACCTGTCTCTAGTAAAAACTAGAGATAGTCTTTTTCGGTTTTGTTATAAATATGTTTGACGCAATGCTTTCATTGATATGCAGAATCTTTTTTTAACAAGTTTAGCTATCACAAAAAGAAGAACAAATATTCTTTTTAAGGCAAATACAAAGTATTTTCCATTTCCTATTTTTATTTAAAATCGGAGATAGGCTATTAAAACCGGCTTGAAAAGGAGATCGTAGTGTCGTGGCTTTTGAATAGTAGGTATTTAAATCAGGACCCTATAAAAACATTATTTACAATGTAAATAATGTTGTTCGTTTCCCACTTAATACAAAATCACAGTCACTGTTTATAGAAATAACATAAAATCGTATATATGATCGTTGCCTGTAAGAGATTGCTTTTTAGCGATATAGCCGCCATTTGTACATGGTCGTTATATTGTTTAACTCAAATTTAACTGTATCAATTGGTGTACAATAAAGTTTATTCTATTCTATTCTATATATAATTTTACAAATGGAAGATTTTTCTCACTGACGACTCACGGGGTTGCAAAGTAAAAAATTTCAAAAAAGTTTGAGAGCCAAGGTTGATGATGAGCGCGCCCTGCGAGTCCTGTGACGAGCGACTATTAAGTAATAGTTGTACGCCGGATGCGACGCGTAAATATTACTCTTAACGCAAGGACAACAAATCCGTGGAGTGCATTTATTATTGAATACTAAATTTTTGGCCCGCGACTTTCCCTACGTGTGGGTATGGCGGTTATATCACAGTATAAAGTGTACTAGAATTTAATAATAATAATCTTAATAGCAGTCCGACCCGGGAATCGAACCCGAGACCTCTCGATCCGCCATCACTTACGTTTACTACTACACAACGATCCAGCTATACACTATTATTGGGATCAAAAAGGTGATTTAATTTTTAAAAAAATGAGGAATAAAAACTTTACGTTATATAGCTAAGGCATATTATAAAATTTATATCTTTCTTAATGCCTTTATTTACACAAAACCGACTCCATCCCTTCACTCTTCCGCTTTAAAAGCGCCAATAATTTTATTTGAGTTACATTAAAGACGTCAATCGCCTGTCTTACAGATTGTATGCGCATACATCATCCACCTCATTGCTCCCACCATGTTAAGCTATTATCACCTTTATGGCCCATTAAAATTGTCTTCATAGAAAATTCGGCACACCGTTTACGCCTTACACTAAATTTGAATGTAAACAAAATGTAGTTATTTTGGGTCTTTTTAAATATAAATGAGCCTCATTGAGGACGGTGTGTTCAATGAAATTAAAAAACAGGAGTGGTCAAGCACGAACTGTACCTTATTAGTAAAAATTCCACATAGATTTTTCATAAATACTTTTTTTTGTAATGGTGTTGATAAGCTACAGTACGTCTTCCTTGAATATTTATTGGTTCTTTACACCTTTACGGTAGTAAAATATCTTAAGACCTGATCCCCGTCAGAAGTAAAGCACTGAATAGGCTCTAATCGACAGAGTTCAAAGCGTTTCTATACTACACAAATGTCTAGAAAAATATAACAACAATTTGCACTAACCGGGAATGGTATCCAGAACCGATATAACTTAATCTCAAGACGTTAATTTTCTTTTGCTTATTCAAAAAGAGATAAATAATAAACTTATTAGTTACTTGAAGATTGAATTAAAAACGGAACCCCAAAAATAATTAAAAATAGTGTTAACAGTCTTACGGAACCATTTTATGGGAAATTAGACGAAGGAAGTGTCTTGACGACTTTTTTATCTGAACTTTTTACGAGGAAAGAGGTTTTATATTCATAATTATGTGTTTTTAATGCACGTGAAGAACAGATAATTTGATGCTAGTAACTAGAAGTGCGCGAGCGCACAGTGTGGAGATAACAGGGCTGTCAAACTTCAAAAAGCTGGAAATATCGAGGTATTTGGAGGGTTGCGACGAGCTCTTCCAGTTAGACCCACCTTCTCCTTTCCTCAACACGATAACAAGTCATTGCTATAGTTTATTTGATATGCACTCTTGAGTTAAAAGGTGCGGATTCCTTCCTTTGCCGAGAAGTTAGAACCCGGAACTTACCGATTACTCTCGTTATTCCCTCCTCTATAAAACTTTGAACGACCTTCAAGTGGGGTGTCAAAAAGCATCTCCCTAAGCCAGGATACTGTCACTATGCTGATTTGTCCACTAACGCAATGAGGATGGTCTACTCTTTCTGCACCAGGCAGAGAGAGTACAGTTAATCTTTGAAATCAACGTTTTTATATATGATTTTTTTTATGTTTGTTCCTGCCAAAATGACTCTACTCCTGGAAAGCATAAACAGAATACAAGAGTGATGGTCACCATACTCATTACGATTACAGACAATGCTGTTGCATGGTAACCCAGACCACAGCGACCTAGCGATGCTTCTGCACCATTGGGCCGGCACTTTCGCATTCATCAACGAAACACGACAGCTTCGCGCTGTCACTTGCCCCGATCGAGTCGGCCCCGTTCGTGTTCAAATCAGGGTTTT
>PKRV01001639.1:1616251-1811199 GCA_003709505.1 Hyphantria cunea | reverse complement strand
CGTTGCGACACTGGCTCCACCCAGATTGGGCAAAAGTCGCCCTAGGGCGGAGGCAGTGTCGACCAGCTTGGGAGCAAGCTGTCGGAAGTGCTCGTCGAAGAGCCACCTACCGTCGAGGATCAGGCCCAGATACCTCATCTGGGCCCGAACCGGTACGAGGACCGAGTTGACCACTATGGAGGCGCCGGGGGGCGGCCCGCGACGGGGCCCGTGGAAGAGCAGGGCCTCCGTCTTATCCAGGCCCACCCGCAAGCCCAGCGCCTCGATGCGCCCGACCACCAGAGACACTCCCCTGGTGGCCAGGCACGCCGCCTCCTGGAAGTTCGCCCCCCGGGCTGTGACCAACGTGTCATCGGCGTAACAAATTACGCCCAGCCCGGAGGGGAGACGTTCTCGAAGGACCCAGTCGTACCCCACGTTCCACAGGAGTGGTCCTAGGACAGACCCCTGCGGAACGCCGCACGACATGGGTCGCCGTCTCAAGGCGCCCTCTCGGTCCTCGTACACGACGGTACGCTCCTCTAGATAGTCTGCCACCAGCCGCCTCAGGTACTCTGGCACCCCGTGATACTGGAGTGCTTCCCTGATGAAATCAGTGTGGCTCAACCACCTTGGTTCTTTACCTTTCTTAGTAATTCATGAAAATTTACATGTTTAATTAAAATCTGCTTTTGATAACCCTCAAATTATAATGGAGGTTAATGAGTTATTCATAGTTAAAATATAAAACTGCACAAAATTATGTGTATACAGTACCCTGCTTATTTATTTTTAAAGAGTAGCAGTGCTACTCCCGCGCAAATTTCTATAGTCTATACGTCAAATATATTTAAAAAGAGAACGAAATTTGTTTTTCGTTTTTTTTTAACTAAGACGTTTAAGTAGTGGTCTTTTGTTAGCAGAACTATGCTGATTTCCGCATACCTATTTCCCGGGAGGTGGGTATTCAAAGAGCAGCAACGATATAGTGGCTCTTGTGATCCACGATTCCTTTCGCGAAGGTCACTTCATCAATAGCTTAAAAGTCCATTACTGGACATATTTTTTCCTAATCAAGGAGGTTTTAGTCTACTAATCCACATTGACCACCTGACTTTGTTTCAAGTTTTTTTTTCTTTTTTGTGATGTAGTGTTGCCAGGCATAGTTTGTTACGGCCCGATGGACAAGTCTCTTACGGCGGTTTTCAATAAGCTATCTCTTGTTTAACCCGGAGATAGACTATATATGTTTTATAATAATTATGATTGACTCAATATTTCCATTGATATGCAGAATCAATTTCTTTTTCTTTTCTTGAAAAGTTTTGTTGGCGGAAAAAATACAATATACAACATTTTTTGTTAGTAAATTTAGACCATTTTCAATAATCGATCTTTAGTCAAAACTAGATAAAGGTTTTTACTTAACGTCTTACCGCCTGATGGTAAGCGATTACCGCCGCCCATGGACACCAGAGGCTTCACAAGAGCACTACCGGCCTTTGGGGAATGAGGAGGGGGATAGGGGGAGGGATTGGGATGAGCGACTCCGGTATCCTCACTCACTCGGTGAAACATAGCGCAGGCGCAGTTCCACACCCGTTTTCTGTGAGGCCGTGGTATCAATCCGGTCGAGCCGGCCCATTCACGCCAGTCGGTTCTTACGATACCCATGGGGTGAACAGTGGTGGTATCAATCTGTATTCTTAACCTGTCACCAGACAGGTTAGCAGCTTAGCGTTAACCCTTTATACCATCAAAATACTTTCGATTACCCGACTTTTCTAACGAGTTATTAGCTTGTAGTCACCAGCAAATATTAATTTTATAACTAATAAATCTCGTTGTAAAAGTCGCTAAAGATTAAAAATTAAAAAAAAATATTATTAGCCGAAAAACCAATAAATTGGCCGTTGGTAATAGGAATGTCGTTTGGTGGTGGGGACGTGTCTATATAAGCGCGTACACCGGTCATTCAGCAATCTCTCATCGGAGGGACGATCGGCGGTTCGAGCCTCGAGGCTGGCCAAACCCAATAACCGGCTCATAAGAAGTGAGCCGCGAGGACATCCACTTTAAGGAGCCCAGCGCTCCCAAAAGTTTCCTCGCCCCCTTTTACAGGGCGGGAAGAAAGCAAAGCAAAGCATTCAGCATCACTCCGCTGCGGTATCAACTTGTTAAGGGGAATCTCTGCTCGTCTGAATGGTCAAACTGTCTCTTTCAGCCTATTTAGTCTATGTCCAAGTGATTTGTATTTTAATTAAAACGTTTGTTAATATGCTTAAGAATTTTGTAATTATTAGTCAAATTAGTTCGGTGTGATTTGTATTTTTTTTTATTATTTCCACTTTTAGTTTCTTAAAAATATATATTCAATATCAATATACCGACTGTCAGTGATGTGTCCACATGAGAATCAATCCCAAGCGGTGGTCCTACAGTTGCGTTTGTGAATGAATTTTTTTTCGCACAGAATTAAGAGCTTAGAAGATTTATTTAGTTGTAAGTTTGTGAAGAGCTGCCCTTAGCTTAAAATCTTTCCTTTTTATGCTATGAAAAAAGTTTTTTTTTTCTGTAGTAGCGGTTCCTTTCATTTCTTCATAAGTAATATCTAAAAAATGTACTACAGTACTCAAAGTATTAATTCTTTTAACGAAATTCATGAAACTTATTTTTATTACTTAGTCAAAAAATATCAATATATTGAATTAAAAAGTTTAAATGCTAGAACTTCATTCGTCACTTGCATCTTGAGAAAATTTACCTACAAAATATATTATTAGAAAAAAAAAACAAAACGAAATTATCACCATATTCACCTCATTATAAGTTTCAAAATAAATATTTATGATTAAAAAACATATCTGTGTGTACTAGCATCATAACATAAGGTTTTAAAAAGGGGCTATAATTTAGTACGTCATATGTACATCTCATATTAAATGATTTAGGTATATACGGCCTAATAAGCACCAAATAAACCTTTTAAAACCTTTCATGTAGGACCTAGGCCTAAAAATAAGTTCCTTGTTGTTTTTACAACTTTCTTGTCACAAAAGAAACGCGTGAGATCAACCTAAGAGTGCTCCCCAAAAACTTACTACTTGCAAATATATCTTCTAAGCACTTCTCCATAAAAAAGTCCCATTCACTTACGCAATTGTAGGACCACCGGTGGGACCGTGGTCCTTAAGACACATTAGCGAAAGTCGGCGTGGTTGAAGTGACCGCGCCGGTGGTCGACGCCCGTCGACTGCGTCTAGACTGGCGACACGGGTTCACGCGCTGTGGGAAAGTGACAACAGAGTGAGATGATTTCGTTTAGTAAAGTCACAGATTTTTAATCGAGAACTCATAGTTATTGAATCAATAAAAAAAGTAGGCAGATAATACTTCTGTAGTTTTCTTTTTTATTAAGGAAAAAATAATTCTTTATTCAAAATTTCAAATGCAGAGACGTTACCTCCTAACTAAATTATTTATGACAGTTCTAATTTGCCGTTTGACGATCTTAGTGGTGTGGGGCTGGTACATTTTACTTTTGTATTATTCCAATAAAAATAAACAAGTAACTGGGTATAATATTTTTATATGTTAATTATATTTACAAAAAAATATATATATGCGCGTTTGAGTAATAAAACCAAATATGTATGCTAAGTAAGTAGATTATTATGCCTTATTACCTATAAAAAAAAATACAAATACATCAAGAAATCTATAAATACAATAGGTACATATTTATAAAAACCTAAATCTATACTAATATTATAAATTCTAAAGTAACTCTCTTGCGTACTACTAAGGCGTTGCGTCGATTTCAATTAAATATGCAATGGAAATACTTTGATTCTTGAAGAAAGACATTACTTACTCTTTACAACGCAATGCATCTTTACGCGGGTAAAAATTACATAGTTACTCAATACAGTTAAAATGACAAGCAAATTTTCAAATTTAGAATGAAAACAAATTTTAATTTTTAACACACTAATCCTTTACATTCACCTGTCATTGGCAGAATTGTCGACATCGGCACAGTTTGCCAGGTACAAAAAAAAAAGAAAAACAAATTTTAAATACGCAAATTAAATTCATTGGTTTTCCCTCCAATAGTAGGGGACGAGCACAGCTAACATTTGCTTCAGACTGGCGATTTTTTCAGCGTCGCGACTATACGTCAGTGTGTTTTGCCCCTTAGTTAAGTGCCGTGGCGAATCTTTACTAATTTCCTTTTTGCACCATTTTTTGTTTAAAGGGTTGTTAAAAGGTTATACCGTAATAATCCCGTAGGGGTTGCTTTTTATGAGTATTCGGTACAACACATCAAAGGTACATGTTACTATGAAAACAATTCGATGCAATATTTTTTTTTAAAAAGCATAAATGAATTTAAAAAATATGTTTGGTTTTTTAACACATGCACCCATATTAGAAGTATGTTTTTCAATACAAACTATTCAGGTTTGGTTTCTTTATTTTAAAATCTTGATTGAGTAATATTTTAGCCGACTGCAAAGGGCCGGCAATACATAGCTCGTATTCATATTTCTTTGGAACGCCCTAGAGCCATAACGGCTTGTCGTATTTTTATGTGAGTGGTGTCAATAGATTCGTCTTAGCGGCGAGAGTGACAATGGGTACATTAAAATTAAACAATATTAAAGAAAACAAAATTAAGGACTTTTGGAGCCAAAAAGTACATAAAATAAAGAATTTGTAACGGTGACTACCAATATTAATATAATATATGATATTGACGCAATCGCATTTTATTTTTTTAATAATTCACTACTTGTTTCTGTTTATTACTAAAGTCATTGTTTAAAAGATATCAATTTTCATATTTAATAGTAACTATAAAACCTAAATCTCATTTAAATGCTAATAAATAAAACTAATATTATTACAGTTAAGTAAACTAAGAGCAGCCTAGTACCCATAATACAAGCTCTGCTTAGTTTGACTAGATGGCGTTGTGTGTTAGAATCCGAAATATTCATTTATTTATTTATTTATACACTTTTATTGAACACCACTAAGTATAGAAAAGAGTTATTGAAATAACTAGATTGAAAACTACATTTGGTATAACAGTTGGCGGTCTTATCACTCACGGCGATCTCTTCCAGACGACTTTTGTACGGATATTGTGTAATTTGAATTTGGATAGTCTAAGATGTACCTGAGTAGGAAATAATCTAAGTAATGATCAATATATAAACTTAATACATGTGTCTACAGTAAAAATACATAAAATAACATATAAACAAACACATAATGTCATAAATACATACATATATTGCGTAACACACAACATCAATGACCAATACCCAGAGAAGCCTATACATTGTCGAGTAGTGTTCTGTGATTTGCTTCTTGAAAACTTGCAGAGATTGAGCTGGTCTAATTGCCTCAGCCAAGTTGTTCCACAGTCTAACTCGCACCGAGAATGACTTATCAGCGAGTTGTGTGGAAAGGTTGGGCATTTTACTGCCTCGGTGGCGCAGTGGTAGCGTATGTGACTGCTGTGCTAGAGGTCTCGGGTTCGATTCCTGAGTCGGACCAAATGTTTGTATGATCTGCAAAAATATATGATCTATAAATATTTGATTCGGAGTTTGGGTGTCTTTTATGTATAATATGTATGTACATATTTACAAAAAAAGTATATTTAATACAAGCTTTGTTTAGCTTGGGACTAGATGGCGTTGTGTGTTAGATGTCCGAAGTATTTATTGTTTATACATTGATATGTCGAATTGAAATACTCATTAAAAATATTAGACTGCTCTCACGAACCACTCCGAAGGATTTGAAATTTTTTTCAGTGTTGGGAATGAAGTTCAAAAATACTACGAGTACGATCAATAAAAACGGAGTATCAATCAATAAATAATGTTGAAATAACCTTACATATTTTAAATCACTATCAGTTAGGAAGCGAGATGTTTGCTATCCTATCTTAGGCTCATCTTGAAATTACATACAGACACATCAACCTTATCGTATAGATGGATTAATGAGGAGTTTAACTTAATGCTTAATAACTCTTATATTTTTTTACATTGTTCCATTTTTTTATTAAATAGGGTGCAAACGAGCAGACGTATTGCCTGATGGTAAGCATTTACTGCCGCCCAAGGACACTCGCAAACCTAGAGGCGTCAGAAGTGCGTTACCAGCCTTTGGGGGATGGGGGAGGGGTTAAGATATGGGCAATGGTAAAACACAACGCAGGCGATGTTTCACACTGGTTTTCTGTGAGGGGGTTCTATCTCTCCGGTCACGCCGGCTCACACATGCCGAAGAATGGCTCTCCCACGGTAATACAGTACAAGCGAAACTAACAGAATATCCTGAAGGCATATTAAAAATTGAGAATGAATTTGAACAGGAAACCCTCCTCCAGAAGGAAGTCATATAAAACTCTCGGTAGTTACATCTACAAGTCTTTTAAGACACCTATCTCTACATGAGAACCACATCAATCGGAATCCATACCAAATGTGTTCTTTGTGTAAACATCGCAACGATTCCCATTGCAACGAGTTACGACCGCCATCAAAACGATTGCGCTTGCGCAGTTATTGTTGCCGTATGCCAAGTGATAATTACCAAGTGTTCTTTTATTGCGAACTAGTTAAGACGCGCAGCTTCGCCTGCGTCTCTCAAAGTATTATGCTAAGTTTTTTTTATTAATTTTCTCATTTTGGTAGGTAGCTTGTCCTAGTACTGCTTATTCGTTTTCTGAATTATTTTGAATTTTTATGACCTAGTATTATAATTTAGTAATAAATTATGTTCGTTAAGATAACTTTAAAGATTTCTTTATGAAATAGGATGGAAAACAAGCAGACGTATCGTCTGATACCTGTAAGGCATTACCGCCGCCCATGGACCACACCAGGGGCATCACAGGTGCGTTGCCGGCTTTTGAGGGATGGGGAGAGGAATGGGGTCAGGGGTTGAGGTATGGATCTTCAGTATGCTCACTCACTCGTTGAAAAACAGCGCAGGCGCTGTTTCATACCGGTTTTCTGTGAGGCCGTGGTATCACTCCGGTTGAGCCGGCCCATGCATGCCGAAGCGTGGCTCTTCCACGGTATGACTGGAAATTAGAATTAATATTATTTTAAAAATTTTTAAGATCGACTTTTAATCAAGTGTAAGTAAGGGAAAAAAGGAAAGGGAAGTAACAACAGGAGGGACATCAGTGTGCTAAGAATGGTCACCCATCCATAGACTGACGTTGCTACGATGCTAAACTTTGTCAGTGTTAATGAGATAATGTTTGGTAAATTTATCTCATAAATATAAAAACTTCATATGTACTTACACATAATTATAGCTGATGTTTGTTTTTACTGCATGAAATAAATATTCCCGCTTTTTTTTTATTTAGGCTCGGTTACTTTATATTGGCCGTACTGTGATGTTACGTTGCCCATATTTCTTTTGTCAATGGGCTATTCAACACAATTTTTTTTTCAGTGTTTCGAGTGAGTTAAGAAAGTAGTGCTTCAGATAAGCACCTTCAAGCTAAACAAACAAACAAATTTTAGCTTTATAATATTAGTACAGATTTAAAATTTTAAAATTACCATTGTTTAGTCTCAGTTGACATCTGCTACTTACAATGAAAATTTGATTATGGCATTATTCAAATGTGATGGCCACTTCATGTGAGAAACAAGTTAAAAAGAAAACAAGAAGACTTGTCCTTATTTATTCATTAAATGGTAAAAAAAAATAAAAAATACTTACGAACTACCCGAAATTTCTAATATACAAAATTCTCGTGTCGCGGTGTTTGTTACCAAACCCCTCCGAAACGGCTGGATCGAATTTTATGAAATTTTGTGTGCATATCGGGTAGGTCTGAGAATCGGTCAACATTTATTTTTCATACCCCTAAATGATAAGGGTGATCCACCGCTAATTTTTTTATGGCAAAACAACGTTTGCCGGGTCAGCTAGTATTATTATTATATTTTTAACCGACTTTATAAAAAGAAATAGGGTCTCTATTCGATTGCATTTTTTTACGTTTGTTACCTCAGAACTTTCGACTGGGTTTTGATAATTCTTTTTTATTTGAAAGCTAGTGCTTTCCGTGTGGTTCCATTCCAGTTTGGTCTAGTTCCTGAACTCGTTTTTTTTTTGTTAATAATACACTTATTTTCATTTAGTTGTCTTGAAATTTTACTCAACGGATCTACCTATCTTGCCTCACTCCGAAATAAATATTTGCAGATGAAAAGAACATTTAATCCGACCCAGGAATCGAACCCGAGCTCTCATACACAGCTTACATACGCTACTACTGTGCCACCGAGGCAGTCAAAATTTCTATTGTTGTGTATCACCACAAGGATAAATATTATATTAAGAATAAAAAATATACATATTATGTTCCTAAAATATATAAGACATTAACAAATTAACAGTGTAATGATTATAAATAGTTGTTAATTGTGAGGAGAAGTGACGTGCGTGTTTGTTTACCTGACGACATATCCGGCGCACGTGCTTGTAACACTAGATAGAGCTGACGCCGAGAGCGACCGTTAATGTAAAGTGTACTGCGCTAGTGATGGGAAACGATTTATCGATAAGTTTAACTTATTAAATAAAGACCACTTGGTCACTGAGGCGCTGTGATGGAAGTTATGTTAGACCTACACATACATATTCATCGGTCGAATATAGAATGTGAAGAAAGCAGTAGAATAGCCTTCTTAAACATTCTTTGTCTGTTAGGCGCACGTGCTTGTAACACTAGATAGCGCTGACGCCGAGAGCGACCGTTAATGTAAAGTGTACTGCGCTAGTGATGGCAAACGATTTATCGATAAGTTTAACTTATTAAATAAAGACTCCTTGGTCACTGAGGCGCTGTGATGGAAGTTATGTTAGACCTACACATACATATTCGTCGGTCGAATATAGAATGTGAAGAAAGCAGTAGAATAGCCTTATTAAACATTCTTTGTCTGTTAAATGAATTCACATTACAAACAGTTTAAGTTGTATGACAACGTATGCAGTATTAAGCATATTGTTTGTGTATATCTTTTCATCTCAAAATCATTATCATCAGTTATCCCAAGCAAATAAACAAACATTTGTTTAATCGCCTAACAACAAGAACTTTCCAACCATAAAGAATATTTAGATGTTCAATACTGTAACTGTATTGTGCTGTACTGTAACTGCCCCGTATGCGACTGCTATTCCTGAGGTCTCAGGTTCGATTCCCGGGTCGGATCAAATGTTTGTATGATCTATAAATGTTTGTTTCGGAGTTTGGGTGTTTTCTACATATAATACTTATGTATTTACAAAAAAGTATATATATGTAATTATATCATATCTAGTACCTAAATACAAGCTCTGCTTAGTTTGGGACTAGATGGCGTTGTGTGTTAGATGTCCGTAAGATTTATTTATTTATTTATTATACTTCTCTATATCGATAGCACAATTCACGTCACTATGGAGTCCTATTGAGAGGATGAGCGGTAATGCACTGTTTACAAGTTAGTACATCGACAATCAGTTAATTGCGTTCCCCACGTTTCGCCGGAATCACTCAACAACAAAACGAAATAAGTAGCTTTTGTACACAACAAGGAATCGGATTTATTTGTGAACGAAACGTTTTTTTATAGAGAAAAAAAAAGTTTTGGATTCTCATTCGTTTTATTTACATGTATATGAGATACAAATCTTTACATACTTAGTGAAGTTTAAGACTATGTTTATTAATTAGATTTTAATAGCTAACCAGTTTTGAGTTGGTTCTTATGATGAATTCATTTTTCAGTACATCATCAACATAAGTTAAAAAATATATTATTATTTTTACAGTTTCTTCTCAAGGCAGGGATAGTAATTATGAAACCGATTGATTAATAGGAGAGTGACAGATCCGTGCTTCATCAACCAGGTAGAATCTCTGCCTAGTTTGAAGCCCGGTGGCTTTACGAAGCCGTGCCCCAATTGCTGATTTCTTATGCAGCAAAATTTTTACTTATTCAAAAACTTTGCTCAACTTCTCATTCCTGCTCTTCTTTGTCCACCACTCTTCCCAGTTTAGCAGAGGTCGGGTCTCCTTGTACGTCTGCGCCACAGAACACTGTTCTGGATTGTCCGTATGCTCAGATTTTCTTGCTGCATAAATTGCTGCGTATTTGACCACCAGGTGGCCGGTGGTCTTCCTCTTCCTCGTGGGAGATCAGGGGTTCAACTTCTCATTCCATTTAAATCTTTCACCGTTCGTGTCAGTTAACCGTCCCATCAGATTATGAGAAAGAGAGAACAGACAGTGCACATGTGTTTGAGCACACACTAATGCACTATAATATCTCCTGCTTATATGGCTGGTATCCGTAGAGACTGGCCGCCGTGGCCGAAATCG
Source organism: Hyphantria cunea (assembly GCA_003709505.1). Classification (NCBI taxonomy): domain Eukaryota; kingdom Metazoa; phylum Arthropoda; class Insecta; order Lepidoptera; family Erebidae; genus Hyphantria; species Hyphantria cunea. The sequence goes on along the minus strand of PKRV01001639.1, from coordinate 1,800,797 downwards.
GCTAGAAGAACATCATCATCATCATCACCGTTTAAAATAATAGTATACAGAACTAAATAGGTTTCACTTCGTGTATCATTTTTTTAACATTTCTTCAACGATCTACTAGTATGTATGAATGATGTGTGTATAACTGAGATTTAACCATAACTATTACCAGTCAGTATGCTGAAAAATCAATCACCAAAATTCTATTACCAATTTACACTGACTTAATACAGATACACTGCTAGCATTTTATAGAAAATCCTTCTTAACAGTTTGATTTACTATTCCTACTTAAAATTTGCATCATTTTATTTTCTATTCATGAGGGTACGCGAGCATCACTCTACGCGAGTCTTGGGAAATTCTTCGTCCGGAAGACGAAGCTTGGCATTTTCATAATGTCTGCCAACTCCGCCCCGCCGCTGTGCCTCTCCCAACTAGTATTCATATGATAATTTTATTGAAGACCATTGTTTAGTTGTATGGAAAAGGTTTTCTTAGGATTTTTTTTATGATAAACTTCACATTTTTAAGATCCTTATAAATTTTACAATAAACACTTGACTACCTGAGGCGGAAGCTTGAGGTCTCGGTTTCGATTCCCGGGTCGGATCAAATGTTTGTATGATCTGCAAATATTTGTTTCGGAGCTTAGGTGTTTTCTATGTTTTTATACATAGAAAACACCTAAGCCATTATAAGTATTTACATTATATATATAAGTATTTACAAAAAAAGTATATTTGTATTTATATCAATTGTCTAGTACCCATAAAACAAGCTCTACTTAGCTTGGGACTAGATGACGTTGTGTATTTGATGTCCGAAATATATGTATATTTTTAAATAACAGTATGTTATTTATATTTGAAAACAACAAAGCAGTAATTACACGCTACTATTAGTATAGCTACTAGTTTTTTGAGTATAAAATATTAGACACTCATATTTATTTATATTTAGCCGGAAAATAGTACAGCGAAATATTTCTGGGAGGTGCATTAGAATAAAGATCTTTGGGGATACAGAATCCTGCGAATGGAGAATGTCACGATGAGGTGATCTATATTTTCTGTTACTTTAAATAATATTTGATGCCTAAAAAAATAAATGTGTATAGGTTGGTAGCCGATGTTTTTATTTCCTAAAAATTAGACTTCAAGAGATGTAGATGAAGTAATAGGGAGTATTTTTTTTTTTTTTTTATATTTAAGCTGCCAAAATGACTCTGCCCTGCCTGATGGAAAGCATGAGCAGAATCCAAGAGTGGTGGTCATCATCCTCAATGCGAAAAAGAACAATGCAGCATAGTGACCCACACTATGGCGGCCTGGGGGGAAGGGGGATGGTGAGGGGGATAGCGGGCGTTGGATTGGGGTATGGGCCTCCGGTATCCTCACTCACTCGATGAAACACAGCGTAAGCGCTGTTTCACACCGGTTTTCTGTGAGGCCGTGGTATCACTCCGGTCGAGCCGGCCCATTCATGCCGAAGCGTGGCTCTCCCACGGTATAAACGGTATTTCCCGTTCCGTTTCACGGTATTTCCTATAACTTAAGCCATTGAATCCAACGCCATCGCCTCTTTCCGCCATCGTCCTTTGCGACAAAAATTTCATTTCCATCATCTAGATGGTTGGCAGTCCACAACTGTGCTATTTACAAGGAACTTTCTGCCTCGTACAACAAAACTGTGGAATGAACTGTCGCCTGCGGTATTCTCGGACCAATTCGACCTTCAAACCTTCCAGAAAAGAGCGTACTCCTTCTTAAAAGGCCGGCAACGCACTTATGACGCCTCTGGTGTTGTGGGTATCCATGGTTGACGGTAAACGCTTACCAACAGGCGATGCGTCTGCTCGTTTGCCACCTATAACATAAAAAACGCCAGAAACATTACATCACCTCACACAATCATTTTTACTACTTATCATTACAGGTAAAACTAATGCGATACAGAGGAGATAGCATACGAGATACTCACTCCACTTCAGCTTTAGTAGATATTACCATACGTCAATGTATTTTATAAGGGTAGTATAACCGCTCTTTTCTCTCCTATAAAAAATATATGAATCATTTTTTACAAAATGTTTATCCCACTTTTAAAAAAGCCTACTCCTCAAAGTAGATTTTACCATACGTCAATGTTATTTATATAGGTAGTAAAACCGTTCTTTTCCCTCCTGTAAAAATTATATCGATTATTTTTTACAAAATGTTTATCCCACTTTAAAAAAAAAAGCCTACTCCTCAATAAACAAGCCCAGTTGTAGGTATTGAAGCAATTTGTCGCGCGGTGATTTCGCGGGCATTCTTCACTTTCGTCGAGCACCATCTTTACGTGGAGACAGGTCACCAATTACGAAGACACTCGGGACGAGTTTGAGAGCTGACTTCTAAAGTTAAAAGTAGAAAATTGCTGTTATTACATCAGCTAGTTTTTTATTCCTTTTTGGTATAGATTAGATTTTACATTTAGGTATTAAAATTCTTTCTTGGCTGTTTATTACTTTAACTATATATCGCTATCGTTACTACATCACATCAACAGCCTTTAATGATACACAGCAACACATAAGACCCCCTTTGATTTTAAAAGGAGGGTTTATCATCATCATCATCATCAGCCTATCGCAGTCCACTGCTGGACATAAGCCTCTCCAATTTAACGCCACTTAGTTCGATCTATGGCTTCTCGCATCCAGCTCCTGCCAGCCGTCCCGCGCAAATCATCGCTCCACCTGGCCTGTGGACGTCCTACACTACTAAAGGAGGGTTTATGCTGCTATAGAATGCTGGCGCGCTTGTCAGACAGGTTGGTATCCTACTAATATTATAAACGCGAAAGTTTGTATGGATGGATGTTTGTTATTCTTTCACGTAAAAACTACTCAACGGATTTGGATGAGACCTTACAGTAATATAACTAATACATCAGAATAACACATAGGCTACTATTTGCCGCGTTAACGGACGTATACGCGGGCATAGCCGCGGGTATAAACTAGTAGAGAATAAGGCTTGTTTCAAGTTTACCTTCTCTTTGAATTTTTGCGTGTTATGACATATGGACAAAGGTTACACTACGTATCTCTTCCTGATCTGATCCGTTCCAACACAAGGAAGTAAAGTGAATTTGGTTGTAAAGTAAGTTGTTTTATCGAAATAAGTACAACCTTATATATATATATATATAGATCTAATAAACATGAATGAATAAAAAGCATATCTCACTACAAATAACAAAAATGTGGTGTCGTGAGACACCAGGTAGGAACGAAGTTCCTTCGGCTAATGTAGAATCATCAAAATATTCAATTCAAATTTAAAAAGAAATATTCACACACACGCAGGCACACACACACACACACACATATATATATGTTGCATTCAAGTCACTTGTTGGTTCACTTGCCATTGTTACTATATTTATTATTGTTTTGACGATTTGAAATTATATGAAAATGAACGTGGCTACTCACGAGTAAAATGTATCTATAATGTGAGTATTCGCCACGTGCTTGTCCATGAATTCATGAGTATATACTATGCATTGGCGGGGTGGAGTGAAAGAGAAAGGTACTATACACTACTCGCTTGTGTATGCGACTGTCGCGCCTGCGCACATCTCATTTAACGGTTTTATTCCACGCACTTTTTCTTACGGTTTTACTATCATATTTTTTTCAGTTCGGTCGCGTAGCAAAATCCCTATCCCCTCCAAGCCTCACGTAAGGAACTTCGTTCCAAAAATGAAATAAGTAACTGCATAAATAATTAGAATTATTTTTATTTCAGTAAGCATATTTTGTTTGCATATATCTGCTACTATATTTTGACGAATGTTTTTTGTGATTATATCAATGTGGGATTAAGAGTACGGAGTGTGTTTGTATGCATCTCATGGGTGTTGTAAAACTTCGCAGCACAACAGCATTGGAGAAGGAATAATAGAAATAAGTCCTTTAAAAAGTATAGTGTGGTGTACTAGGATAAAACCTCCTCTCTCCTCAGAGATGAGAATAGAGCAATGGACACTAAAGGCTAATGTTTCAAGGGTCAAAAACCCTTTATGAAGAATATATTTTACTGCATTGAATAAGTGAATTTCATTTTTTTCTTTTAAAGGAGTGTCTTTAATAGGGTAATGGTAAGGGTTAGCGAGCTGGAAATAAAAGAAATATAAACTTTATTGCACCTTTATTAAGCTTTCTTATGTCCTAATTTTGTACTATATACAAACGTGCCAATGTATTTGACTATTAAAACATTTACTCGAACAACCTTAAAAATTATTTACAGCGTAATAAAACTAACAGTAACAATTTCTACTAACTACGTGCTTTGTATAAATTTAGTTGATCTATGATTTGGTTTATTGCCACATAAAAATATTATTTGGTAATACTCTTTGGTACTTTATTTTCATTCGAAATTCTAAATTTGTGAACACGAATTAAAACTTGCGCGCCATTTTTCTATATGAATTCTTACTAAACATTTTGGAATTCTTAATTCAAATTACTAGTTTTGAATTTGGTCTGAAACGCCATTGATTAAACTACATACTTTAACAGTAAAACATTTTCATATTCAAGTGTTTTCGTTCAACAACTTTTACAACGTAATATTTTTATGAAAGTTGTGATGTAACATTAAAACATGACATCTAGTATATGTTTAAATCTATTTTTAATTTTCAATTTCAATGTTACTGGCCATGCTTTCATTACTGTTCTCATTTAAATCAACGTGAGTTTTGACTTTAGATTCTGACTTTTCTTTATCTTTGGCTCCAAATTCTTTGCTATCAGTCCTTTCTTGACTTCGGTCTATATCACACGGTACGGGCATTCCAAAACTAGAATGTCCAGGGTAATACATATAAGGTAGCGGCAAATTTGAATAATTGACACTTAAATGTGGGCCATAGAGTGACTGTAGCACTGCTTGATTATAGGATTCTTGTAATAAGGTTTTATACTCTGGATTTTTTGCGAAATCAACGCCGTAGATTCCGGCAAAGTGCTTCAATATCGGCGAACTTTCCAATAAGTTCGGTGGTGTAAAAAGGGGATTTAAGGCTTTACCCAGCATTGGACTTGGGTAAGGTTTTAAATCAGGTAAACTTGGCTGCCCATTATTATTGACAAGAACTTTGACAGCGACTTTTCTTGCATGATTAGCCGCCGCCGCAGCTGCTGCTAGCATTCCGTTTTCTTGCATCTGTAACTGCTTTCTTTTAGTTTTATACCGTCTGTTTTGGAACCAGATTTTTACCTGTGTCTCTGTTAGTTTTAGGCTGATTGCTAGATCTGCTCTCTCAGGGCCTGAAAGGTACCTTTGTTGACTGAATCTTCTCTCGAGTTCATAAACTTGAGCATGAGAGAAAGCAGCTCTTGATCGTTTCTTTCTCCCGCCATTTTGAGAGTATTCGTTTATGTTGTAACTCGGGGAATGCATTATCCTGGTATCGGTAGGTGGGGATGAGCATTTTCGTGTTCCGAAGTGTAAGAAGGGCTTGTATGCGATGTCTGATGATGGTGATGAGTTTGTTCGGCGTACTGGTGAGCCTGTGTTGGATGAACGAGAGTCGTAGTCATCTGGAACAATGGAGAAAGGTGTTTTATTATGACCGTTTTGTTTCTATGAATATAAAATAATCTTAATGGAGACACATCGTTGTAGAACTACCTTTTAGGCAATTCGTTTATTCAAAAGCCTTAATACCAGTTTGAAATTTTTATTAAAAAATTATTTAAAAGGTACGATTTTCTTAAGTAAATTAGAGAAGCAACGGATTGAGTTACTCTACAAATATGTTTTACAATTTGAATGTGTTTTAAAGGATCAATATACTTTTAGCTTTTCTACCGTGGGAGAGCCACGCTTCGGCATGAATGGGCCGGCTCGACCGGAGTGATACCACGGCCTCACAGAAAACCGGTGTGAAACAGCGCTTACGCTGTGTTTCATCGAGTGAGTGAGGATACCGGAGGCCCATACCCCAATCCAACGCCCCCTATCCCCCTCATCATCCCCTTTCCCCCCAGGCCGCCATAGTGTGGGTCACCATACTGCATTGTTCTTTTTCGCATTGAGGATGGTGACCACCACTCTTGGATTCTGCTCATGCTTTCCATCAGGCAGGGCAGAGTCATTTTGGCAGCTTAAATATAAAAAAAAAAATAGTGTTTCTGTACATCAAATTGTAAATCTTTTTGTTCGGGTGTTGTGTTTTCTTTGAATTCAATTCATATTTTACTCCTCAATACCTTAGGTAGGTATAACAAAACCAGCTGGTACCAGAAAACTCCAAACTCATTAGATCTAGATTCATACGACGAGGGAATCAATTAAATCGGTTATCGGCACACGCCATCCGCGTATAAAGGCGAGCACACAATGGATCCATTACGCAAATTGTCGCCGGTCATTAGACGCGGTAACTCGCGGTAATATACGGTAAAAGGCGGTAATATACGGTAAAAGGCGGTAACGCCACGGGGCCCCATTTGTAACAGTATTTTTGCGTGCGATGCTCTATTGTTGAAAGTTTTCGCCTCATTTATATTGTCACCCTGGGTCTAATTGAAGTGAGGAATTAAGGGCAAGTAATTTGGTGGATAATGATTTTATTTACGACTTTGATCTGATTATGATTGTAGGTTAAGTAATACTAGTTTAATTTAACATTTTATAAGATGATAAAATAAAAGCAACTTATATATATGAAAGAAGAGTTTGGAACGTAACGATAGTAGATTCGGGTGTTAATAATGTAACAAGTTATTGATTTTGTTGAATTTCTAATTAGCTGTCTTATAGTATTATTATCAAGGTTTTATTTCAAATCCATAAACAAAAATGAGAAACATAAATAATAATTAGTAACATTATTTATGTCATGTTGCTGTTAGAGGTAAATTTTAAGTGTTGTTATGATTTTTAAATTTGAATGAAGTCGTTTATATTTAATACTAAATTATTAAATATACGGTGCTACTAACAAGAAGATAACTCATGTGCTTTATATGACAAAATAATAATAATAATGAGCTTTTTTATTTCCAACAGCCTTAAAAAACACAATTTTCTTACTGTTATATAAATATTATTGTAATATATAATTGGAACCTCATTCTGGGTATAGGTCATTCTGGGTATAAATGTGTAACAAAAGTTGTCTAAGATTATTTTTTATATCCATTTTAGGGCAGAATATTGCTAAACTTATGAGTTTTGAGAAAACATGACGGCAGCTTTGCAATATTATTTAACAAAGAAATTTGAGATATAAACTATAAACAATTGATATGGAGTAATTTTACGCTAATTAATAATATATATATAAAAAAAACTATGTTAAAAGTGTAAGTGTACGTAAAATTTATTCAACATTTTTAAAATATAAGTAATGATTTTATATTGATTAACTAATCTATCGTTCTCACAAAGCTATTACAGATATAACTTTGTAATAATAAAAAATACATTAAAATCGGACAATTTGTGCGAACTACAAACCCTGTAATTACAAAATTGAAAGGGTGAATAGCTTTTAAGCGTCATCACTTATAGTAATGAGGGGGTAGCGTAATCGGTGGAAGAAGCAAGTAGTGATGGCTAAGTGGAGACATCGCGGGGCGGCACGTCGCGGCGACACACGACTAGTGCGGTGTGAACGTGCCCTTACTTTCATTGTCACTTGTCGCCTGCCAGTAATTACCGACTTGGAATCATTTAAATTTGGAACAATCGATATTTGAATGCCGTTTTTGTTGTGACCGTTAGTCGATTTTTTTAGAGATGTCTAAAAACAATTGGAACACAAATGGGGATTTTAGTTGGATTAGACTCGAGTCCGGTATACCATGTCGCTGTTGACTCCGATGACCCTAGGATGATTAGAAATTATTTCTTCTAATAGGAAAACCCTAAGGGTAAACACACTTAAGCACTTAGGAAAACACGTCTAATTACACTGGTAATTGTATTAAAAAAGGATATTTGAAAGAGTTGATATTCGACCTCACACCTTTTCTACATTTCATTATAAACAAACTTATCACATCAACAGCCTTTAATAGCCCACTGTTGACAAAAGCCTCTTCATAAAACTTTTGACTGCCTCAGTAGCGCAGTGGTAACGTATTCGACTACTTTGCTTGAGGTCTCGGGTTCGATTCCCGGGTCGGACCAAATGTTTTTATGATCTGCAATTATGTATTTATTTCCGAATTTGGGTGTTTTGTATGTATAATATGTATGTATTTACAAAAAAAGTGTATATGTATTTGTATCAGTTGTCTAGAACCCATAGTAGAAGTTCTGCTTAGGACTAGATGACGTTGTGTGTAAGATGTCCGAGATACTATATTATTATTTGAGATATGATATTATATTTTTATCTTATCAATTATCATTCACTTTATAGAATTCACTTTTAACCTTTACATTTTTTTTTCTTTTTTCGCACCTAACTGCCCATGGATTCGTATTTGTTTTTTTTTACAATATTTTTTTTTCCCATTCCAAGGTTGCCTGGAAGAAATTGCTTTTTAGCGATAAGGCTGCCATTTGTAGACGGTGATTCTATTGAGGTATTGAGGAGGGTATGTAATCTATATATTTATGTAAACTGTTATATCGGCTGTACAATAAAGTGTATTCTATTCTATTCTATTCTATTATTAAATATTCTAGAAATGAGATTTTGGCCTACTATACCACGCTGTCCAGACAGTTATTTTCGAGTTTGCCTTCTCTTTTACAGTGACTAGGAGAGTCAAGTACGTAATACAACGACGTAGTTTTGACTCTCCTAGTCTTCTCTTAAACTCGATATTCTCATTCCGTCACCACACAGACCAGCAAACTTAGATAGGTAGTAATATAAGGTTTGTAACCCAAAATGTTCAGGTGATCACGCCTGATGGTAAGCGATTACCGCCGCCCATGGACACCTGCAACACCAGAGGCGTAAGAAATGCGTTGCCGGCCTTTGGGGGATGGAGAAGTGGATGAGAGGACGGGTTGGATTATGGGCCTCCGGTATCCTCACTTACTCAGTGAAACAGTTTCTCACAAGAGATGACTAAGGGAAATAACTACACAGGGCAACAACAGTATTGCAAAGAGAATGAACACATGACACAATCAGCAACGCAATTCTTCTGGCCAGCTTGGTGTACCTAATAGGCTAAAACCTCCTTTTAAAAAAGAGCCTTATGTCCATCCGTGGTCTATTAAAAGATGATTTAAAGTTAAAAAAAAGAATAAAATACGTATCTATCAATACCCAGACATGTTTGTTAAGAAGTCTTTAACTACTTAACTCTTCCAGTTTTCGAAGCAAAATACAACCACTATATGATTATAATATTTTTATTTTCCCTCCAAATTAAACAACGTGTTAAGAATAAGGCCAATTACAATTGCTTAGTTTTAAAAAAATAATAAACTGATTAGATAAGTCAAGTTTAAATATAAGCCTCTATAAAAAAGCCTATACATAACAATGCCTGCATAACCAATTTGTCTAATTACAGTAGGTATATATCATAATGTATAAGTAGGTATACCTTCAAATTATTTTAATTTACCTGTATTGTTATGGTTAAACAGGCAGTATCGTTGTCAGGTTCATCAATACCCTACTGATATAAATGGAACAGGTTCACTTTAGGAATACTGAGGAAGTCTTCATAGTATATGTATGATAGTCGCTAATATAATGTAAGGTTGTAGGTGCTGTTTACCACTAGTAGTACCAGACAGTACCAACATTTTTATTCGAATTGGCGCATAGCGTACCAATGGAAAAGAAAACCGTTAATGGGAAAAAACTATAAAGAGTATGCACATAATGAGATGGTAGAAAGTCCTACTTATGTGTCTAAGTAAATATCTAATGCTATTAAAATTGCATGCATTTATAACATAAAATTGTACGTTAAATTGAATAGCTTTTCTGTCGACAACAAAAAATAATGCATCTTCAGATTGTTAAAATAAAAGCTTAGTGCTTACATAACTCGACAAAATCAATTTTTCTGTATATTAATTAGAACAGCAATACTCTACAATGATTGCTTTATCAAAACTAACAATAAAATCAGGTAAATTTACAATGCAGGTAAAATCAATATAAATTTATTTACCTGATAATTCTGTGACTGGATAATTGTTTTTCCGTGACATATCCAGCGCGCCATCAGCACCGTAATCTCTGTACCCGCTGCAGTCGTCATAATATTTCAATCCTTTATCTAAAACCTCCTTCTGCAAACCATATCCATTGTCCTTGCTGTAGCAACCGGGTTTCTCCAAAAAGTTTATCTTCGCGCCAAAATTTTCCGAACAAAACATTCCATTTTCAAAGTCACACTTCGCTTCGTTCTCTTTGGTCAATATATCATTTATCGAAAAAGGTGTATTTAAATTAGTCTTCTCACAGTCTTGTATACTTAGAGACTCTTTGAAATTTTTTAACTTCGATTCCATTTTTAAAAATTCAAACACATAAGTTAACACTTCACAGTGCGGGACTCGACTCACCGCAAAAGCGTTTCTCAAACGAATAAACTTTGGGTGATAGATTGCCCGCCTGTTTTTACGTGTTTAAGCCTTAGAGCGAGACGCAACACACCGACACTGACTGTGGTTGTTCGAGTTAAAGGAGGATAGAAATGATTTAAGGCGGTCGTTTTTTTAAAAAGCTCCTGAAGTAGCTAAGTAGTGGGGATCGTTGAGTTTTTCTTGAAGATGTTTACGTGAACGCGATTTGATCGCTCAGGTCATATATATATAGTAATGACACAGAGAAGTGGCCGTAGTAGTATCGAATTAAAATCAATGAAATCAAATTATTTAGTACGTGAACATGAGTAAATGGGTATGATGGAATACCTACTTACAATTTACAATAATAGTAGGTACATATTATATTCCGATGTCAGGCCTACAAAATATCATGCAATAAATTTTCATAAATTCATAAGAAACAAAGTTAATTCATAATTAAAAGTATTTTAGCCAATTAATTAGTAGTAACAAGAACAGCACACGAGATATTCTAGCTATCTGATGAAATTGATTTATATCCCTGTGGAATCAAACAAGCATATCTACCAGTGTATAAGTACTTATAGTAAGTTTACCTAACTAGTACTTTTATATGTCGATGCTGCGTGTGTGTATATGATAATCGTGAGGGTACTGTTCGTACAAATATCAAAACGGTTTTAAATTTTAACATACCTGTCCCTTAGTAAAAAACTCAATAAACCTACGACGTATACACGTATATAATTTATAGTATCAGAATTTAATAAGCAGGTTCTAGAATTCCGAGAAAGTAAATATTATTCATACTTTGATTGAATGACTAAAATAAAATTAGAGATTTTGCATTAATACCAATCCATAGCAGTCCTACTACTTTATTGCACCGTCCATATAATCCAACTTCCTCCGGCGCCCGCCGTTAACGCGCGCTTTATCAGTAAGTACTTGACAAGTGTCTATCCATCTCTGTTACGCATACACTTGTCTACCTAACCCTACTTCCAGCGTCCCTTTCCCTCGGTAAAGGCCCATTTAGACCGACCAATCACATGCGGCCAGCTCTTGTGTCGGACCAATAAAAGAAGTGGGTGAGTGGAAGTGTCAACATAAATTTTCTTTTTAATTTTCGAATGCGGAAAATGTCTTTCGATGTTTTTATGGCGGCATGATTTGTAATTAGAATCGAACGCCGGTGGCCATTTCCTCGTTTCATTAGAATTATTTATTTTTCAAATTTTTAATTTATTACAGCACTTCAACGGAAATATGTAGTGAGCTAATAAAATAACATTATTGACTTTGTGATTTATTGATGGAGATTTCTGACGATTTGCTTATAAGATATAGGTTTAACCAATAGATATTACTTTGGTGAAGATTTATTTAAATTCAGAACTTATAATCGAATGAACTTCATCACGTTGCTTTTGAATGAAGTTTTTTTTTGTATTTTTTCTTAGCCTTGTTTATTCCTAAGATTATTTGAAGTCGATTACTAGTTCAACATATTTTTACCTGAATTCACTGCCGCTATCCTAGGCACCTAGGTATTGAGAGATAGAATTGAACATTATTCAGCTTACATTTCTTTTACAAGTAATTACATATTGCCAAAATGACTGTACTCTTCCTGATAGAAAACATAAGCATAATCCAAGAGTGGTGGTCACTAATTCATTGCGAATGCAGTCAATGGAACAATGCAGCATGGTAACCCACATCATGGCGGCCTAGTGATGCTTTTGCGTCACTGGGCCTCCGGTTCCGCACTCACTAACAAAATAAGGCAACACGAACGCTGTCATTTTACGTTAATCTTCTGTGCAAGGGTAGTACCGCTCTGGTCAAGCCGGGCTGTTCTACGGAAATACCAGATCAAATAGACACGAGAAATGAACCCGCGTACTCAACCGTGGGTGTCGAAAAAACTTAGGGTAAGGTAGGTAGTTTCGCTTTACGTAGTTAAAAATACAATCACATTAATGGTCTACTCCCCTGTTAAGAAGTAGTGTTTGTACAATAGGTATATGCCTATCCTAATCCTAACTAACCGGTCTTTCTATCTAGTAGGAATGATGTGCTCATAGCCGATTTCGGCTACAGTATTCAGTCTCAATGGAGATCAGCTAACTACGCATGAGTATGTGCGCAAATAGAGGTGCACTCTCTGTTCCCTCACAATCTCTATGTTCTTACAATCCGATGGGACGGCTATCGATACGGCAGGAGAGAGGTTAGCCGTAAGACCGACGGATTTAGAGGTACGTACTCTCGGCACGGAGGTAACCTGGGAATCGATATATCGCACACGCTAACCATTATAGCATAAGGCAGCAAGGCTATGTATTACAGTGAAACCTGGTTGAGTGGGGCCTGGATAAGTGAGAAACTTCCGTAACTGGAACTCATGACGAGGTCCCAATACTTTGGCATTGAATTACCTCTGTTGGTGGGGCGAAGCAAACCTCTGTATCTAGGATTCGTCCTTTCGAATTTATCGTTATAGTTCATTGTGGGAGAGCCACGCTTCGGCATGAATGGGCCGGCTCGACCGGAGTGATACCACGGCCTCACAGAAAACCGGTGTGAAACAGCGCTTACGCTGTGTGCATACCCCAATCCAACGCCCCCTATCCCCCTCACCATCCCCCTTCCCCCCAGGCCGCCATGGTGTGGGTCACCATGCTGCATTGTTCTTTTTCGCATTGAGGATGGTGACCACCACTCTTGGATTCTGCTCATGCTTTCCATCAGGCAGGGCAGAGTCATTTTGGCGGCTTAAATATAAAAAAAAAAAAACCTCTATAATTGAGACAGTTAGTTAATTTATACAAGTAAACCTCTGTAACTGAAATAACATTGTTTTATTTGTTTAAAGAATGAAGTACATGACAACCAAATGGGCTCGGAAACAAATTTAGTAATAAAATTCTAAACGCTAAGCTAAGCCTAGAAATTTTACACAGTCATTTTGAAATGATATTTCATAAAATTTATAACGACAATACACATCTTCTTCTTTTGATGATATGGCAATCAGCCGGATCAGCTATTTCTGCCAATGTCAAGTATTTCAAGTCTTCAATTCTAAGTCTTCTAGTCTTGAAGTCTTCGTCGTGATGGAATTAATGATAAAAAATATAAAAAATATGGATGACATGAAATGGGGACCGTCTTTCGCAAAAACAATAAAACGATCTCGACAATACACATCTAATCGCTGATATTTTGAAATGACAAACTGAAACGTCAGATTTTTGTAATGGATACATTCTGTCTACATATTTGTAATATTTAAAAAAAAAACTATTGATATTTTTGTTTGTTACATTAATTACCTATATTATTCACAATAAAGATTGAAAATTACTAGTGTTTACATATTTTAAACACCAATACTGCCCATGATTTTGTGTTTCTACAGTCGATTTGTCCATCCAAAGGTTGCCTGTAAGAGATTGCTTTTAAGCGATAAGGCCGCCATTTGTACATGGTCATTATATTGTTTAGCTCAAATATAACTGTATCAATTGGTGTACAATAAAGTTTATTGTATTCTATTCTATTCTATTCTGTTCTGTTCTGTTCTGTTCTGTTCTGTTCTGTTCTGTTCTGTTCTGTTCTGTTTTGTTCTATTCTGTTGTATTCTATTCTATTCTATTCTATTCTATTCTATTTTATTTCATTTCATATTCGCACCTTTGTAACTGAAATAACCTGTATTCTGACTTCTTTAACCCTCTGTAAATTTCACCTAAAGCTTGACTGGTAGATAATGCCTAATGGCATTAAGTCCGCTTTTGTACTTCATATGCATTAAGTAAATAAATAAATAAATAAATGAGACAGATATTTATAATATTGACACATGGATATCTGAGACACTGGGTAAGTGGAAATCCTTTGTAAATGAGACAAATATGCAGGTCCCTTGATGTCTCAATTAACCAGGTTTCACTGTGTCTCTAGCACCTATTTGAAATCTGCACCTCAAATGCTGCATTTGCCTTATTGGGAATGTTTACGCATCAAAAGCTTTGACTTGACTTTATATATAGAATATAACATAGGATAAGGTACGATGTGGCTAACATATTACCATGTAATAAAAGTCTCTAAATTAATAAAGATTTAAAAAAAAAAACACCTATTTGAAATGTAAGGCGCAACGGCGACGACCGACGGTGGTCACTTACTGTGAGGTCTATTTACTCGTTTCCCCTGTCATTTATTTTAATATTATCAATATTTTTTTTGTGACGTGAGACACAACGCCATCTAGTTCCCAGCTAAGCAGAGCTTGTGTTATGGGTATTAGACAACTGATATTAATACGAAGGTATATACTTTTTTGTACACACACATATTATACATAGAAGACACCCAAACTCGTAAACAAATATTTACAGATTATACAAACACTTGGTCCGACCCAGGAATCGAACCCGAGACCTCAAGCACAGCAGTCGCATACACTACCTCTGCGCCACAGAGGCAGTAAAAAAAAAAGTAATACGAGCACACATACACACACACACACACACACACACACACACACACACAAACACACACTTTCTATGACTAATAAAATAACGTATTTAAGGATAACAACACAACGATTTCACAAACTATCAATGAATATCTCATCACATACGTACACAAATCTATTTCACGCGTAAAATAAAAGGAACACCAAACCTCAAATCATAGACAATAAAACCCAAATTAAATCTCCACTTAATAATGCCTCAAATAAATGTCGGTACTTAACCCGCTCTATATCTAGTTGATTGATTATCGATATAATCGGATATAACATCGATATGGTCCCACACACACCACTTATGAACACTTCGGGCTACCACTTACGATCATCATAGAGTTAAGAACACTTTAGAGCAGACAGGGACTAATGTTTTTATGAGATTAAGTGTTTGAATGAATAGCCAGTCGATGACTAAAGCTATTGAAACCTGTTCATACTATATACCCAGCTAAAAAAAACCTGTGTGTATTCATATGAACGCGCTTTAGAAGTTATACTCCTTTGGCGGAACAAGATGACAATTTACTCAAATCATTTTTCCCTAACGCGCCAAAAGAAGCATAACTTCAAAAATAAAAAAAACACGCAAGTATAACTCCTAGAAACTTCACATATATCACGATCTATTGTATTGCAGTAGGTACCAGAAATTGGATATTAGTAATAGGAATATTTAAACAAAGCAAGTTTTGCTCTTAAACAACTAAGTTATTTTTAACAAATAGCGAAATACTGACCCGATGCATCTTTTAAGCAAAACAGAAGATATACTAAAATAGCATAAAAGTGGTTTGTAGTAATTGAATATACAAAATAAAGCAGGTGATCGAGACGCACCTCACTGTATAATTTAGTTTCTACAATTCCTAATATTTCATAAAAGACAATCAGATTAAGGACAGTAACAATAGATATATCCGCCTAGCAATGGGTATAACATTTATTCAATAGGCACAAGTTTGATACTTTTTAATCACTATTTAATTCATCTGACCAGAGTGGTATAGCATTACAAACTACCGTGGGAGAGCTACCCTTCGGCATGCATGGGCCGGCTCGACCGGAGTGATACCACGGCCTCACAGAAAAACGGTGTGAAACCGAGTGAGTGAGGATACCGCAGGCCCAAAATCCAACCCTTCCCCTCATCCCCTCCCCATCCCCCAAGGCCGGCAAAGCACTTGTGACGCCTCTGGTGTTACGGGTGTCCATGAGCGGCGGTAATCGCTTACCATCAGGCGATACGTCTGCTCGTAGTGTACGGGTAGTGACCTACGTCCAGGTCATCATACCTCAGAGATATTCAGCAGAACACTGTAGGAGATGATGATGATTGTATTAATGTGACTGACGTTTGAAATAAGACCTGCTCAATATAACAAATTTGAGTTCGTGTGTCACATCTAACGATTTTATAATCTGTGGTACACCACTCGATGGCATTCGATTACCGTCGATCTTAAACGAACATCATCTAAATGAAATATAAAACTGGTACAACAGCTTCCTTATTTGCTTGTTGTCTGTTCACTGTGCTGTATACATGTCATATTATATAAATGTATAACAAAAGTGTTTTAAGATAATATGATTATACATCTCGATAAGTTTGAAATAATGATTACGTAATATATATTATTAATTCCAGTGATAAATTTGGTGTTTTTTTTAAAGGCAACTCCCGCATTTGGAATATACATCTTGTGCCACGAGTGGCTTTATAAACACAGGTTGATAAAACAGACACAGATAACACCCAGACTCAATACAACAATTTGTGGATCGCACAAAGTGTTATCCCCAAATTGCGTAGTTGGAAGCAGCGTGGCGACCACTTAAACGTGAAGTTTAGAAAGAGGTACGTATGCAATCTTGGTTTTTCGGTTTTCTCGATAGTGTTTCATGTTCGAGCCTCGAAGAACATGTTGAGCCGTCGGACCCGGTTGTCACGAACATATTTGACAACCGTTACTAGGTAGTCAGTTCATTCAAATGTAACGACAATTTTTTTTTGTACGTTTGGAAACCCCCTCGGGCCTTCCCCCACCGGGATTTGCGACGGGGCGGTGTGTTGGAATCGAACCCACTAAAACCACACGGTGTGCCACTCTGGTACGTACGTGGTGGCAGGCGGGACTCAATTCCCTCCGCGCGACCGAGTGCAGGTACTTCCCAAAGCAACCGTGCCCGGAAAGCACCTGCTTCAGTCGGAACGAAACGAACGAAATGTAACGACAACTAGTTTAACCTTCGAATTCAGTTCACCCTCAGGGCTGCGGAGGACCGATGCCAGTCCAGGGCTGCGGAGGACCGATGCCAGTCCAGGGCTGCGGAGGACCGATGCCAGTCCAGGGCTGCGAAGGACCGATGCCAGTCCAGGGCTGCGGAGGATCGATGCCAGTTCAGGGCTGCGGAGGATTGATGCCAGTCCAGGGCTGCGGAGGACCGATGCCAGTCGCTCCGTAGAAAAACTAATACTTAGGTAAAACCGTTGGAAATCGTAGCTGACTTCAAATAATCTTGGAAACAGTAAAGGCTGGGAAGAAGAGTACTTGTCGTGATTAATTTAATTAATTTTTGTTAAATATAATTTTGTAATTTTGAATTTTGCGCCTTGCAACACCAGCTCACGCTTGACCGTCTCTCGCTGCTCTGTGACATTATAGTGACTGTATGTGTTTCCGGTATTTTTACTAAAAATAAAGTTAATATTGAAATAAACAGTATTTGTGACTCGTTAATCTATCAGGTTATGGGCCCAGATAGAATATATTTTCTAATGACTGCCAATGAATATGATTTATAATTCTTTAGCAGAATAAAACCGAAGAAATCTTAAAAAAAAAACAATATATGGCGGTATTTTTCTTCGATGGCGAAATGGTAGTATATGCGACTGCTGTACTTGAGGTTTCGCGTTCGATTTCGAACCAAGTACTTGTATGATCTACAAATATTTGTTTCATAGTTTGGATAGTGTGTGAGATTTACAAAAAAAAGTACATATTTATATATATATATCAGTTGTCTAGTACCCATAATACAAGTTCTGCTTAGTTTAACTAGATGGCGTTGTGTGTTAGACTTCCGAAATATTTATTTATTTATTCATTCTCCCACCAATACCTTGTTATATAATTATAAAGATGTTTATGAAACCTGTGAACGTAGGAAGTTTCTTTTCGAATAGGTGTTGTGCACAGCTGCGTAAATAAAACGCCCTTGTTCATAAGTAAACACAATATCGAATTTTTCTTACAAACATTGGCCCCCATATTGTCTGTATCATGACAATTTCATCATATCAGCGCAATGGCGATTTCGCAGACCCTCGCGACTTGGTATGTAGGTATATTCCTAATGCGGGAGTTACCAATACATTTAAAAAAATATCGACTACTTAGCTAAACCACTGCCTATTTAGTTATTACCCGACTGCGAAAGAAAGAGGGTTATGTTTGTCGAATGCATGTATGTATATTTATTTGGCACGCCCTAGAGCCTAAACGGATTGTAGTTTATGTGAGTGGTGTCAATAGATTCGTCTTAGTTGTAAGAGTGACACTGAAAAAAAACAAAATAAAAAGAAATATAAAAAAATCTGAATTTAATAAAAATGATATAGTTTGATATTGATGCAGTCGATTTATTTCTTTTTTAATAATTTTACTTTATTTTTTTAAATATAACTAGTCCTACGAACGATAAATGTTTGATTTTGTTACTAAAACTGTCTTATATTGCTAAAAGAGACTTAAATATATAATAAATATGTTTAACCATTTCTAAATATCTGCGGTAGGTATTTGAAAGACCGATTTTGACGGGACTTTCACCGACAGATAGCTAATGATATAAGGAGTTACTTAGTCTAAAGAACATCATTGGCCCTACTTTTTTAAAGTAGCTGAGCCCCGTGGTGTTCCCCGCTATTATTGTTGTAGCTGCGAGTAACTCTGCGGGGCGAAGCTTATAATATAGAATTATAAAATCAGATTGACCCCCCCCTGGTCCAGAACCTGGGTACGCCCATGTACCTACCCATAATCGGCCTGAGCGATAGCCTTAGGCCCTGGTTACTAAGTAGACATCATAGTTTACCCGACTAAACAACGAAACAAGGAAGAGTAATCGTTTTGGCAGTCTGAACCGATTTTAACGAATAAGATGTCAATAATTTTGTAATAATGACCCGAATGACACAGACTGTATAATTTCATCAAAAGTCTTAACACCGTTTTGGTTTTAAAACCATTTCTTCTTTACATAAGAGTATCGGGATAGCCGAGCTTTGTATGGTACTTATTTCTTGGTAAATTTTCTATAAATGAATCCTAGCTAGATCGCTGTATCGCCGCCGAAACCGCCTATATACTATATTTCATGAAAATCGTTGGAGCCGTTCCCGAGATTCATGTTACCTATATATTTATACAAGAATTAAGTTCGCATAAAGGTATTAGTTTATTCCAAATGTATGGTTTAAAGTATCACACGAAAAATATGTTTAAGTAGTAAGTAAGTTGGTATATTATGCTAACCCTTTCCAAATAGCGATACATAACTAAGGCTTGCGTATGCGACTGTTGATCTTGAGGTCTCGAGTTCGAATCCAGGGTCGGGCCAGAAAGTGTCATTGAGATTTTCTAATTATAGAAATGCTTTTAATAACAACTCACAGTTTGGAAGTTGGGAATTTAAGCCACGTGCCTCAGAAAGTACGCAAAGCCGTCGATCCTGCGCCTGATCTCTCCCTGATAGTGTCGAATTAACGTCCCATCGGATTACGAGAGTGAGGGAACAAAGAGTGCACCTGTGTTGCACACATATGTGCACTATAATGTTTCCTGCGTGGCTGGAATCTTCTAGGAGATCATCATTATCGGCCATAAATATCTCTAGGAATAGGCCATGCAACTATGTACTTAGGCATCAGCTGCACAGTGGGTATTAAAATCGTAGACATCAATCAGATCAGAGACAAAATTATAACGTATTAATGCTTTATCTAAGAACAAAGAGATAAATCATATCAAATTTCATAAAGACATCAGAAAACAAAATTAAACCACCACTTTTTGATCCTTCGTAGCTATAAAAAGATGTCGATCAATTAAGAACGATTACCATTCTCTTCATCACAATCGATTAGTAAACAATCGAGTGAGTAGCACTTCGCAAACAAAAGAGTTCCTAATTGAATCGAACATTCGGTTAATCGGTTTGTAATAGAGGTGCATACACACTGTTATATTTAGTCGGTTATCGAATGAAGGATTTCAGAAACGTCCTACAGCTACAGAATAATTAGATGTAGTAGATATTTGCATATTACTTACTTATTATTTACGCAAATTATTAATATATGAAAGTATTCGTATACGGTACTTACATCAATCAATCAAATGGGCGCTCATAGCCCAGTTGCACTCGGTGATTAGAAACAATCAGCGAGGGCAAGCAACGACGGCGCGGTCAGTACCTGGATGGGTGACCGCTGGTGGCATGTTACCATGAGCGTCTCCGTGATTCGGAGGTCACGTTAAGCAGTCGGTCCCGGTTGTTATCATAGGATAACAGTCGTGAAGCTTAGTTGGAGGCCTTCGGGCGGCTTAAAAACATCCAACGGCAAGATTTACGTAACCACAACGTATTCTTGCCAGTCCCCAACCCGCACTTGGCTAGCGTGGGGACGTATGGCCTTAACCCTCTCCTGAGAGGAGACCTGAGCCCAGCAGTGGGACATTATGGGTTGTTGATTGATTGATTGACTTACATAAAACAAAATTAATAGTCTGTTTTATCTGACTACTAATCTCTGGAATAGCTGGACCTATTTTGACGAGGTATAAACTCTCAGATACCTTATGTTATATGGAACAATTTCGGCTACTTTCATTATAAAAAAGAACAATATTTTCGTGAAAAAATGTGAAACCAATGAAATAGTGAATATTATTGAACAACAATAAAAATGGCGGGAGGCAGCTAGTATTAATATAAAATCCTTGTAGTGAAGGATTACGAATACAAAGTTTGATTACCCCTATTTATGTAAAGGGTGTTGTAAGAGCGAGTTAAGAATGTAAACTGCGCAGGGCAACAGCAAAAATGCTTTTATTGCTAAGCATAAAACTCGAGAAACGCTCAACCGATTCGTTTTTTTATATATTTTTTTTTTATATTTAAGCTGCCAAAATGACTCTGCCCTGCCTGATGGAAAGCATGAGCAGAATCCAAGAGTGGTGGTCACCATCCTCAATGCGAAAAAGAACAATGCAGCATGGTGACCCACACTGTGGCGGCCTGGAGGGATGGGGGATGGTGAGGGGGATAGGGGGCGTTGGATTGGGGTATGGGCCTCNTTTTTTTATATTTAAGCTGCCAAAATGACTCTGCCCTGCCTGATGGAAAGCATGAGCAGAATCCAAGAGTGGTGGTCACCATCCTCAATGCGAAAAAGAACAATGCAGCATGGTGACCCACACTGTGGCGGCCTGGAGGGATGGGGGATGGTGAGGGGGATAGGGGGCGTTGGATTGGGGTATGGGCCTCCGGTATCCTCACTCACTCGATGAAACACAGCGTAAGCGCTGTTTCACACCGGTTTTCTGTGAGGCCGTGGTATCACTCCGGTCGAGCCGGCCCACTCATGCCGAAGCGTGGCTCTCCCACGGTTGTAATGCTGAGATGCTTCTTCGCGGCCCGCTTAATGGACACGGGATCATAATGGCAGGGAAACACATGCGGTTGCTAGTGATAGTGAGTTCCTAGTGAGTATATCATCATCAACATCATGTACTGAAGCCAAATTATAATATTGTTATTCAAACTAGATACACAAGTTATCTTGTAGGGTTATTTTATTAATATACTTAAGTACATTTGTTTACAAATTCAATTTACGAAAGCGTTGTACAAAAATCCTTCTCCATTAATTAATGGAATGAATGAATACATCAGTATTGTTGAAATGCGGTGACGGTAGGTTAACTGAATTTGAAAAGAGAAAATCTTATTCAACAATTCTATGGAATTAGAGATACTCTTTTTATCATATTTTTGTTTCGAGTCTTCAGCAGGTGTGATAAGTGACATCTGTTTTTCAGTTTTGGTAAAAATTTCAACAGATTGTTAGAGACAACTTGCCCATAGTTCATCTAATTGTAGTTATACTATTCTCCGCTAGGTAGCGCTGACATAAATTGAGGTAAAAATATGAAATTCCTCGAGAAAACTTCATGTTTTTCGAAATGATTAAAATTATTTAAATATTGCATAAAAAAAACTTTTTATGTGACTTTTTACAGAACAAGCATCAAGTTCTTTAATTAATTCATTCCTTTTTAGACATTGACACTATTCAACAATAGATGTCGCATTAAAAACAAATGTGGAATTTCTGAAATAAATCCAAGATAATATTTAATTTATTTAATCTAATTAAGTAATAAACTAATTAAGCTAAAATTTCATCATTTCTCATATGTATTTACGTATTAATCACAAAAATAAATCTCGCAAAGCTTGCACTGATACAAACCACATGTGAAGCGAGCTGTCATATTTGACCGGCGTTTTATTCTGTGTAATTGATACGTTAATCACCCTCTGTTATAATAACTTCGGAGATTTACCTCCATAGTACGGAGTAAAGAAGCAAGTAATTTAAAGTTTGTAGATTTCAACCTGTCTGACGGAATTGTCATTCTTTGCGTATTCAGGATCAGGGATTTGGGATCTTGATTTATATATATACTAGTTGACATGGCATACGTTGTTTTGACATAAAACTAAAACAATATATTTAGGGATGGGTCGCCCTTATCATTTAGGGGTATGAAAAATAGATGTTGGCCGATTCTCAGGTCTACTCGATATGCATACGAAATTTCATAAAAAAAAAATTGTTACGGAGTAATTTGGAAACAAACACCACGACACGAGAATGTTACTTATTAGATTTGAGCTTGCCAAAGTGACTTTCGATTGCCTGATCGTGTATATAGTAGTTGTTAATGGACAATGTTGCGTAGTGAGCCGCAATATAGCGGCCTATTGAAATGTGTCTGCATCATTGAGCCTCCGGTCTCGCACTTACCAACGAAACACGGCAACACGAATGGTGCCATTTTAGCTTGGTCTTCTTTGAAAGGATAGTAACGCCCCGGTCAAGCCAGCCAGTTCTTGGCTCTACTACCTTGGAAAACAGTCACACTCACCACACCATTCACTCGTTTCACCGAGTGAATGATGTGGCGAGTGACATCATGGTCTCACACGGTTGAGGTCATAGTATTACTCCAGTTGAACTCATTTCAACCGAAGCATACCTCTGCCATGATAATTTTTTTGTAAACCCACTCCTAGCCTAAGATCATTTCTATGTGACGGGGGACTTTACAAATACATGAAATGGGCACAATGAACCCTGGACTACAACACATATTTGGATTACACAAATAATTATACCATTTGAACTCACAACATTTAGGACATTAGAAAGACAGTCAAAAAAATATTTAAGAACCATAAATACTTCCATTTGTATGTATAATCTTAAGGTAATCAGACTTTTTATTTATTTGTAGGTATACCTAGATTTGCTCATCCACAACCCGGTATTCCTTCAGACCATGAATTAAAGTATTTTTTACCCCAAGAGACTCATTCGTAAATAGTATAAATAAAAAAAAACATGCTTTCAATATTAAATCGTCACCAGTTTTTGCATATGGCGCCAAATCGCCTGCGCGCCCGGGTGTTAGCAATAACTCAGGCGAATAATCCTGGGACACACTGTCACACGTCATATCCACTACAATGTCTTCTAAATACCCTTGGGGTCGTTTTTCCGACTGACCCGACGATTTTTTGCTTGACAATTTGACCTTTTATATCTTTTTTTTGTATTTAGGCGTGCTATGACACTGATTTCAAATTAAATTGAAAGCAAGCTACCACAGAACTGGGAGAATATACAGTTGTAAATACGAGATGAGACAAACAAATAAGATCGAATGTCTGTTTGTAGTATCAAATTTATAACTTTTTACTAAATGCATATGAAAATATATACTTACATCAAAGAAAATTTAGTTTCTGTCTTTTTGTTTAGTTTAATCTCTGGAACGGCTGGATCACGGCTTTTGATTGGATTTTTACAGGCAAATAGCTGTAAGGCGAAACTCAGGATTACTTTTTTTACACTCCGTGAGGCTCTAGTCTATGCTTTGTTATTATTTATTCAAAGTTAAAAAGTTTGTTTATTTGGCCGAAGCGCTAATCTCAAGAACTGAAACTTAAGAAGAAGAATTGAAAAAATTTTTTGTGTTGTTCACGCTATGTAAAATTTATATCTTCTGAGGGACGCAGGCGTAGTCGCACGGGTCGGCTAATTAATGATGAGAGAAAACAAAAGATGGTAAGAGTTGCGAATAACTACAGGAGTACAAAGAGGTACTTGATATTGTTTTAAAGTTTCGAATATAACTAGAAAATGTTTTCAGTTTGTGTTCCTCTCATAATTTTAATTTTTAAGTATTGCCTGCCTATATGACTTCTCGACCTTATGAAGACCAAGAGTAGCATTCAAGAGTGGTGGTCACTATCCTGCGGACGTGATCAATGCAGTATGGTGAACCAAAATTATTTTTTTTAAATATTTTCGGACATCTAACACACAACACCATCTAGTCCCAAACTAAGCGGAGCTTGTATTATGGGTACTAGACAATTGATATGAATACGTAAATACTTTTTTTTGTAAATACATGCATATTATACATAGAAAACATCCAAAATCCGAAACAAATATATGCAGATCTTACAAACACTTGGTCCGACCCAGGATTCGAACCCGAGACCTCATGGACAGCAGTCGCATAAGCTACCACTGCGCAACCGAGGCAGATAATTTAGCGGCTTATTGATATGCCTTTTCACGCTTGGTTTAAAGGATCCGGGATCATAGTGGGAGCGAAACTCGCAGAGAGTGCCAGGTTGTAATTATGCTGTGCCCGACAAGGTCCATAGGCTAACCTATTGTACCTATGGAGAGCAATAAAGTATTGAGTATTGAAGTTTAACTGCAAATGACAATGAAGTGGGCATTGGAGTACTTCACTATTATCTCTCCATAATTCTTTTAAATGGTGTTTCAGTAAAGATGCATTTGATGACACATGTAAGGTTTTTTATTTTATTTTATGATATAAGGGGCAAACGAGCAGACGTATCGCCTGATGGTAAACGATTACTGCCGCCCATGGACACCCGTAACACCAGAGGCGTCACAAGTGCGTTGCCGGCCTTCGGGGCATGGGGAGGGGGATAGGGGGAGGGCTTGGGGTATGGGCCTCCGGTATCCTCACTCACTCGATGAAACACAGCGCAAGCGCTGTTTCACACCGGTTTTCTGTGAGGCCGTGGTATCACTCCGGTCGAGCCGGCCCATTCATGCCGAAGCGTGGCTCTCACATGGTACACAGTACACGGTACACATCATCATCATCAGCCTATCGCAGTCCACTGCTGGACATAGGCCTCTCCAATGTCACGCCACTTAGTTCGATCTATGGCTTCTCGCATCCAGCTCCTGCCAGCCGTCTTGCGCAAATCATCGCTCCACCTGGCCTGTGGACGTCCTACACTACGTTTGCCGAGACGCGGTCTCCACTCAAGAACTCGTTTACCCCAACGGTTATCGGTTCTTCGGCAAATGTGGCCAGCCCACTGCCACTTCAGCTTGCTAATCCTGTGGGCTACGTCGATGACCCTGGTTCTTTGTCGGATCACCTCGTTTCTAATGCGATCCCTTAGAGAAACGCCGAGCATATACCTCTCCATTGCACGCTGAGCGACTTTAAACTTATGGACCAGTCGAACCGTAAGTGTCCACGTTTCGGCTCCGTAAGTCATTACGGGTAGGACGCACGCATTGAAGACTTTCGTCTTTAGGCACTGTGGGATCGATGATGAGAAGACCCGACGAAGTTTCCCAAACGCTGCCCAACCCAGCTGGATTCTTCTGTTCACCTCGTCCTCAAAGCTGTTTCTACCTAACTGCAAAGCCTGCCCGAGGTATACATATTTTTGAACAACTTCGAGAACGGCACCGTGTACCGCAACCGGTTCCGGCAGTACATGTTCATTGAACATGACCTTGGTCTTGTCGAAGTTCATCCGTAGGCCGATGCGCACAGACGAGTCAGCCAGGTCGTTCAGCATCTGTTGTAGGTCCTGCAACGTCTCTGCCATGATGACGATGTCATCTGCAAATCGCAAGTGAGAGATGTATTCGCCATTGATGTTGATACCGCGCCTCTTCCAGTGCAGCGTCTTAAACAGGTCCTCCATTGCATTAGTGAATAATTTCGGGGATATAACGTCCCCTTGCCTCACTCCTCGATGCAATGGTATGGGTCTTGTATGCTGATCCTGTACTTGGACGGACATAGTAGCGGCTTTGTAGAGACATCTCAACACTCGGACGTACCGCCAATCTACTTGGCAACGCTGCAGGGACTCCAGAACAGACCAGATCTCAATCGAGTCAAAGGCCTTTTCATAGTCCACAAATGCTAGACACAGGGGCTGATTATACTCTTCGGTCTTCTGTATTATCTGCCGCACTGTGTGGATGTGGTCTATGGTGCCATATCCGCTCCGAAACCCAGCCTGCTCCGGTGGCTGGTATTCGTCGAGTCTTCGCGCAAGACGGTTCGTGATGACTCTTGAAAACAGCTTATAGACGTGGCTCAAGAGGGAAATGGGCCGATAGTTCCTCAACATGGTTTTATTTCCCTTTTTGAAGAACAGGACGACCACACTCCTACTCCACGCCTCTGGAGTCCTCCCTTCGAACAGGACAGCGTTGAAAAGCTTTTGGAGCGCCTTTAATACGGGTTTACCTCCAGCCTTTAACAGCTCTGTAGTAACGCCATCCGCTCCAGGGGCTTTTCCATTTTTCAGCTGTCTAAGAGCCATCTCGATTTCGTCAATGCTGACTTCTGGCAGATCTTCGGTGAAGATTGATAACACAGATTGAGAGAACATTAAAGTTTGCCAGCTCGGTTCGGTAGTCAATGCAAAATGTTTTATGGATAAATATTACGTCTATTCTTCTTCAGTTCTATGTCTCTATATGTGTAGTACATGTAATTTTTTACAAAAATAATACATTTATGTGTAAAGGTTATATTCTTTCGTATTTTTCTCACTATACCGCCATAGTGTGGGTCACCATCTTGCAGGTTTTGCATTCTCAATATGGTGTTCACCACTCTCTTATATTCTACTTAATTGTTTTCATTAGAAAGAGTCATCAGAATATATGCATCACGCACTTTAAGCTAATGGCCAGGGTAGAATTACTCTGTCAGGCTCCTTATTAATAAAAACACAATTTTGGTCTAGAAAACTTTATTTTATAGTCTCTATGTGGCGTCGTATTATAG
Organism: Hyphantria cunea; assembly: GCA_003709505.1. Lineage (NCBI taxonomy): Eukaryota > Metazoa > Arthropoda > Insecta > Lepidoptera > Erebidae > Hyphantria > Hyphantria cunea. The sequence goes on along the minus strand of PKRV01001639.1, from coordinate 1,773,234 downwards.
ATATTAATTTTCATCTATTTTAGCTTGTAAAATATTTGTCTGAATTCCAACTAACCGTGAGATATTTAAGGGCTGAATTACAGAAAAAGTTGTACAATCCGAGGGCGGTGAGGGGCGGCATATTGACACGCCAATATAATTTATTGGCAGGTCGGCGCCGTGGCGGGTTCTCGCGTTTTTTGCGGAACCATGCGCTCGCGCAGCCGCCGATGGATGTGACCTCAACTTGTCATATTGATAACACGACCTTTCTACCGCAACCGCTCTTTTTTAACAATTTTAAAAGGTTTTTTTTTAGTTTTTAACGCAGTTATGTATAATAAAGAACATGGTTTATAGTCCACGTCTCATTTTGTAGATATAGTTGAGTTTTGTTTCAGAAAGTGTTTCATAACAAATAACAAATTTAAATCACTTTAAAGAAATTAGGAATTTGTAGGCTTTTATTGGAATGGATGGGAGTCTCTCAGCTGTACGAAAATAATTTCTAGAGGAATTAACAAACTACAACACAATATACAATGATCTTATTACTGAAGTTTCTTATTGTTATCCCATTACATCCATCCATCTTGCATGGTTTTCCTACATTCAGTTAAGAAAACTTAATGGAAAGCTATCTACACCTTTCCTATCTTGGTGGTTAACAGTTATTCCCTACTGGTCCATTACTATTTCATGCTTATTCACTAGACTGTGTCGGTGCTGGAACACGATCAGTTGGTGTAGGCCCAATGATGCTGAAGCATCACTAGGCCGCCATACCGTGGGTCACCATGCGCCATTGTAACATTGTTAGTCTTCGCAATGAGTATGGTGACCACCAGTCTTGGATTCTGCCAATGGTTTCCATCAGGCAGAGTATTCATATTGGCAGACCATACTTAAAAAATGAATTAAGCTCTTTTGGGTAGCGTTTAAACATTTAAATACAAAATGATCGAATACATTCAGATCCCTTAAATCGAAATTGATAAAGATTTCCAATATGTATATCGATAAATCAGTGATCGAATCCATTTACCAAAAATATCGATTACGAATTATATTTCAACATAATTCATCAATGAATCACATCGAAACTTCCTATTAAATAACCATATAGTTCTCGGTAATGTGTTCAGACACAAAATGCTTCATTCAATAATTTTATTATCATATTCGTTTAGGGTTGTCAGATAGACAAAAAATCCATTATAATTAACTTATTAAAAATATATTATAATTAACTTATCGGGTTATATATCATAACCCAGAAAAGTGGCTAGAAACGGAACAAACAAACGCTAACTACTTATCATCAACAACCCATAATTTCCAACTGCTGGGCTCGGGTCTCCTCTCAGGAGAAGGTTAAGGCCATACGTCCCCACGCTGGCCAAGTGTGGGTTGGAGACTCACTACTTATAGCCAATTTTAATTACATAATAGTTTAATTATATGTAATTTGCGGTCCGGTCGAGCCGGCCCATTCATGCCGAAGCGTGGCTTTCAGCTTCTTTGTGTCAAGAAATGCACCACAAGAGTAAAAAATGGGAAAATTAGGGGGTATATATTTGTAGGAAGATGATGCAATGAAAGGTATATACACAATATCTCAATAAGATCATAGTATTTTTAATTAAATAAATAAATATGAACATTTTCGGACATTTATCACACAACGCCATCTAGTCCTTTACTAAGCAAAGCTTGTGCCATATGTACTAGAAAACTGTACTTTTTTTGTTAATACATAGATATTATAGATAGAAATTCTTAGCATTATAATAGTTAAGAAGGTATATAGTAATGAATATATTCTTTATTTGCTTGAAAAATGGTACATTATAGAGATCTTAGGGCTGCTTTTCCGTTCTTTATCTTTCGCTAACTGAATTAGGCATGCAAATATACAATACTGAGTTTATTATCATGCTTAAAAAGTGTTTCATAGTGTCTTATATAATTTACAAAGATCTAAAGCTTGTTACCATAATATTCCTACCTATAACGACATGTAATAATTCTTTGTAAAATTAGTGTACGCTTTTTGATTAATGCTATAAACCTGAAAGATGTGCGTCATTCAAATATTGGTAAATAGGTACTTATACTATATTCTTTATATAATGCAAAATGCAGTCGCTTCCGCTGTCTGTTTGTTTAGATCTTTTGAACTACGCACCGGGTTTTAATCCAGTTTTCAGCAATGGATAAATTGATTCGAGCGGCAAGTTTATATGTGTAATACATGCATATTACAGCAGAAATACTTGGTAGCTCAAAATTATTTTATTTACTACCTCTTTGATAACCCTGTATATTAGCCTGGCATCTAACTTCACTTGTTACACATACATAGATAGTTCTTAACGCATTTTCTTTATTTAACTAGGAAAGTAAAAATACGACTAATCGCAGTCATCTTTTATAGTTAGACATCATTCCGTTACAGCAATAACGGTCCACTCGACTTGACTAGTGGCTTGGCGCAGTATGGCATGCTGCGTCGTGTGATTTTAGTCGGGTTAACTCCGAGATATCGTCTCACCGATAGCCTAAGTATGGTGTCACCCAGTGCCTGTCGTCTCTTTCTGCGAACAAGTAATGCTTGCGAAGGGGATGATGGTGCGGGACCGGGAGAGGTTTAGAACTCTCCCTGTCCGCCAGGCCTGGGAATGGGCCAGCTACCACAGACGACTCAGACGCCGGAGATCACTAAACGATCTCCGTTCTCGATAAGCGCAAGCCTGAGGGTGATAGGTGAGGCCACCTATCACCGTAGCAGAAGCAGGCCGAAGTGGCGGCGCGAACCCTAAAAAGTGCTCGCGCCCTTTACTGTACAAAATAGGGACGCGAGGGTTTCTGCACAGGAGGGGGTCCCATTGTTTGTAGGTGGCCACCTACAAACAATGGGACGTACGAGGTACGGCGGAGTTCTAGGGCTTTCTTTCCGAGGGTACACCTGGTTCCCCGGCTTCTAGTACCCGAGATGGTGAGCAGTTTTTAGTCGGTTCGAGTCCGACATAACCACCACTCGGTGGTATCAGAGGGGATTTCTGCACAAAAGAAAATATAGTTAAATTACACATAAATACAGTACAAGTGACCGTGTTCATCAAACAAAGATTTAATTGAACCGTACCCACGACCTCCGGCTTAGTAGCCAGGATGTAACCAATGACCCGTCAAACAAGATTATTGGCAGTTTAATGTCACCTTAGTTTTTGCTATTGAGATGTGATCTACGCTCTTCTAGCATTAAGATAACACCTATCAATATGATGGTGGTTCAGTGACATGAGGTATTTACATAAATCATATTTTTAAAGTTTTGTTTCCCTACGGAAACAAAAGAGGTGTTTCAGGATCTACGTCCTGAAGCACCTCTTATGCTTCGTCCACATCCATCAATCGCTGCATGCATGCACGCCGGTTCTTGGTGCTTTTCACACTACGGCTCTTCATGAGAACACCACCAAAAAGTGTTCCGTAGTAAGTAGAGATCAATTGCCTCTGCTCAACCCTCTGCGAAAAAAACATAACGTTATGAATGTATTTAAGTTCCTGTAGTTAAATATGTATATGGAGAACAACACTAAAGATCTGAGATATGATATTCTGGATTTTCAACTTTTGTTTTTTAAGTTCTTACAGGCAAAATAATTATTTGCTACTATAGTAATATATAAAAATATTCATGCGATAAAATTTACTGTTTTACAGCATGCGTGTTTCACGACAGACAGATACAAACAGAGTACTATAGAGCTTATCAATTAAACGAGAAAAAGTTTAAAGAAAATAAATTTGATTAAATTTATATACCTAGCCTATATCACCCGGACCACTACAACGAATCTATTGACACCTCATTCCTTAAAATCGGTTCAGTAGTTCAAGCGCTACGATGGAACATACAAACATAGCTAGACTGCCAAAACTACCCCTAATATTACCCTTCCTTTTGGCTTCGTCGATATTTCTGTTTTTGTTTTTTACTCAATTTATATTTTTGTTTGTTTATAAATACACGTATTTAACTCAGTAATTTTTCATGATTCTACATATGCATGTGCACGCGTGTATATTATATAAATATATGTGCATATTTGGCTCTATTTTCCTCATTAACTAGTGTTTTTTTCCCATTTAGATCTAGTACACCTAACTATGCACTCCTTTCTACATAACCTAAAATTGATAGATGCCTACGGGGTTTAAATCCGCCAATTATTTAGCTTTCTTCACACATCTTCATTTTAAACTTTAAATGTGCCAAATTCCATGCTTCGCCTTTCGCATAGTTTTCGTAAAGGTAATAGAATTTTTGCTTCAAATGTTTTTTTACACATTAGAAGACGACGTCGCTTCCGCAATCTGTTCGCTTAGATCTTTTAAACTACTCAACGGATTTTAATGTACTTTTTCAACAAATGATAGAGGGATTCAAAAGAAAGGTACACATGTGTAATGAATGCATATTACATTAGAGGATTCCGAGAATTCCAGAAGCTTCCGTGCGAAGGCGGGCCTTGTCGTTCGTTAATATATTAAATAGATTTTTTTTCTTTTTTACAACTCCCGCATTCGGAATATACATTCCTGTGTCGCGGAGATCTTTACAAACATACATGAAACGGACACAATGTACACCCAGAGTTAGAACAGCAATTTATGGATCACACAAAGTGTTGTCCCATGTAGGATTTGAACTCACAACACTTGGCGCAGTAGGCGACTACTGAAACCACTAGGCCAAATAAGTTCTCAAATATGGAATATTAAGTAGGGAAAACAGTGTTTCAGAAAATTATTAAGATCTAAATTGAGTTCTCCATACAATGTTGTATTATAGAAATTTATTAGTATATATATATTATATTGGTGGAGCCACATCATCGGGCGGCAATTAATTGTATGAAGTCGAATGGGAACATTAAACTGTGCACATGTACCGGCCTCTGATAACGCTGAGAAAGATCATAGTGTACACTGCGGTTCAAGAAAAGTACGCCCTCGTTATTTTAATTGTTTGCTTTTTTAAATTGTAGGTAAGGGAAACCCAAGCGAACACGATCTGTTTGCTAAAGGCAAGTGAATTGAATACAAATATCTAAGGACACTTAGAACTTAGAGGAACTTCATAATCGGACATTTGCCTAAAAATTATGGCTTTTTTGCTTTTTCATTCTCAAATTCTTAATACAGGAGCCACAGCTAATCACTGACGAAGTATTGTATCAGTGGTATTAATCTTATTTACCTACCTTTTGCATATGTTTGTCTTATATACATAAATAAACTTATCTGTGATTAAAGCTGTAAATAAATTTCCCTAATTTCCATTTAGCCCTTTAGTTACCCACAATAATATACTTGAATAAGGTTCGTCCTTTTCTGTGAGGGTTTCATAAACTGTAGGTATACAACGTTTGGTAAAATGTATGTAAAAGTGTATTTTCTACTTGCATTTACAGTTTCAAAAAACTGCTGTTATACACTTAACGCTAAGCTCGAAACTCTCAATCAACAATCCTCTTCATTTGTACTTTGTGTATCTTGTTGAAATACAATGTAAAAATTGAAATTTCAGATGATTTTTAGAAGTAAATTTTAGAAAAATAAACCCGTGATAGCCAAAAGGCCAAATCGATTGAGACAAGTTTTATTAAATAGTGCTTAAATCGTTAAACTCTGTAGTTTATTTTCATCATCAATTCAATCATAAGACGTGTATTGTTGGACAAAGGGTTCACTGTCACAACTGGGCCTGTACTGTCCGCTTTTAACGGTGATCTGATCATCTGGTGAAGCTTGCGGGAAGATCCGATCCATCTTATATGAATTTCAAATATTTTGCGCGGATAAATTTGTTTCGCGGCTCGAAGTGTAGTACTGGTTGGAACAGGAGTCCGGCGCGTCCAAATAAAAGCTAACGAGTAGCGCGCAGTGCACGGGGGCTTAGTAATGGTGTACACCAATACGACATTATGACTCATTGGCTTGAGTATTCCTTTTGAATTATTTAGTATTTATCCAAAAATACATCAAAAATCCGAAAATGAAAACTCGATTTGGAAACTATAGGAAGGCTTTGAGTGGCTATTATTTTGAACGTAAAGCACTGATAACTTATAAACATATATGACTTCTGTAAAGGGTAGAGAGGGGCGAATTTAACAACCAAATTTTTTAGATTCAGTCTCAAGTTAGCAGTTCAAGATTATAAATAATTATTTCTGAGAAGATACTTAAATATTAATTACAGTCAGATATATCTAGAACATATGATACAGGTATATTAGCACGAAAGAGTCGGCTCGACTGGGGCGGTATTCCCTCTCACAGAGGATGAACTTAAAACGATAGCATTCATGCTATCGTGTTTTATTGGTGAGTGCTGGATGCCGAATAATGCGTTAGCGTCTCAATAGGGTGCCACTCGCAATAAGGTGGTATTTTCAATTGAATTTGGCGGTATACTCACTCTTAGATTCTGCTCATGGTTTCCATCAATCAGAGAAAAGTCACTTGACGACATATATAAATAAAAATGTTTTCGATTTAAACTTTTCATTAAGTTGTACCAATATAAAGTTTCTTTAAACTCAAACACTTAATTACAAATACAGTTATCACTCAATTTTGTCCTAGGTTGGCATCGGCTCTAATATTCTGAACTTTAGCAAATGAGGAAAACATGAAGAAGTTTCTAAATGAACAAGTAATTTGAGGCCTATATGATATAAAACCAAGTTATATTAAATGGTTATTCAAATCTATAAACAACACTAAAAGTAAGTAAGAACAAAATAATGCTTCTACAAGTAAAACAGAATGAAAAACAAACATTCCACTCTATAAACTACAATGTCTTGCCGGTGTACAGTGCCATGGCATCGGTCTATCGGGCCAGATCACCTTCCACCCAGCGATAACCTTAAAAGCAGCACAATATTAATACATCAAACACCCACGTGCTCTTACAACACACGCAAGACACGCACACATACCAACTCCGTATATCCACATACCGAGTTCGTCATGGAACGGATCCGTACAACTAATTTGTAGAATTTGATCAATACGTCATATTTTCACGCTCATGTTAGTACAGGAGTAGGCAGGGGATGTAAACACACATTTTGTTAAATATATATAATTTATAGAATAATCAAACGAGCAGGCGTATCGCCTTATGTATGGTAAGCGATTACTACCGCCCATGGACACACGTAATAATATAGTTGTCATATGTGAGTCGCCCGCCTTTTGGGCCTACGGTATCCTCACTCACTTGGTGAAACATCGTTCAAATGCAGTTTCACACCGGTTTTCTGTGACGCCGTGGAATCACTCCGATCGAGTCGACCCCCTTATGCCGAAGTTTACTTTTCCCCTCCCACTTTAATTCTACTTTGAAAGGTAGGGATTATTTAAAAAATAAATGGGGTGTAATAGCTCAAAATCTCTTTCCTAAGGAGAGGCCTTTGTCCAACAGTGAACTAAAGACTATTATTAAGAAAAAGTATGTTAATACAACATAAAGTAAATATAAAGACAGTTAAAATATCTTTTTAGGAATCATAATTCCGCTTACATTTTAAGTTATAAATAATATCACTAAATTAAAATTACTAAACCCTCGTGGGTATTGACTTTCATATGTACTGATGACTGGTAATTAGTGATGATGAAGTATGTCAGTTACAGCGGTAAACAAGAGCCTATGTCTTTCCTCAAAAATCAAAGTATCTCCATAATAAATTTCATTAAAGTTGGTGCCGTGGTTTACACGTGAAAACGTAACAGATATTATTCATTTTTTTTGGTTATTTCATAATTAACTGGCCCTTCGGTGCGAGGACAAATATATACAAATTAACTGAGCCCCGCGGTGTTCCTAAAGCTGCGAAGCTAGTCTAAAAAAGTAGTCTAAACTACTCCTTATGGCATCAAGTTCATTAACCGTTTCACAGATTAACCGGAACAAAAAGACAGAAAAAAAAAGAAAAATACAATTAATTTGATCTATATACCGTGTATGTATACATGCAATCGGTAAAAAGTAGTTATTTTAATATTACAAACAAACACTTCAAACTTATTTTATTGGATAAATGTATAGACAAACATATAAAAATCTTTCGTGTGTTGTAAGTGGAATAAAAAATCCTTCCTTATTTCATTTATTAAGATTACAAAATACTAAACAACCATTACTGTATATTTTATGTTTCATAGTAACACAGGGCACAAGTAATACTGTATAAATAGATCGGTTGTGTTGTCTATTTCTAGTTTGGCTAAAACTGGCAGCTTTTAGTAAGAAACAGATTTTACTATCAAAGTAATGCACTGAATGAAAACTATGTATTGTGTTTGTGTATTTCTTACAATAGCCAGCCAAAGAAGAATGTTGATAGACTGATTAATTAGATATTAAGTAAGAAAAAGTTGAGAAACCTATAACCAGACTGTATAAAAATAAAATATATATAGCCTATGTCACAATTATAATTTATTAACTCCTCATTCATTAAAGTTAGATCAATAATTGGCGCATAGCTACGGTGAAATATACAAACATACATAGACTGCCAAAACTAATATCCTTTCTTTTGGCTTCATCGTAGTCAAATGAACGAAAGATGGAGGCTCAATGAAGCAGAAGTATCACTAGCCCGCCATGGTGTTTATTACCATGCTGCATTGTCCCCATTAGCGATGAGTATGGCTAGATTCTGCTTATGCTATCCATCAGGCAGAGTTGTCAATTTGGCAGAACCATACAAAGGCCTATGTCTATCTACATTCTTCAGTGGAATGTTACGATAAATATCACATCAACCGCCTTTCAAACTTGGACATAGACTTCCCTAGGCAAGGAGATTATAGCCTACTATACCAGATCTATGGCCAGGGGGGTTGGTATAGAGTTATTCCTAAATTATTTGGGGTCGACTACTAGTTCAACCGGTTTTACCTGAATATCAGTTTTTACACGGAGCGACTGGCATTGGACCTCCCCAACCCTGAGGCTGAACTGAATTCGAAGATTGAACTAGTTGTCAGTATATTTAAGGGCACTGACTTCTCAATAGCGATTGCCATAGATATTCATGACAACCGGGACTGACGTCTTAGCATGCTCTCCGAAGTACGGGCTGGACACACCGCCTACTCTACCATACTCCGGATAACTATTAAGATTTTATTGTTAATAAAAACTAAACAGCTGTCCAAGCCGGGAATCGGACCCGAGACCTCTTGATCGGCAGTTGCTTACGTAAGTAATAATTGTATCATGAATATATTATTTACTTATTGCCAAGTTAAAATTTTCATAATTTATTCAGAACTGTTCTAATACACCTATTTTTAAGAATAATATCGCACGCTTAGTCCATAAAAGCTTTTAGAGAACAGGTGTCGGTGCAATATTCTCATAGTTACAGGTCCCAGAACTAAGCCCAGCCGTGGGCGACACGTGTTTCAATCAATATCTTATCCGCTTGGCGCCGGCGCCTACGAGCGACGGGGATGAGGATGTGTAGACGGGCGTTTTATTACAGCGTTTTTATACAGAATTCATATGTTTATCTGGAAATCTTAAAGTAAGCAGTCGAGATAAAATATATAGAAAGTAGGTAGTTCAGTAATGTTTGAATTATTTATATATCAAATTACAACGATGATAAGTATGTGACTATGAACTTTTTATGTGTATTAAAGTTACAAAATACATAATCAACATGAAAGTTACTTGACATGACACTTACAGTATAGAGCTACACCTATACTGTACTATTCTATTTCTATATTTGCAACTAAATATAGAAATAGGAGAAAATCAGTATCTATATTTCGGATTAATAAAAAAATATAAATAAATAAAAATCCCTGAATAGCCTTCAGTTCACGAAAAGTGTTGAATTTAATTCACTGAAAGAAGGGCTCTCTCAAGGAGAACAGTCCCAGCCCCGGAATTTCGGTCTGTTACATATTTTATTTTTAGTTTATTTTATTTGCGGAGATAATAACTAAATTTACAACATACACACAATATTGCTTCTCTATATGTCAAGTAAAAGCTTCCGCAAATATCAGTTTAGTTGTTTAACAGTCCCAAATTACTCGCCCGTATTACGCGCAAGCGCCGCGCGTGTCAAGGTACTCGCAGGAACTGATAAGAAATTGTCGTTTACGATGTTTCCATCATGTTAGCCACAACACAACCGTTGTTTCCGAGTCCGTGTTTGTTTCTCCGTGTTTAACTGACTGGATCCCTTCCAGAGAAGAAACGCGCGCAAAACGCGGTATCTGTAGGCAATAAGAAATGAAACGTGTGTGTGATCTAACGCGAAAACCATCTCATATGGACAGGCTCATTTGTTAGTAAATGTACAGCGTTCAACCCGCTACGTTTCGCCCGCTCGTCTATTCAAACCAACCCTCATTCGCCGTGGTGTGGTAGCAATTCAGATAAAACGATCTCTCTACAAATTGAACCAAAAAAATATTGAAACGTTCAGCCGATACACTCTCTGTTTTATGTTTCTTTTTTTATATACATTTATGTAAACTTTTATGGGCAAGCTTTTTATTATTATAGATGTACTTAATGCGGCATTTTAAACATGCGGTTAACTTCTTTTAGTTTTGTTTTTATGTCCTAATCTTTTAAGGGGTGTGAGGTATTTTATGGAGGATTTAATTAAATTGTTAATGTAGAATTAATTTGACATTATATACCTAATATATAGTTTAATTTATATAAACTCGGACATTCATCTAAAAAAATGTGTATTTATATGTATATATTAATGTACAACGTATAGTGAATACTATGCATCGTCTCTATTAACAACAAATTATTTATAAATTGCACAAATTGTGCACTCGTGTTAAGTTTAATGTTGTAAATTTAATTTGCATATGAGATAAAAGATTTGTGTACATGATGATGTAAAGTATAATAATAAGGATGGTGGTCGCAAAACTGATTGCGAATGAATGCGTAGTGACCCATACCATGGTGGCCCATTAAGGCTTATCAATTCCCCTTAATGTATAATTTCTTAGCGTTTAATGTTTCAGTTTTTCTAATGAATGATGATGATGTGATATACAAATATTATAAAGAAATACTTGGCGTATATAGTTTGGTAAGTGTTAGAAAAACTCGTCCTATTTAAGTTTCAAAATTTAATAAAAATAATCAGGTATTGTAGACAATTTTATGTACAAAACAGTTCTTACACTATAAGTAATACTTTGGCATATAATTTTAAGTCTCATTGCACAAGCATGTACAGTATTCCAAAACTATTCAATAACAAAATAAAAAATAATACTATTTGGCAATCAGTCTAAAAGGCGTAGATTCAAACTCGAATCAACAAACAAAATTCAATGGAAAATACTTTTTAATTTCAGGTTCGTCATACATGCCCTTTCGGTCGCCTAAATCTACAGTTTCAGTCGTATACATAGTCTGGATATCTGGTGTAGAGCCTACTTGAGCAGGGTACTTTTCTGTTTGATTGTCAAACGTCAAACTATCCTCAAAATAAATTGTTGAACTCAAATTGTCGTTACTAAAAGGCTTGGTTTCACACCTAGCATCTCTATAGGCTTCATAGCTAGACGCTGAAGCTTGAACTTCCCTATTTTCAGGTCTAAACAGCTTCTTACCACTTAAAGACTTGCTAGGTTTCGCGTCGGTCGAAGTTGAGACTTCGGGTGATTTTATTCTTTTACTTTTGTACCGTCGATTCTGGAACCATATTTTCACCTGTGTCGGTGTCAGGTTAAGTGTAACCGCTAGTTGTTCCCGCTCAGGTGCTGTCAGGTACCGTTGGTTTCTAAATCGGACTTCTAAGGCGTGGACTTGCGTTTGAGAAAATAATATCCGAGGTTTTCTTTTCGCACTTTTATCTTTTCTTTCTTTTTCACATGTTGGGGTTTCTGTGGACAAGGAAAGTTATATATTACTGTAGCACTGTTACACTTATAAGTACATGTGTTGAAATATTACAAACAACAAACGTACTGAAAGATATGGCCCAATCAATAAAAACTAGATAATCTTATATAATTGCAAACCTTTGTCTTATAATCTCTAGATTTTAAAATATCATAAGTAAATTCAATTTATTTATATATCTTGTATGATATATTATGTGAGTAAAATAGAAAATAAAGTCCCTTACTTGTGTTTTTCCTACACATATCAGTTCCTTTCACTATAGGATCCGAAGAAAACTGTGAACATAAGTTTTTCTCATTCTCCACCCTTTCAGAAGAAGTCGGTATTGACTCTCTTTCAACATGATTTAGATACGATGGAGCAGATTCAATCTTCAAAGTATTTTCTTGCGAAACGTGCAGAGAAGTCCCATCACTATACTGGTCATAACTTTGATGATAAATATTATGACCATATGCATTATAATTATAGTAATCATCGACTTTGTGATCGTGGTATTCTTGGGTCCAATATGGATCAAAGTTCGGTACAGACACGTTTGGGTACACTTGGTTGAAATACTCAGCGGGGCAGTATCCTTGGTTCTGGTAAACTGGTTCGTAATCGTACGGCCTTCGATCTCTCTCATTATATTTCCAGACTTCATTCCTATCGTAATTGTAATTCGTTTGATTGATATTCAGTATATCTTTCACTAAAAATGGCGTTGTCAAATTTTGATTCGGTTCTTCGGACTTCACTTTGTAATTTCTCTCATCGTAAAAGTCTTTTTCGGCTTTCTCTTTGTCCAGATAAGTAACATCTACGTATTGGTAGAAATCGTTTTTGCATTCATTGTAGTTATGTTTTAAATTATTGTTGTTAAATGAAGTTGAAACTTCATTGTGTTGTTCGTAGACGTCCATTTTGGATCTATTCACTTCATTAATCTTCGTTTTACTAATTGTTTTTGGGGCACTAATTAAGCTGTTGTTTAAAAGGCAAGCGAGTGGAGACTGATTGTGTATAGATTGGTGGTCGAAGCCAATCCACGATTCGTGGTGTGTTATGGGCGGGGTTAAGGGTGTTCTTGCTGTCTCTGTTTATCTAGAGCAGTGTTTGCATATATCTGTCCTGGTCGCGAGGTCGGTATGTTTACAACGTACGAGTGTAAATAAAAAGGATGATTTCATTTGGGTGTTGAGAAGCTCTCTCGATTCGGCTAATGACTTAATTAATGTTTGGTTTTTATAAAAAATGCGAAGTGGCATTTAAGGTTAAAATTATTTATTTCTCAAAGATTACAAATCACTTCACATAAGAAATAAACATAATTACAAAAAGTAGGTATATAATTCAGAGCCCGTTTACAATTATAAAATATATTGTAGGTTGGCGACAAAAATGACACACTTAGGGACTATTCACACGAATTAGATTTCGCTATGCTTTTTGCAGATATCTAAATCTAGAGAGATCTAAATAGTGCCCACTTTTTGTTACTTATATTATTCTGTGTAATTTCATTGAATACATAAATAAATAAATAAATAAATAAATAAAATAAATAAATAAATAAATAAAGATAGATTGCTATGCTATTTTATGTCTTTCAAGAATTTTTTAAACTAAATATTTTTTAAATAAACTTAAAAATTGTGAGTCCATAATTTTCTTAGGTAATGAATTATAATTTTGCTTATTAGTATCAAAAAATGTAACAATTTAAGAGAAATTAATTATCATTAGTTTATATCGACTTACTAGTAAGAGATTTAATAAATTTTAACATTTTACCTAGTGGTTATTGAACTTGACTGCTAAGCCGGAAGTCATGAGTTCTACTACAAATAATTATGTGATTAATATATCCATTTTTCTATAGAAATCAGTAATTTATTTATAGATAATATGTATTTATGTGACGTGTGTGAGCATTATGTAGCTGAAATGCGAATGTTGAGATGCATGTGTGGTGTAACTAGAATATATAAGGTGAAGAATGACTACATTAGAGGAAGCCTGAAAGTAGCACCAGTGGATGAAAGGTTAAGAAGCAACAGGTTAACCTGAAATGGAAATGTGATGCGTAGACATAAGCAAAATGTAGTTAAGAAAGTTTTAAGCATGGAAGTTGACGGATATAAGAGTAGAGAACGACCAAAGAAGAAATGGATGGACTGCGTAAAAGAGGATATGGCCAAGAACGGAGAAACGTGATAGAGGAGAATGGAGGAAGAAAATTCATTGTACCGACCCCAAATAAAGTTGGGAAAAGGATAGAGAGATGTTTTGTGAGCATTATTTTTTGCTTATTATATCATCTTTGCCTCACTGATGTTAATGTAATGTACCTAAAATATATCTATCGGTATGTGTGATCGCTTAATTGGTCCATTTATATTTGAATTGTACTTAGTTCAATGACCTCTCTGCGGGTTTTTTTTCTTTCTAAAATAAGGTAATATATAAAACCATATAAAGTGCTTGATGATAAATATATGCTAGTGTTTAAAGAGACCTACAACCCATATCGACGTAAAATTTTCTTTCTTACTTTCTTTTTTTAAAAGACAACTCCCGCATTAGGAATATAAATTCTTGTGTCGCAGGGAACTTTACAAACATACATGATTTATTATTCGTTAAATGACAACATGGCGTTATTTTAAATTAGATTGATATAGTTAAACTTGTAAAAGATATCTTGGGAACAAATTGTATTGTTCCAAATCTCAGACTGAACAAACAACAACACTTGTATGTATTATTAGCTGTTGAAAGCGGTTCCGCCCGCGTATGTATGGGCTATCGCGGCAAATAATATCATAGATTTTATTATGATGTACCTATTTGTATTATTATTATAAATTTTAATCTTAATTCGTTCAGTAGTTTTTGTGTGAAAGAGTACTTTACAAACATCCTTATAAACATTCGCATTTATAATATTAGTAGGATAAAGGCGAGTTTGTGAATATTTGTGTTTCTATATTTGTAACTTCTTTGCGTTTGAATGGCTGGATCATTTTGATATCATTTGGTTGTCCCTGTGGGATATAGTGTATTTGTTAAACTGCGAATAACACAGCGGGCGAGCTTTCATATTTAAAGGAAAAACTTTAACCGTACTACTCCACTATGTTATCCTATTTCTGTTAGTAGAACAGTATAAAATCACAGCTTTTGCAAGCGGTACTAAGTAGACGTCCTTGGTGGCCATTTATCGCGGTAAATAGTAGCCTATGTGTTATTCTGATGTATAAGTTATATTACTGTAATGTTTCATCTAAATCTGTCTATGGTTTATGCATAGACTAGCTCCCGCGGTGTTACCCGCGGTTATTGTCTTACCTTTACAACCGCAGGTAACACCGCGGGGCAAAGTTAGTCCAAAAGAGTTCTAATTACTTCTTATTTCATCTGCTACCTGGAAGTGAAAGTCCCGTCAAAATCGGTCAAGCCGTTCCAGAGATTTGCCGGAACAAACAGACAGACAGAGAAAAATAGAAAAAATAAAGTTTTTTTGATGTATGTACCGTGTATACATACATATGCATTTAGTAAAAAGCGGTTATTTTTATATTACAAACAGACACTCCATTTATTTGAATAGAAGAGTAACAAACATGCATACAAACGTTTGCCTTTTTATTAGTACCACGGTTGCCTGGAAGAGATTACATTTTGAGCGTTAAGGCCGCCAATTGTACTGACCTAGTATCAAGTCTTTTATTTAGTTATTCTGGTGTACAATAAAGAGATTATTATTGTTATTCTCTTTATTACATTTATATATACATATTTATTACATTTTTCAATACATAAAAAATAAACAATAATATATATTTAAAAATATATAAAATAGTCGACCACCGACTTCGGGTACAGGGACAAAGATACGGGTGGTTAGGGCTCTTTTTTTTTATGTATAAGCTGCCAAAATTTCTATAGAAAGGAACCTCCTGACAATGCAAGTATTGTCAAGAAGGACTGCCTTCTGCATCAGACCCTTTTTTTTTTACATGCGGAAACCCCCTCGGGCCTTCACCCTACCGGGGTTTGCGCGGGGCGGTGTGTCGGAATCGAACCGACACAAAACCACACGGTGTGCCACTCTGCGCCTGACACGGGAGAGATCCGGGAACCGCTTTCTTACGCCATCCGATTCTGCATCAGACCCTTGATCCAATCATCTAACGTGAGCCTCTTGAGGTGTTGGTCGAGGCTCTTGGCTATCAATCTGTTATTATTCTCTTTATTAACATTTAACATACTATGCAACTCTTAACTTTTCCGTCACCTTATCTAGTCATAACAAATATCTATAAGTCACTCGATTACCACATACGCACGGCGGTTTTTAACACAATAATGAAAGCTTGCCGTAGTCTGTCATCTCCCGTGGTCAATAACCACGGCACAGAAATGATTGCTGTAAGGCGTTGACGCTTTAATATAAACATCTTAAGTACCTCTTCACATAAACAGTCGATAAGGTTTATTCGTTATTTATTCTATAAGAAAATAAACAGATTTACAACAAAATATAGGTGCATTGATATTAAAATAGGGAGACGCTTGAGCCTATGCAATTGCGTAGAGATATCGCCTCCTTGGCAGTCCTCTATCGCCTTTACCTTGGAGAGTGTTCTGAAGAGCTCTTCCAACTGATCCTCCCCTCTCCCTTCCTCTACAGAACAAGATGCCGGCCTTGGAAGTCACCGTTTTAAGATAAAAGACATGCGTTCTCGTACTCATCGCTTCGGTGCTTCCTTCCTGTGCCGAGCGGTCAAAACCTGGAACTCACTGCCAGCGCACGTGTTTCCTTCCCACTATGAACCCCCCCCTTGCCCCATGCCTCGGAGAGCATGTTAAGCAGTCGATCCTGCGCCTGATATCTCCCCGGTCGTGTCGGTTAACCTTCCCATCCGATTATGAGAGAGAGGGAACAGAGTGTGAACCTGCGTAATTGGATGTTCTCCTCTGAGACTGGCCGCCGTAGCCGAAATCAGCTAGGAGAACATCATATAGATATTTTCGCGGCTTAGTAAGAAATGTAATCACTACCGTAGTCGAATAGATAAATTTGGCACAACATTTCAACGATTTAAGAACCAAGTCCACACCCTTACAGACGATTATATAAATAAACAAAAATAGCCTTTATTTACTCTTATAAAGGCCGGCAACGCATTTGTGACGCCTCTGGTGTTGCGGGTGTCCATAAGCGGCGGTAATCGCTTACCATTAGTAAGTAAGTGATACGTCTGCTCGTTTGCCAACTATACCATAAAAAAAAACTCTGACCTTTTCACAATTTGTGATATAACATGAAAATATGCTAACTACACTTAATTAAAGTATATTAACTTTACTATTCCTATTTTTCTGTATGTATATACTTTAACATTTACTGTCAGTAACCAGGTCAGGCTGTCTTGTGACATGTTCTCCTCAAGATCCCTCCACAATTGCCTGTCCATTGCTTTCCTTCTCCAACCCTTCGGCAAATCGTCTTCCCATCTTTTTTCTGCCTTCCTCTACGTCTTTTTCCGTTCCGTGGATACCACTCTGTTACTTTTTAGTTCACTCTTCCATTGTTGATCTCATTATGTGTCCAGTCCATTTTCATTTCTAGGTTCATATTTTTACTATAACATCTGTTACTTTGTTTTTGTATTAAGCTAGTATACTAAAAACGCCATGATAACAAATAGTTTAGTGAATCGACAATGCAGCCATATAAATATTATAAATAACCCTGTCTGTCTGTTTTTTACGTTGCCTGATTTCAATGAAATTTGGCTTGGCGATCCTTTGGTTCTCCATGTTTCGCTTTACAGTTATAATCGACATTCAGGCGGGCGTAGTCGTTAGTATAGAGAGAGATAGTATTATACATATATATTAAATGCGTAAGTTTGTAGGGATATATGGATATTCGTTACTCTTTCACGTAGAAACTTCAGAACTGATTTATATGAAACTTTACAGTAATATAGCTCATAAATCAGAATAACACAGACTACTTTTAACCTTCGCGGACGCGGGAGGAGCCGTTAGAAAAGCTATTAAAATCGATTAAACGTAATCGATAACTAAACTTAAGTGTCACTAATTATTTAGCTACCTAATTACAGTTATGTCTTTTTAAATACCTCTCAATAAGTTTCAACAACTTTCTGACAGATTTTACAGTACAATAAAACAGTCATTAAGCTCTACAGGACCCACAGTAGCATTAAAACTTTAACTGTTCTTTTAATATTTTTTTTGTCAGAAGTATCGTGTCTTGGTCATAAAAAGCCGTTTCGTTTCCGTGTCGTAACGTGACACTTTGTGTCTGTAGAACTGTAAAATGATCGCACTAGGGGTGAGACAGCGATATCATTGTTCGATCCATTTATGCAGTTTGTCTATTTCCATGGTTGGTTTTGATTTTTGTTATTAGATAATTATTTTACAGTTTAGTAGTTTTCTCGGCTATCGTGTTTATGCTACAGGTTGGTTAGGTTTCCGTGAAAGAGAGAAAGAGCGAGAGGTTCATCAACAACCCATAATGTCCCACTGTTGGGTTCGGGTCTCCTCTCAGGAGAGGCCATACGTCCCCATGCTGGCCATGTGGGGGTTTGGGTTTAGATAACCGTTGAAAATCTACGGAAAATTTCTATGATACCTTAGTATTAACGCTCTGTTCCTCCGTTTCCTGACTGTCCCAACGGCTCCCTTATTATATCGTCAGTAGGTGGATATGTCTAGTTTAAATCTATCTTAATAACTAAGACCAATGTTTCAGCTATATAATAGCTAGTAAGCAATGTTAACATTGTCTAATATCTTGTGATAAAAGTCAGGGAAAGAATTATGATTTCTGATCTCTATAATTGGATTTAAGAAGAAATAATAAAGTAAGCTGTATTATGGAGCGGCATGATTCTCTTTCAATTATCTTATATTAAGAGTGGGCACGGTACCTACTTCCATAAATGAGTGTTCATAATTAGCGCCAAATGCCTATTTGAAAAAACATAAAATGAAGTCGCTTCAGCTGTCTGTACCCTTAGATATTTTAAACTATTCAATGAATTTAAAAGCAGTTTTCAGCAGTAGATAGGGTGATGTAAGACAAAGATTTATGCGTATAATATTTGCATATTATAATGGAAGAAATCCGAGCATTTCAAAGACTCCCGTCCGTAGCCGTACCGGGTCTCTAGTAAATTGTAGCACCTATATTACTATGCTTTTTAAATTTTATTTTTTCCGTCCACAAATATCTTGTACACAAATAATTTTTAGTTTCGCGAGCAACTGAGGAATACTATAAGTTTGGATATTGATAGTTTGTCTCTGCCCTGCCTGATGGAAAGCATGAGCAGATTCTAAGAGTGGTGGTCCCCATCCTCAATGCGAATAAGGACAATGCAGCATGGTGACCCACACTATGGCTGCCTGGTGAGATTCTTTTTTACGCCCCGCTTAATGGGCCCGGGATCATAGTGGAAAGGAAGCACGTGCGCTGGTAGTGAGTTCCAGGTTATTTGAATATTTAGAAGGCTAGTTATTTTTGAACCCGTGATGAAAAAGGGATACTGCGTGCGGTACGTTAAATGTGAATATTCGTGTCTGAATCCAAGAGTAGTGGTCACCATACTCATTGTAGACAGTGTAGCATGGTGACCCACAATATGGCCGCGAGTCATTAATAACTTAATTATATTATGGATATAATTTCAACCTCTTTCCGATTAAACCGCCAACTGAACAATCAAAGGGTCGTTTTCCCCATGAAGGTGATTTATGTTAAGATAAATATCATTAGACCGCTGTTGGACAAACAGACGCCATGACATCGCGCCGTATAACGTAGCGCGTCCGTGACCTTAACCACTTATAGGTCAATGGTTCTCTTTTTATACTAAGGTGCCAAATAAACAGAGTTTAACTATAATGATGGTAATAATAAATAGCGAAGCCAAAAGGTATTTTAATAATATCAATCAACCAATCAACAACCCACAATCTCCCACTGCTGGACATGGGTCTCCTCTCAGGAGAGGGTTAAGGCCATAGATCCCCACGCTGATCAAGTACAGGTTGGGGACTGGCAAGACAACGTTGTGGCTACCTAATCTTACCGTTGGATGTTTTTTAAGCTGCCCAAAGGCCTCCAACAAAGCTTCACGACTGTTATCCTACGATAATAACCGGGACCGACTTCTTAACGTGAGCTCCGAATCACGGAGACGCTCATGGTAACATGCCACCAGCGGTCACCCGTCCAGGTACAGATCGCGCCGTCGTTGCTTACCCTCGGTGATTGTTTCTAATCACCGAGTGCAACTGAGCTATGAGCGCCCCTATTTTAATAATAATAATGTGTTTATTGTTCACAACTACAAGTTTACACTTACAATTCACAATTTTCGTATCACATATAATTACAAATAATGTACTGCTGATAGTTAAAAAGGAAAACCTGTGCTATAAGTATCAGCAACTATTTATATAGCACAGTTAGTTAATATACTATAGAGCCGATTTTAATGAACTAGGTTGCAATATATTCGTAATAACGACCCGAGTGCCATATGCTATATACATTTTATAAAAGGTTTTTACATAGTCAGGTGGGTTTTACTTATTTTTTTTTTCACTTTTTTAATAAATGTATTTTTAAAAATATCTTATGCTATTTTAAAAATGGGAGTTATAAGTCGGTATATGGCATGATAAACGAGCAAACAAATCACCTAAATGTAAGTGATATATAAGGGTATATTTTTTGTGTTGTTTTTTTAATTATTATTTGTACCCAGTGTCACTCTCACGATTAAGACGAATCTATTAACACCACTAACATAAAAATACGACAAGCCGTTTAGTCTCTAGGGCGTGCCAAAGGAATATACATACATGCATACACTCGAAAAACATCACCCTCCTTCTTTCGTAGTCGGGTAATAGCCGCTTTTCACTAAATGTTCATTCAGGCTAATCTCTGGAACGGCTGGACCAATTTTGACGGGATTTTCACTAGCATATAGCTGATGATATAAGGAGTAACTAAGCTACTCTTTTTAGACTAGCTTTTCCCGCGACGTTACCCGGAGTTACTGTTGTACCGCGGGTAACAACGCGGGGCTCTGCGAGATTGAAAATGAACTTACCTGTTTAGATCGCCCAAAGTGTCTTGTTAGTAGAGATACTATATCCGATATTTTTTTAAATCGTAACTTACCAAAATTGGTCCTTACTTTAAACACTTATGCTGGCAATATCAACACTTTTCTCCTTGTCAAATAGCTTATAATAAAGTAGCGAGTTTATGAAGCCCTTCAAGGTTTCAAGTGGGATCGTTCTTAACAATTTGTTAGCGAAATGGTTAGCATAACAGCGTAAATCTCTTACGTTGTATAGGTAAGGCAAAAGTGTTTTCACACGAACATTTTTGTGTGAAACTTGTTAAATATGATTGGAATTTTTGTCTGAAAAGGGGGGTTTTTACTCCAGAGCCTGTGCTATGCTTAAGTTATGCATCTCTTTATGCATCTATAGGCATAACTAACTTCAATACGCGGTATTTTCCCTAGTTTTTATTCTATTTATTGCAACAAAACACACAATACAGATACATGTTGGATTATAACTAGATACAATGTATAACAAAATTTATGAACATATAACCAACACTATTGTTCACAGATTACCAAAAAAGGTCACGTTACTCAATAAACATTAGATTTATGACAATAACAATATGTACCATGAAAACTACAAATATCTTAGCAGTAAGTGAATTTCAGTGAAATAAATATGGTTAACGTATAATTGGGATGCAAATGCGAATGAGAGATGCAGACTCTTGTCAGGTCGCCTGGGCGCAATAATAAAATAAATATTTAAAATAATAAATATTTCGGACATCTAACACACAACGCCATCTAGTCCCAAACTAAGCAGTGCTTGTATTATGGGTACTAGACAACTAATATAAATATATATATATATATATATATATATATATACTTTTTTTTGTTAAATATATACATATCATACATAGAAAACACTCAAACTCCGAAACAAATATTTGTAGATCATACAAACATTTGTTCCGACCCGGGAATCGAACCCGAGACCTCAAGAACAGAAGTCGCATACGCTACCGCTGGACTACCGAGCAATCTAGGCTTGTTGCTTTTGAAAAGGATATTGTTAATTATTTTATTAGTTTTAATTTGGTAGTCACAAGAACTTATCAGTCCTACTATAATATTATAAACGCGAAAGTTTGTAAGCATGGATGGATGTTTGTGACTCTTTCACGTAAAAACTAGAATGGATTTTAATGAAACTTTAACACATAGGCTACAATTTATAAAGATACAATTGACACAACATCTTTGTACCGCGGGTAACACCGTGGGGCTCAGCTAGTTCTGAAATAAAAGTAGCCTAAGTGACTCCTTATAACATTAGCAATTTGCCAGTAAAAGTCAGACAGACAGCTTAAAAAAAATGAATTTTTTTATGTTGGTACCGTACTTAATTACATACTTTTCATATTTATTTATTTATGTGTATATTTATTATATAACCAAATATAATTTTCACTATAAAAACATTTGGTTGGTTCCTGTGAGTTCCAAAAACTCAAAGCCGATACGGAGATAAATATATAAACAATGATATTATATAAAAGCTGTAGTATAACGAACCAGCTCACCTGTCCTACTGTGCCTGCCTCTTCTATTGATCTCAGCGTGATGTTATATGAACAAATTCGTATATAAAAAGCCATAGTGGCCTTACCTCAAACATAGATATTCTATTCGAGACATATGATATTCTAAACTTTTTAGAACTCATAAAAAGGAACAATTCTGTCATACAGATGATATATAAATAAGCCTTTCTCGATAAATAGGGTATCTAACACTGAAAGTTTTCTAGAATTGGACTAATAGTTCTTGAGATTTATGCGTTCAACCAATTGTTACACAAACTGTTATACAAACTATTCAGTTTTTAAGAATATGGCAGAAAAATAGGTTTTATTTTATTTAGTTCGTATATATATATATTTTTAAAGTTAATTATCACTAGGAGTGTTATGAAATTTACCAGTTACTATTAAAGTTCAGTTCAAAATTTATAGTAAGTTTCCAATTGAATTTTACAACTACTAATGAGTAGTTTCAAGACTTGAATTCAAACAGCTACCGGCACCTAGCGTCGAATAGCACTACTGTTTTCGAATGTAACGCCATCTTTTCAACTTTTAAGCTGTTGTTATTTGAACCACGTTAAACTTTATACCTCTAAAAAGAAAGTTCTATGAGTCGCTGATAGATGGCGTTAAACTACATTAGTACTTTATTAGCACAAGTCGTTCAAGAACGAACGAAGCAACTCTAACATTGTTAGTTGCTGCATTTTATTAAAAAGGTCTAATAAATATAAAAATAGGAGTGTACAAACAATTGGTGTATAGACCTATTTGGACCCAAATTAGTAAACCGCCTGCAGTGGCAGGTAGCGCGGGATACCACTCAGACCGGCCGTGAGCTTTAAAAGTCATCCCGAGGTCCTAGCTAGAGTCTAAGAGAAGAACTACCATAAGAAAAGATTGTTCCAAAATTGTACGCTACGTCCCCTCAGGACTGATTGTCTAACTCAGTAACCCACCTGTAGTAGTGGGCCTGAAGTAGACCTGAAAACGTTACTCTAAGACCCTATCTGGAGTCTATAAGAACTACAAGAGAGAGTATGTCATAGACATCTATAGGCTAAGAGCAATAAAAAATACTTTCGACGCAAGGACCATTTGTAATTCGTTTTTGTAGTCGTGAGCAGATGGCGCAGTTCAGACCATCTTGTGTTGCTGTTGTTAATTGACCGATAGATGGCGCAGTAAGCTCCGAAATCAATCTAAAACTTTTATGAATGCTTAGCGATATCGGAGTTAATAAAAACAGGAAATCACCATGAACATAATTGCTTTAGAAATAGTAGTTAGAAATAAATGCAGCTGTGAATTAATTTACATGTATTTTCGAATTAGAATCCTGTTACCAATCAAATTTAGGGCTTCATAAAAAAACCCGTAAAGATCGATATCAGCAGTTACACGTATCAAATAACGCCATATTATATTTTTCGTGTATTTCCTGACAATTTGTTATTGCGCTATATTTTATAGAAAAAACCGTCAACATTCTCATGTATAAGTTAAACAGATGCCTTGAGTATTTGAATTAAAACTAAAAAAAATATTTGTTACATTCTGACACTTTTGTGATAAATACTTATAATATTGAGTTCGTTCTGCGTTAGTATCAGATACTTTTAAATGAAAAATTGTTGTATATACTTATGAAAATCTTTATTTCGGATTATTCAGAAATGGTTCCAATGATTTTTATGAAATTTTGTATGGCCCCTGCATAGGTTCGAGGGGGATAAATCTATTTAGCTAAGATTTAATTTCAGAAAATTTACCTAAGAAAAAAGCTCAGTAATCCAGGTACTTAAGTAATTATTAAAAACTTGTAATCAGGGTCTATCAATTTAGTAAAACCAACCTAACAAGTTGGTAAATATCGTAGGAGCTTGTTATTTTGTGTACGAAAAAATTGCAACCGTATATAACTCACATCACGACGTTAAAAACGATGTCAACAAGTAACGAATTAATTAACGAATTTCCTTTGAATCTAATTATTTCAAGAGGGAGATCGTTTTTTGTTTTTGCGAAAGACGGTCCCCATTTCATGTCATCCATATTTTTTATCATTAATTCCATCTAACACACAACGCCATCTAGTCCCAAACTAAGCAGAGCTTGTATATATTTATTATTAAACACCTATAAATAATTAGGCGCCGATCCCATTTCGCGCGGTCTAGCGGCCAGAGTTCCGAGTTTTACGTTCCGCGTTCACATTAGCGCACACTGCGAGCGGTCTAATTTGGATTTCAATATGTAATCTTTGCCACTGGTAAAATAAAACGAAACACGCTCTTTTAAAACCTAAAATGCAACCCTATCTCATTAGTAGATCATCTTTGGAAGATGAAAATCTGCTACGATGGAGCCTTACAAATTATATCGTTGAACATAATTAGCAAAGCTCCACAGTACGAGGAGCCTTGCTCGAATTTGTTTTCAACAAAAATAAAATTCCGACAGAACGCGCGTTCATTTTGACCTCTGGATTCCGACTGTTTTTGTGAGTGTACAATTCTAAGCCACCAAATAGGTTACAGTGAACGCGGAACACAGAAAATGGATCTCTGACCGCTAGACCGCGTGCAGTGAGGATGGCGCCTTATGGTACGGGATAGATGATTTAAATACGCTATTCATTATTTGAGACAACGGCATCAGAACTTTGCGATCTTAATGTAATTTAAAAAAAATATTTTTCGCTTATATCAATAAACTTACTAATCCTCTGCTATACCTGCCGTAAACAAATAAGTAGACAATTAGTCATTAATTGACTAATCATGTGCCAGGACCGCACGCGCGTTCATTTTGCCTCGTCATCACTCCTATCTCAAAGGCGATCACCGAATCGATTCACTCGAGCCAAATATTCGAATAGCTAATAATCGAATTTATTCCATTGTTCTAAATCCCCACTCTGTGGGTGGGCAATTGATTGCTCAGTAAGATAACTAAATGGGCAATTATCCGTCACGGTTTTGCGTTCAACAAATAATCATGCTTAATGATTTTTGTTTTATCTACAACTCTTCCTTGTGCTTTTAATAATACAGGTTTTAATATGTATACATTATATATTATCTATTCTGAAACCATTTAAATATGTAAATTATTATGGTAGCGAGCACAAAGACATTGTGAATAACTAAAATTATTTGCAAAGGCAAAGTAATAAAAATATTATCACTCATTTTTTGAGAATTTTCAGTAAGTAAAAAAAAGAGTTGTGCTCTGTATCATTTTTAATAAAAAATAATGAATTATTTAAACCATATATATCTATATATATATATATATATATATATATATATATATATATATATATATATATATATATATATGAATACGGAGGATAAAAATCTGTGAACATCATGGAATAAACTAATATCTTCTAATTATGTATGTATATGAAATACATTAAAAAACAAAGCATCCCTCCAGATAAATCTATTTCAGAGAAAGAAAATACAAGAAATTAAAAGGAAAGGAAATGAAGTTTTACTATAGGTAACTAGAAAATATCTTAGCAAATCTACAACTAGTTATTTTTATCAGATTGCAAATAAATTATTAGAATTTAGACATTCAAAAGTAAGTCCAAACTAAATTATTGTGTTCTTGTCATTTATGAAATTCGGACGAATATGGGAAAATTGAAAGTTGTTCAATTCCAAGCTGCCGAAGCCTTGCTTTTGCATGGCTATATATATATATATATATATATATATATACATATATATATATATATTTGAATCATATATATATATATAGTTGGTTAACTATAATTGATTTAATATTAGCAACCAACCCCGGTTTTGCACGGGATCGTTACGGAAAATGCAATGGCCTATGTATCTCTGAGATGTGGAGCTTATTTTTAGCGACGTCTTTAACACATACCGCTATATAATAAACATCATACTCATTAAATTTAAGAAATTATATATGAAAACCTTTCTCAAAAATCACTCTATTAATAAGTAAAAATCGTATAAAAATCGGTGTAAACGCTTTTGAGTTTATCGCGAACTTTGTTTTACAATACCTGTGTTGTGATTCACTATATTATTTTAAGAGTATAAGTTATAGTAATGTTCAAACTTCATAGTAAAGGCATAGACTATCTGTATCTTTCGAATAAACCTTTTTCTTGTCCTTGATTATTTCTGGTTAATCTTACATCACAGAGTCTGACACAAAATAATAATTTAAGCATTGTAATAATTACTACTGTTGCTTGTACTAAAAATATCGGTTGCATGTCGTGAAAAATCTTCAGAAATGAACTCAATGGCGACAGTGAATAACTGAGAGAGTGAAACACCATTCGACAGTATCGTAGGCAAAATGGTGTTCGGTGGCAACATAGCCAAGCTATGTAGTCTCTCAGAGCAGTATCCAGTGCTGCGAGGGATGATATCTTATGCAATAATATGGCCTGCATGCAGCATTACACAGGAATACATAGAAAACGGCACATCAATGGAAGATATTAACTGGCCTCGAGCAGCTCGCTTTGGTTTTTTTGGCGCTTTTTTCATGTCACCTGTTTTTTACGGCTGGATGAAGTATTCCAGTCGCTACTTCGTAGGCAAAAGTCTCCTCACAGCAGTTAAAAGGGCAGCTGTAGAGCAAGTGTCGTACTCTCCACTTGCCATGGCGTATTTCTTCTTTGGTATGAGCGTATTAGAAGGGAAAAGCTTAAGTATGTGTGTAAACGAAGTCAGACAAAAATTTTGGCCAACGTACAAAATTGGGGTTATCTTTTGGCCGACTGTACAGACTTTAAATTTTTATTTTATTTCGGATAAAAATAGAATTGTGTTTGTGAGTGCCGCTAGTTTTGTATGGACCGTATATTTGGCACATATGAAGTCGAAACACCAAAGGAATGACAAGACAGAGTGAAGTTCTCTTATTTATTGCTCTTTAATACAGCGCGAGCGGTGTGGGTAAGGTAGAAAGGTTTTTAAATATATTATATTCCTTTGAAACCTTTATTTTATGACGCATGTGTAAGTTTTTCTTATTGCACAATAAAAAATATAGAATTGAATTCCGTTTTAATAAAACTTTATCTCTTTTTAGACCTTTTAGTAGATTACCGTGGGAGAGCCACGCTTTGACATGCATGGGCCGGCTCGAATGGAGTGATACCACGGCCTCACAGAAAACCGGTGTGAAACAGCGTCTGCGCTGTGTTTCACCGAGTGTGTGAGGATACCGGAGGCCCGTCATCAATCCTTCCCCTCATCCTTAAGGCCGGCAACGCACTTGTGACGCCTCTGGTGTTACGGGTGTCCATGGGCGGCGGTAATCGCTTACCATAAGGCGATACGTCGGCTCGTTTGCCCCCTATTCCATAAAAAAATATATATGTATATTTAGAGGAAAGTCTCTTTTACTTATTCTCTTAACACCATTATTATGATTTGTTAGTTAATAATTAGAAAATTTTGTATTAGTTATAATTTCAATTGTATTGAAATATTCTTTCTCTTTTCCTGAAGAATATTGGTAACAAAAGTAATTTTACAAAGTGTTAATGAGATTTAAGTCTTAAATCAAACAAGGCTTAACATTACCATGTTGATATGTAAATAGAGCGTACTCCTTCTTAAAAGGCCGGCAACGCACTTGTGACGCCTCTGGTGCTGCGGGTGTCCATGGGCGTGGGTAATCACTTACCATCAGGTGAAACGTCTACTCGTTTGCCACCTATATCATAAAAAAATCTTTGTTATAATTTGCCCCCAGAAATTATCAAACTAAACTATTTAGATGCCTAGGTAACATTCCCATAGCTGAATAATGGTTATTATTACTTCCAAACCATTGCCTTCGGATTCTTCATGTGTGTGGCTCACAATTTCATTCACAAAACCTCCAAAAAAACGCTAACCTTTAAGGCACATTCTTCATTTTTTTATATCGAAAAAGCGACGATATTATTATAATTAATAATTTCAATAATTTTAATGTGAATATTTCTATTGGCTGCCATTTATCATGTTTCGTCAGCGGGTCGAGTTAATGTGCGCGGGAGTTTGTGTGTGTTAGTTTTTTAGACTTTTTTTATTGGTGGAGCGTGTGGAATTGTGATATGGTAATGTTAAGGCTCTTGATTTGGTTTCTAGAAGTGATGTTTACAACAATAAACCTTTTACTAACCTGCTTTTATCTTAGTTTTACCAAAATCAATCAATCCTGTGATTAATATTGCCTAGATATTTAGTAAAAAAAAATCACGGATATACAAATATCCAGAAACCTTTATTGATTTCGTTAAGGTTAACCGTAATTATTCTGTATTACACTATTCCTGTTAACAGTTCGAATTCGGTCACATCTATTTATGTATATCTGAAAAGTAGGTGAATCGATTCCCAAAAGGGTTATTAGCAGATTATTTTGGTTAGATTCAGCCTAATTGGAATATGAATGGTAATCACGAGGAGTAATACAATAGGATTTGTGCCTAAATGTTTATAAAGCAAAAACCTACCAAAAACACGTATCTATTTCTTTGTTAACTACAAAAAACTAAAACTTTAAAGAAATTGAAACGGTACAATTCGCCTTCACAATCAAATAAATCACTTTAGCAGCTCCACTAAAACTATAAGTGCTATTTCTGTTACAAAAACATGTGGAACAAGTCAATCTCATCTAAATTGACAACTACCGTTTTGGCAATTTGCGTTCCGGCGCAAATTAGCCAAGATTGTCACTATCTCAATCCATACACATTAAAATTCAACTGGCGAGTACAAGCCGATTAATTAGGCCGATAAAGCCGGTGTCGTATCGGCTTGCTACCGTCCTAACTTTGGCACAAAAGAGCCGAAACAGGTCCTTTTTCACTTAACGATCTCTCCAAGACGCTACCAAAAAACATTGCTAAAAAAATACTTTTACCTGATACAGGGAGTTTGCATAGAGATGTTTATGCCCTTCGACAATGAGACTGTTCTTATATTGATTAGATTAACTTTACTTACAATTAACTGAATAAATATCGTTTCAGCATAATATGAAAAAGAGATTCAAAAACAGTCAAAAGAGGAAAAGATGCGCTTAGTCAATAACCTCGCCTAAACTAAGTTGAACCTGTACTATGATAACCTAACACTGACTACTAACTAAGCTGAAAAACATACTTGTAATTCTAAATAAATTAATAGTATAGAAACATTACATTCAGACACGGATCAAAAAACGTGTTCTCACAATACAATTACTTGTCTTAAGTGGGAATGAATCGACGATTTGTAACTTGTTGACTAGTCTAATAGTTAAAAGGGTTACCAGCCCAGCAGAATCTCAATAAAAGTTATCAGGACTTTGAGGTATTATAATAAACTGTATCATTGACCGACTGACCACATATGGATTAGATTAAAGTAGATATTATATAAATTGTTATGTCATAAAGTTTACACTTCATTGATTTGAATAATTATTATAATTGGAACCGGTTCTATTTGCAAAATTGATTTGAAGGAAACTAAAAGTGGTTGCAATGCTAATTGAGATACTTTGTGCTAAATTTTACATGTTTCAAACGGTCGTTTCCTGCGCGTTATATGATTTTACATTGCGTTTTAAATAGGTATAAGGCGTATAAAATAATTAATTTACTAGTTATTCTCAAGCTGATAGTCAAGCTTTATTTTCTTTAAAATAAGAAAAAATTCACGCGTTCGTACTGTTCTCAGTGGGAATTGTTTCGGCTTTTATAGAAAAAATCTACTTCAATGTTGCCAAATTAAGTTATTTTAATTAGAAAGAAAATGGAAAATTTTCGTCAAAGTGAATCGCAGATATGAAAAGTAGACTAACTGAGAATTTTCTATTATAAATTTGTTATTCAATAAGTGGTTTTAACACCTTTATACATTTCTCAGAATGAACTATTTCACGCTACATCCACAGAGGTCTATATTTTGTAAAAGATAAAACTGACCAAAATCACAAGGACATAAAGTGGGTTTTTTGCCCACATCGAGTGTCCCATGAGTGTCCCATAGCCTGTCCTCACCTGCTACGGGAATAATTTATAGTTTTAGTAAAAAATCGAATCGGAACACTTCATTTATACTCTGTAATAATCGATTTTATTTCTGACTACAAATAATTAGCGTGAAATATGGCTTTATAAAGGCATTCGATAGATTTTTTATTAGCAGGTACCTACTTCGACTTTTGTGCAACTTTTTCAAAGTTTTTTAGTGAATACAACGTTTGATGCTCAACGAGCTTATTATATATAACATAAGGATAACCTTGGCTTTTTAAAATAGATCTATAACTACGGAATACCTGTAAAAACTCCTAGCGATAGCTTCATCACCAACCCATAATGTCCCACTGCTGGGCTGAGGTCTCCTCTCAGGAGAGGATTAAGGCCATACGTCCCTACTCTGACCGAGTGCCAGGACTGGCAAGACAACGTTGTGACTACGTAATCTTGCCGTAACTAAGCGTCACGACTGTTATTATATGATAACAACCGGGCCCGATTGCTTAACGTGACCTCCGTATCGCCATTATGTCACCAGCGGTCACCCATCCAGGTACTGACCGAACCCTCGTTATTTCTTTTTATTCTTCTGTGAGTTTATTGTTCAATTTTCATTTACATCATCATTCGTCATCAACATCCTGTAAGATTAAACTTCAGGACATAGATCTCTCTTTAAAAAGGTGGTTTTGGCCCGCTACACCACGTTTGCCAGATGGGTTGGAATAGAGTCGGTTGCCGCCGCAGCGTCGGGCCCTCACTGCAGTCATCGGAGAAGATCTCTCGCTGCCGGCCGTCGTACGCTCCATGGCCGGCGGCGAGAGCAGTTTTACCGCGGTCGCGACCTTCTGCGAGGAAGTCATCTCGCAGAAGGAGGCGGCGGAGAAGGCCCGGGAGGACGATCTCCACTCGGACCCGATCCGCCGCCGGCGAACCGGGCGGCGGAGGCGCGCCTATCAGCGCCTCATGCCGCCCTGAGTGTGGCCGCGGATGGGCGGGACGGGTTTTCCCCCCCATCCGCTTTAGAGGCCACCCGCGAGGGGGGCGACGTTACGCGTGTGCCGTGCGTCGCCCACCTGAAGAGTTAAAATCAGACGACGGAGCCCGCTTCAGTGCGGGCTGGCGCTGGGAGGGGTCCGGATGGCGTAAGAAAGCGGTTCCCGGATCCCTCCCGTCTCAGGCGCAGAGTGGCACACCGTGGTGGTTTAGTGGGTAGTCTGGCTGGTGTCAGTCAGGATTCCCACACAAAGTGAACCCCCTGTCCCCGCGGGGGGGGAGCGAAGTGCGTAAAGGCATTCCACCACGTCAAAAAAAAAAAAATAGTCGATTTTGAGTTCTCTTTTCTCTTTTCAGTGAGCGTAGTTTGCTCATAAGTCGTGGTAAAGACACCCTTTATTTTAACCCATCACCACACACAAACACACATTTAAATAAAACTGTTAAAAACAGATTCATGCTTCAACTTATTGTTCTTTGAGTATTTTAACTATTAACTTTACCGTGGGAGAGCCACGCTTCCACATGTACGGGCCGGCTCGACCGCAGTGATACCACGGCCACACAGAAAACCGATGTGAGTGATACCGGAGGGCCTTAATCCAACCCTTTCCCTCACCCTCCGAGGCTGGCAACGCTCTTGTGACGCCTCTGGTGTTGTGGGTGTCCATGAGCGGCGGTAATCGCTTACATCAGGCGATACGTCTGCTCGTTTGCCCGTTATTCCAATATAAAATATTAAAGAAGGTAGGTAAAGGAAGCCTTTGAGTTTTTACTCACGAATAATGACTTTTTTTTAATACCAGGTCTCCTCCATCCGATAACTTTTACATAGTAGATGGTTACGAGCTTGTCATCCGACTTGGCTATGCGGAACACGTCTAACTTTGCTTTAAGATTACAAAATATTTAATTTACGGCCGTTCAGTTGCAGAATTAATCTATTTGTGAACCATAACTACGAGCCAATTTTTGAAAAATATGCCTTGTAACTTTGGTCGTAGAAAGTTTGGTCCGATTTACAAGCAAAACAAGGAAATCTAAAACACATTTTTTTTAAAGCATATCACAGTTACTAACTTAATTTCGAAGTTCCAAGTAACTTATCATTCATATCAGGGTTTTCCTGTACAATCAGACTAATTACGTAGAGATATTTAATTGAATTAATATGCTATTGCAATCACAAATGAGGTTAACAGCTGTCGTGACGGCAAGCTATAAATAAATAAACTAATTAGGAATAAAATATTCCTATACCTATTTGAAGCATATCTGGTTACACTAACGTTTTACATAATGTATTAATTTTATTTAAAAGTATCTAATTGCATCGTATTTATAATTACCTGAGCACCGCAGTATTACCCATCAACAGTAACCGCGGGAAAAGACGCGGGGCAAGTCTATAAAATGAAATAAAGTAGCCAAGTTTCTGGTTATATCTTCAGCAATCTATCCATCAAAATCCATCCAGCCCTTCTAGAGATTATCCGGAAACAACAGGTAGACATTAAAAAATTTTAAAAATCGTTCAGTGTCGCGGTCAATTACTATATTATTCTAGATCTACAGTAGGTAATCTAAGTCTAAAAAGATTGTCGAGAACTTATGATTAAATCTCGGGTGGGTATTTTTTATACCCTATATCGGACCCGACTACAAACTCCATGTCAGCAATCTAGCTTTTAGCTGCAAAAATGAAAAAAAAGACATCTAATTACATGCTTTTCTTTAGTTTACCTGTCCCGATGTTTCTGTTATCAAATCTTGCAAGTTAAATTTTTGAACCACTTGCCTTGCGTTGAAATTTAAATTATGCAATAAGTTCTGATTACAATGCAATTTATAATATTATATTTATAATCGGTATTATTAATACAACATATTTATAATCGTTATTATTAATCATCCAAAATGGCCGCCTTAACAAAATGGCAGCGTACATATTTCTGAACAACCAACCTAAATTGGGTATCAAATGAACGGGCTTAATGGTTTTTTTAACAAGTATAAAAAGCTTGATTAAAAAAATCTATTTAAATTAATCATTAATTCAGTCTAACTATCGAACCCAAGCCGCCATTTTGGAAATTACAAAAATAACCACATTACACATTATTAAAATGATTACTCAGAGATTATTTCATTATTTACCTTCGAATGCGTTTTTTTATCCAGTTTTCTCTTTAAATTGCAAGTACAGTGGTCATAAAACAGTTAATTTAAAACAAATTAAAGTAATCAGATCAAGAAATAAAACTGTTATGCCGCGAAATTTTTAATTGCAACAAGGGTACAAGTAAAAGGTATATTAAAAAGGTAGTTTTACGATCAATTTGGTAAATAGCCGGTTCGATTCTCGTCTCAATCAACAGTAAACCCACAGCGGTAAATTTTACTGTTAAATTTATATGAATTTAAGTGGCGCTTTAATAAGATTCACTTGTCCAATTGACGATAATTTGAAAGGGTAGTGTTCAGGAAGGCAGTTTTATAGGTCTAGATTATTGCACCGGCGGTCAATATAGCCACAACTGACTAATGAAAACAACTAGAAATACTGAGTCGGTAATTATTTTAATAATCAACTTAATGGATGAAGCAAAACTATATCTTTTGAAGTTGATATTAATAATAAGCGCATTTTCTTCGTTTAAGTAGAATGCCACAATGATTTTTTATTTATAACTTTATGCACATTTGTAAATCGGGGGCCTAAATGCCCAGGGGTATACCTTTTCAGTTAATCTTTGGGTTGTGTATAAATATTGTGTCGCAGACGCGCATAGGTTACACAACAAACAAATAAAAAAAGAACTACACATCTAAAAGATACACTATACTTCATCACATATATAAGTTTTGTACTTACATGCATTTTTTTGAAGCAAAACTTTGTGCCCCTTTTTACCTTCATTTTATTTACAAACGGAGGAATAGAAAGAAAGAATTTCCCTTATTTTGTAGATTTTACTTTTAAAAATCTAAAATTACGGCATTCCTTAGATGTACTGCTGAAAAAGGCTTTCCCCAAGGAGTGCCAACTATACCGGCCTCTAATAGTCCGCAACCATTTGCTGGCAGCCAGTTTCTTTCTCCTAACATGCCTGCCCATCCAAAAATTTGGCACAGTTAATACCTATTTATATTTTATATAGACAAGTGCTGAAAACTAAAGAACATAATTCGTTTAGTGATCGCACTAGTGTGTATTAAAATACATAGTTATTAGATAATTAGTTAAGATTGTGAATGTAATTCAATATATTCTTGTTTTTAACCAATCAAATTTTTATTTCGGTTTTAGTTTTAAACAATAAATATAAATCATTGGAGCTCGTTGTCGATATAAATCGGCTACCAAGCTATCTATTAAAAAAAGATTTGTCTTTCATAAAAAATGGGCAGCAGCGTCGTCCGGACCTTATTATATTTTTATGATAATTAAGATGTGTAGAAAAACAGTGGAATTTTATTTTGTGTTCGTATAATAGGTGGGCGGGGTCTTAGCGGGGGTCCAAATAATAGTTATCTGACAAATGAAGTTATTGTTACCTACAAACAACACATTCAATCTAATTCAAACATCTGTACAGATTTAAACTCTATTGTTCACACAGTTAGATTGAAATTCTTTTACTCTCGTTTGCGTCAATGAGAGTGTTACTTTGTCTTTTGTATTTTTCCCCTTTTCGTTCCGTTTTTTCGTTTGACGTGAGTTGTAATTAAACGTAAAAATTATTGTGATTGGTTTTGGCAAATTGCAAATTGGTTCTTAATAAGTGGAAGGCAGAAATTAAAATGGCGTCGGCATTTATTTTTTTCACATTCACCCCAGCTATAATTACTTAGTACGAGATAAATTAACAAGTTTTATGTTTGGTGAAATGTTATTTTTCGTGGGAATGAGGGAATATTAACTGTTATCGCTTTAATGGTATGGCGAAATTATCTTTTAATTTACATGATCGAGAAAGGTAAGAAAGTAATTGGGAATATAATGTCACACAGTGACAAAATTAAAAAAATGTAGGCTTTTGTGTTAACTTACACTTTCTTTTAATATACAAGGAGTTTTTTATATCTATCACCATCTATCAGAATCAGTACTCACACTTTAATGGAAATGGGCCGATCATATCTCCATACGCAGTGATGGTCACTGGAGCCGAAATATGCCCGAGTGGAGACCACGATTAGACAGTATACGTGGTGTTGCATTTTCTTTGGATGGGCAGACATGTTAGGAGAAAGAAAGTAGCTGGCAGCGAATGGTTGCGGACTATTAGAGGCCGGTATAGTTGGCGCTCCTTGGGGAAAGCCTTTTTCAGCAGTACCTCTAAGGAATGCTGACATTTTAGATTGTCAAAAGTAAAATCTACTACAAAATAAGGGAAATTCTTTCTGTGCATAGAGTGGATTTAATTAACACAATGGAATGTTAATATTTAGATCGGCTAAGTTTACTTCTCTACGACACATTCGTTAGTGAGCAGATCAGCTACCTGATGGCAATTGTCCCTAAGCCTTTTTTTTTTTTTAAATCAGCTCCCGCTTTAGGAATACATTCCTGTGTCACGGGGATCTTTACAAACATACATGAAACGGACACAAAGTACACCCAGACCTAGAACAACAATTTATGGATCACACAAAGTGTTGTCCCATGTAGCATTTGAACCCACAACACTTGGCGTTGTAGGAAGCGGTGTGACGACCACTGGAACCACTAGGCCAACCGTGTAGTCAAATATTAGTCAAGTATTAGAAAGGATAACGAAGCGAAGTGATAACAGTTTTGAACTCGATAGAGTTCAAAACTGAATGTTTTGAACTCTATCGAGGGAAAGCCACGCTTCGGCACGAATGGGCCGGCTCGACCGGAGTGATACCAGGGCCTCACAGAAAACCGGTGTGTAAGAGCGCCTGCGCCATATACCAATCCCTACTCTCATCCCCCTTTCCTTCCCCAAAAGACGGGCAACGCATTTGTGATGCCTCTGGTGGGCACCCGCCCATGGGCGGCGGTAATCACTCACCATCGACGATGCATCTGCTCGTTTGCCCCCTATTCCATAAAAATAATGTATGATTTTAAACAGAATTATAAAATGTGATTGTAACAATTTTTACATGCAATTATCTGTGCATTACTATTGAGCGAATCTCAATGTATCTCATTCAAAATAAATAAAAATAATACTCTATTATTGGTCTCATTCTTACGATGAAATTAAAACAAGTTTATACATATATCATCATTCTTCATAACACTCGATCTTTAATTTCAAATCCATCAACACTGTAAAAATTCGTGTTTTCCAACAAAGAGCTGTCATAAATCGTCGCCATGACAGTCTGACATCACATCAACTGTCAAAAGAGGCCGTCACACGTCACACTCGGCTCATAATCGAGCTAGTGTTTTATTTTAACCTTAAAACTGTCGGAGTTGTTTTGTTTTAACGTCACAACATTATTTATTGGTTGTTTAACGACTAGTGATGAGGTGTTGACAGGTTTAGACGGGATGGATTAACATTAACTTTAGATGATAGTTACTGATTTTAGTTTGTTTTAAACTATAATCTTTTAAGTCTCATAAATTTATGAGGGTATTAAGAGGCTATTAGTGAACATCTCTTAACTATAATTTTATTGTAAGTTGGTAATCTTTGTGCATTCCTATGTGTAATAACTGCTTTTGAGTTTTTAAGTTTATGGCCCACACGGGAGATAACTGCGTCTTGATAAGTGTGCGGTTCGAACATTTTAAAGCTTAATGAAGGTCTCAATGTCATGATTTTTTAGTTCGCGGATACATTTGAAATGTTATTATCATTTTGTGGTACTGATGAAGTAAACAAATATGGAATACTATGTTTCTCTTTTAGTTACATGACACAGGAGTTATAATAAATTTAGGAAAGATCATTAGGACCACACCATTTATGGGTAAGTCCTCAGATGGGTATAAAGATTGTGTTGACTTTTAAGTTTGCGTAGTATTTTAGGGCATATAACATTTTTATTTATTTTTGTGTGTATAAATACTGCATGTATATACTGTCTACTATGTAGCGATAGTTATACACAGGCAATAATTAGGCAATTGGCTGTGTGTGAAGATTACCAACAGTCTATAAAACTTTTCAAAAAAGAATTGGCAGCTAAAGACGTCACGAATAGCACTTCGAGTGCGGGCGGCACTCACACGCAGCACACGTTGTCACAACGGAAGAATTCTGACATGTTTTACTAATACTGTTAGCGCTTTTTAATAGAATATATAAAATAGGCTCACATGGAACGGTATTTCCTCATCTCAATTCAGAATGCACAATAATATTGACTTCCAAAAGGCTGGGAGTCTGCTTAATTCGAACGGCTAATTTGGATGGGAAGTCTTAATTAAGTGGTACTTTTTTGTCCTTATATCAGTAAATATTATACATATAATTTTCGTGTTGTTACTAAACTCTTTCGAAACGGCTGGACCAATTTTTATGAAATTTTGTGTGAATATTGGATAGGTATGAGAATCGGCTAACATCTATTTTTCACACCCCTAAATGATAAGGGTGATCTATACTTAAATATTTTTTTTTAAATATGAATCAGCCAGTTAGTTTAGTAAATAATATATAAAGAAGGGAGGTTGCTTCTCTGATAGACAGCGGTGGTTAATAGAACCAATAGCGATTTTGAGTAAGTTTAAATCTTCCAATTTTTTCATTTTAAATCCAACTAACAATTTATTACCCCTTGTATGATAGATTTGCAATTGCCTACGTATGCGAACTTTAAGAATTAGTTAAGAAAACGAACAGTACTCAATATACTGTTGTTGTTGTTGTCAGCCAGTATCCCTTTCTTATAATTTTTCTTCTTATTAGCTTAGGTTGCAAAGTATAAGTAATAGTTCGAGCGGATTGGAGTACAGTGCATGTTGTAAAAATCATTTTTAAGTCGAATTTTAGTCGAATAGAACATTTCAGGAGAGTCCCGACCTTCTAACAGATGCCAAGTCTTCAACTCTGATATTATTTTATATTTGACAACTATAAATAAAATAAATAAATAAATAAAGAAATATTTTTGGACTAGATGTTCAAAAATATTTACAAAACACAACGCCATCTAGTCCCAAACAAAGCGGAGCTTGTAGTATACTAGTACTAGAAAACTGATATGATTACATAAATACTTTTTTTTGTAAATACATACATGTTATACATATAAAACATCCAAACTCCGAAACAAAAATTTGCATATCTTACTAACACTTGGTCCGACCCAGGATTCGAACCCGAGACCTCATGGACGAAGAAGGCGATATGAATAACGGGACTTAATCATAGCCTTTAACACTCAATCACTTCTTATGCCCGAGCTTGACGTCATGTAAACCAATTCTAGAAACACCCACATTTATCCACAGTAAAAAAACAACAACAGTACTTTGAGAAATAAATGTTAGAAAAACGCCGGCGAGATAAATAGTTGCCGGTGTTAGCGATAATTATGTGGCGGCGGGCGGTGGCGGAAACGGTGATATTAGTGGCTTTTAGTCGCTCGCCTTAATGGCTTTTGAATAATTTAGCCAGATTGAGCCATCGACACACTCGACTATTGTAGGGTTGACTACGAATTTGAGTTCTAATTTTGAAATTTTATTGGATTACGTTTTGTTTTTTCTTCGGTTTGGTGCCATGGATTTTGAGATATATGTCATCGTGTCCTGTTAGTTGATAGATATATAAATGGGATTATTATTTTTTAATTGACCTGTTGTTTATATTGAAGGGATTTGGGTGGTTTTAAAGTTATTAATTACATCATAACTATTTACAGATGATTTTTTTTAGCGGGTCGTGTCTATGCATATCTTTGATTTTTTACTCCCAACTAATAAGTAAAATTTTCGTGTCACGTTGTTTATTACTAAACTCCTCTGAAACGGTTAGATCAATTTTTAGGAAATTTTGAGAGGTCTGTGAATCGGCCAACGTCACATCTTCATACCACTAAATGATAAGGGTGACCCATCTCTAAATACTTCTTATATTTTATTGCAATTTTTTTTTATCAAATAATGTATATGGCAAAACAACGTCAGCGATTCGAACGAAGTGATACCACAGTCTCGCAGAAAACCGGTGTAAGACAGTGCTTGCGTTGTATTTCACCAAACGACCGACGATACTGGAGGACCATATCCCCTGCCCCCATTCCCCTCCCCATCCCCCAAAGGCCGACGACGAACTTTCAACGACACGTCTGTTCGTTTGTCCGGCGCAAGCGCTTTTTCACACAGGTTTTCAGTGACAAATTGACATAAACTAACAAACTATTGACATAAACTA
The DNA here is from genome assembly GCA_003709505.1 of Hyphantria cunea. Taxonomy (NCBI): domain Eukaryota; kingdom Metazoa; phylum Arthropoda; class Insecta; order Lepidoptera; family Erebidae; genus Hyphantria; species Hyphantria cunea. The sequence continues at coordinate 1,733,155 of PKRV01001639.1, read as the reverse complement.
ACAAAACATTTCTTACCTACTATTTTAATTTTTTTTACCCACCTGTGTCAAAAGGAGTGTAATGTTTTATATGAATGATAAACTCCTTATACCACTTTTGTATTCCCGAGAACATATATATGACAAAATTTTATGACATATATGAATATGTGGCAGTGAGAAAATAAAAAAAAAGAGATGAGTGATAGATTCAATTCTTTTACGTATTTAACTCGATATCTAATCGAAACTAATTTAAAAAGTGTGACTCAAAAAATTTTTGGTCCTGGTAAGAAAACACATCTAGCAGCACAGCCAATCACAGGTCTTTGTAATATCTATACTCAACTATTGAAATATGAGTTCTTCCTAATTGGACGTGACTACGTTCTTTCAAAATAACGATATATTAGTCGTTTATGTACGCTAACAGGTCTCGGGGCCCCTCTACGCGGGCTCTGCGGGGCCCCGCGGTTCTGGGCGGTATCATTGCAGTTAATTCCCAACTGATGTCTCAATACCTCCCAGCGTTCGAGCCTATTATTTCTGTCCCACACGATGATATTGCACTGCGCTTTAATATGGAGGCTGTTTTTAGAATTAAGATTGAGAAAACAGAGTTTCTCCTCCTCTACCTTATGACTCCTTGGGTGTCGTAAGACCCGAATAAGGGAGAAAACTAAGCAGGACAACGTCATTGGAAAGAGAAGGAATACTTGAGACCATTCCTATTCCTACAGTCTGGTTAGCAAAGTACAGCCAAACCCTCTTTTCTAAGAAGAAGCCTATGTCTAGCAATGGATTATTAAATTATACTTTTTTATAATAGGTGAATAGGAGGCATACTAGCAGACATATTGTCTGATGACGTACCGCCGCCCATGGGCATCTGCAACACCACAGAACTGCAACACAAGTGCGTCGCTGGCCTTGAGGGTGGAAGGCGGATAGAGAGAGGAGCACGGGGGAGGAGTGGGGTATAGGTCTCCGATGTCATCACTCACTGAAACACAATGCAAGCGCTGTTTCTGTTCTGTGAGGTCGTGCTGTCACTTCGGTCAATCTGGCATGTTCATGCCAAAGCGTGGCTCTCCCATGGTGTTATATATATACCAGACTCGTTAGTATAGGTCATGTGATATTACACGGACTAAGCACTTTAGGTTAAAAAAGTATTTAATTTTTTATCCGACTACGCTGATGTCGAAAGTCCCTTACATTTTGATAGTTTTAGTAGTCTAATGGGGTATCAATAGATTCATAATAATAGCCCGGATATTTTATCAAAAGTTTTGAAACTATAACCCGACAACCTATGCCGGATTCATCATGTCAGCCGAAAGACGTCTACTGCTAGACATGGCCTCCCATAGCAAACTGTTTGCTTTTTCCTGTGACCCTCACCAGTTCGTCGGATCGTATTGTAGAGGGCCTATCCACGCTCTGTCTTCCAGTACGTGATCACCACTCCAGAACTTTTTGGCCCCATCGGCCATCTTGTCTGCGAACAATGTGTCTCGCAATCTGCTACTTAAGTCTGGCAATTCTACGGGTAATGTCGGTGACCTTGGTTCATCTGCGGATCACCTCATTCCTGATTCAATAACGTAGAGAAACAACTAGCATTGATCTCTCCATTGCTCTTTATGCGACTTTAAGCCTTCTTATCAGGCCTATTATGAGTAACCACGTCTTTGTACCATAGGTCATCATTAGCAACACACACTGGTCAAAAACTTTCATCTTGGCATGAATGGACCGGTTCGACCGGTTTGAAACCACGGCCTCACAGAAAAGCGATGTGAAACAGCACTTGTGCGGTGTTTTGCCGAGTGATTGAGGATACCGGAGGCCCATACCTCAACCCCTCCCCTCATCCCCATTCCCCAAAGGCCGGCAACACACCTGTGACGCTTCTGGCGTTGCTGATGTCTATGGGCGTCGGTAATCGCTAATCAAGCGAAACGTCAGCTCGTTTGCCCGCGATTTCATAAAAAAACGATGGTATTTTATACCAATCCCAAATACCATCGTTTCTTACACAAATGTTAAAGAGAATTTTGTTATGAAGCTTTAACCGGTTGACCGATCATCGCAAAAAGTTGCATGTAACTTGACAGGGTTACAGAATAAGCTCATAGGCTCACTTTATTTTCGACTATTTAAAAAAAACAGCTAAAATAGTAATAATGGTCACGATTCTTTTTCTGCAGATGCTTTACAATAGTAATTATCAGATAACACACTCCCATGTCATTCTCAGAAAGATTTTAGAAGATTTTTATCTACTTTCGTGTAGGAATGTACTCAAAAATAACATAGTTTACATCGATGTGGGTATCATAATAGCGCTGCATTTCATTTAGACACTACTATTTTCAAACCTGAAACGATAGAATCGTATTTAATATCTGGACATAGACAAGAAGGGGTTACTGGACGAGTATTTAGCTCTGTCATCAGTATCATCAACATCAAAATATACCAACATATATGATGTTCTATAAACCTTCCTCTGAATAAAATATAACTATTTTTCAAGTTAACTAGGTGGTCCGCCATACAATCACTTGTGTTAAGAAAGATTTAATTTTAAAACCAGTTAATTAATACAAATGTCATATCGCTATGGCAATAAATATTCTTCAAGCTGTTACAATTCTGAAGTGTTACATTGTTTTATGGTTCAGTTATTTTGATCTAATAAGTAAATAAAACAAGCCGTTTCCACAACAGTAAACACCCTCTATTTAGGTTGTACTAAAGCGTGGTGCATGTTAGCCAACAAAGTATTTATGTGTTGTACTTCATGCATACCACTCCTATTATTTAAACGTCATAAGTAGAATCGTGTTCATATTGAAATCGACCTTATTTCTTTCAAGTGAAGACTTACTTTGATCATAAAATTAAATGTAAACGGTTTTCAAGTATTTCATTCCTGAATTTATTTGAATTTGTAATTTATATGTATGAGGAATAGAATTTATACAGTTTCAATTACGTGGTACATCAAACGTTTTGAACATGGAATCTGATTTTCAAATCTTTAATCATTCTGGTTTCAAAAAGGCTTACAAGAAGGCACTTCAAATGTGTAACTTGAGTCATTTCTAATTGCTTTAAGGTTTAATTTCATATGTAGGTGTTAATAACTTAAGTTGAAAAGGGTCGTATGACCTTTTGTCGCTGGTGTGAGGTACACTGAATCCCAAGAAAGTAGCGCTATTTGCTACTGTATCGCGCGCCATCGCGAATTCAGGTGTCGTCAACATTTGACAAGACAGTATTACACAAACTTTATAGTACAATATATATAGATTCCTTTGTGTTATAACGCATAATAATTTAGACTTTGTTTATAACCTCGAAAAAGTTAACAACTCATTCAAGGATATTCACAATGTTATTTGGTCATACTGGTAAACTCGTTTTTACATGCCTAAAGCATTACCTCCTTCCGTTGTTAGAATTCCTGTCGTAACTTTAGGATCATTATAAAAGAAGAAATAAAATAAAAAGGTTTGCGCTACCTGTAAAGTGCATACGATGTCACATCTGCCGCTCTGCATCCGTCCAATCAGCGGCATTATATGTTAATAGCCTATTAGAATATATGCTGCAGGCTTCTTCGCACCGCCGCTCGCGCCAACCTATCTCCGATGCACTATAATTCCACAACCAAATCAAATAGACCTTTAACACATATTGTCTACAAAACATTTCAGAGATCAAAGTAAAATGGGTGATTGCTAAAACGTTCCAAAGTTATATTTCGCCCGATATATCGCATTTTAACAATGTCATTGGTCGGAATAAGAACGAAATCAGCCGTAAACGTAAGTTTGTATGTGTTTTGCACGGTGGCTTGTTAGGCGAAGTGTTCATTGTTTTTGTTCTGATATCTTATTGTATTTATGTAAGTTGGTGCTTTGTTACCTTCTGAGTTCGTGTTTCAGTGGGTGGCAGCTTACTTAAACGGCTTTACCAACTACAGCAATCAATTTTGTAATACCCCATTATCTTTTACTTGTGTTTTATTCACAGATACAGAATTCTAAGAAGTTCCGGCATTAAAATTTCAAGAAAAAGAAAAAATATTCAACGACCCATTCCTAAAACGTATCGGGTCCCGTTCTGTCCGCGGTGTCTTTGCTCGGCCGGCGATAAGATCTCCTTTATAATGTTTCAATTAACCAGTAGCCAGTATTTATTGGGGACACGCGGCGGCGGTAGCCGATTCATTACCTGTCCGCTACGAATTAACAAAAAATGCAAAGGATACGCCGCTTAAAAACGTCAACCTGCAACGCTACAATTTTTAATGAGAAATATTGTTCTTAAAAAAAACATTAGATTTTTTTCGAAGCACCGAGAACATTATTTGAAATTTTAAACAAAGAACGATAAAGACTTTGCTCCGCGCGAATGTTGCTAATTAAAAATAAATTGTCTATGATATTATCGTTACACTATGAGATAAGTTATGTATTTATCGCTATTTTATATTACAAAGCTGTTTGAAATGTAAATATACAGAACCATTATCGTTATTTATAGGATTAAGAGCTACCTTTTAGCGGGCAGATCAGAAACAAAAAATGTGGCGCGATTTGTTTATTTCTTTTTCTTGAAAAAAAGAGAAGTTAGCTGCGTATTATTTGAATTAATTTAGGTGTAATTGGATTTATGGTGTCCCGCGCGGCATATTTCCAAATCCACCCTGTGTGGTGGCTAATTACGCCGCTCTGAAGTATTTTAACTATATTTATTACGTTAGCTGCCATCTTAATTCTGTGGTAAGTGGGTGTGTTTTTATGTGTACGTGAGATTAGTTTTATTTAAACAAGTTTTTCTTTTACTACGTAGGTATTATATTTTTAAACAATTATACTTTGCTCATTGCATATATTTATGCTTTATAACTAGTTTATATGATATTACAAGTAGGTTTTTATTAGAATAAAATGTAAGATTATATAAATACACCTTTAAATTGATTAATTAATGATTATATTTGTTAACAAATATAGGTACAAGAAATATCGGTCGGTTATCGCGGCAAATAGTAGCCTATGTGTTATTCTAATGTATCAGCTATATTACTGTAAAGTTTCATCCAAATCCGTTGAGTAGTTTTTACGTGAAAGAGTAACAAACATCCATGCATACAAACTTTCGCGTTTATAATATTAGTAGGATATATTACCTTCCTGTTCTGCTTTTAAGTTTCGATTCACCGCAACTTGCTCTCCTCTCAATTCCTCAAATCTTCCTATTGTCAATCAATATAAAACAAATATATAAAATAGACGAGAGAGCATTGAATCCGGGCGCATAAATATACTGGAAATATCTGAAAATTAGAATGCTATTTTTCTAGATAATTAGTTGTTTAACACGTGGAATGAGCTCTCGACGATTGGTTTGAAAAAGCTTCCTTGGCTCACGTATCTTTCAAACTCATCTCCAGCATGCTTTAGCGGGTTTAGATCCGGGCTGTGTGTTCATCCCATACCATTAATCACCTTTTGAAGGTTCTTAATTACAATCTGACCCGAATTTATTGTTCGCATGTATACTCTAGTCCTGACTCTATTTTATCTTTGATCCAACGGGTACAGCATACAAAATGACTCTTTACGGAGATTTACAAAGTTCCTTCAATATATATGGTCCTTGGTAGGTATATATACGAGAATAGCCTAGTTTTCTTAAATGAATATTTAATAAACCTTAATAACTTCAAGAATGATACGTTTCTCAATAATAATATATTGAGATACTAGGTCTTACGACAAACAGGTATATGTTCTCTTTCAAGGTCCAATGTACCTTCATAGCGAAGTTCATCCAAATCGGTTTAGCGGTTTAACCATGTCAGTGTATCACCAGATATAAGGATGGACAGAGTTACATTCAGATTTGTGACATTGTGGAGTATGGATCTATTATTTGCTATCTCACCAAACGTACCTATTTTTTATCTTCAATAAAATATTATATAGTAATTCTTATAAGAATTGAAGATTACTTAAGACTTATTTAAGAATTAGCTGTCCCGCGCAACATGGTCTGCGCTTACTATTACCCCATCGTGAAATTGGTTTACCATATAAAAGGTTTTTGTGAGCTAACCTTCAAAGATAGACATATACAGTTCAGGCTATTTTTTAAAACTTTTAAGGAGGAAAATTCTGTCTTACATTGGTTTTATGAAACTTTAAAGGTTTACAAGAGTCCACGCAATGGAAGCTCTCAAAAAAATATTTTTCCCCATTTTTGATATATTTTTTACCGATACTCCGCTCCTTTTCCTCATAGCGTGATGATATATAGCCTAAAGCCTAACTAGAGAACATCAAATTTATCAAATCAGACCAGAGCATCTTAAGATTAGCGCGTTCAACCAAACAACGTTCAAAAACTCTTCGCCTTTACAATATTAGTATATATTAATTATTAGTGTAGATTACTTTATGTTTAAAATTACTTTATCGTAATCATTATCAACAACCTCAGTTAGAGTACTGCAGGACACAGGGCTCTTTTTAGAATCATCATCGTCATTAGTCAATCGCATTCCATTGCTGGCCACAGGGATCTCTCATTAGACGCCACTCTTTTTTTATGGTATAGGAGGAAAACAAGCATACGTATAGCTTGATGTAAAGCGACTACACCGCCCATAGACACCCGCAACACCAAAGGAGACACAAGCGCGTTGACTGCCTTTGGGAGATGGGGAGGAGTATGGAGGAGGGATGGTCCTCCTTTATCCTCACACACGGTGAGATACACCGCAAGTGCTGTTTCACACCGGTTTCACCACTTTGATCGATTTTGGGCTTCTCGCATCCAGCTACTGCCATCTTGTGTAATTATCATTCCACCTGGACTGCGGGCGTCCTCCTCTGCGTTAGCCGAGACGGCATCTCCACTCCAAACCTCCTCTATCCCAACGGTTGTCAGTCCTGCTGTTAATATGAAAAAGTTAATATTTTACTTGGAATACTACTTGTAATTGGTTAATTGAGAACTAGTTCATTTTGAAGTACACCCTGATTAATTTGTCTAACGCACCAGGAATCTTCAGATGCAATCTCTCATTCCTACTCCTCTTACTACCTCTACCTGCGAGAACAATCTCTCATCAGAAATACACCCTTTCAGCATCACTCTAAAGCCGTTTATTAAACCCATACAAACGCCATACCAGTATTAAAATGCGATGGAAAACTTATAAATGACCGTCTCGGAACACACTAAGGATTTCGTGACGGTATACATGAAAAAATAAATAAAAAGAAAATAATGTTAAAAAAGATAAATCGTAGCGCCATATCTCGTTATTATTTCGGAAAACAATAGTGGCTGAGCTGTCACGTGAAGCGCGGGCCATGCAAATAATCATAAATAAATAAATAAAAAATAAATATGAGTCGAGGGCTCGACGTCTTATTTTAGAGCCGCGGGTTGGCTAGCCCTGATCTACAGCCGCTAGAAGTGGTTCTGAGCGTGCATTGTTGTTTTAAATTCGTCTTTATCGGTGGCGCAGTGATAGCGTATGCGACTGCGCATGAGGTCTCTGGTTCGTTTCCTGAGTCGGACCAAATGTATGTATGTTCTGCAAATATTGTATAATATAGATAGATAGATAGAAAACTCTTTATTTGCACACTATAATATTACAGTTAGAAGAGAGTACATAAAATGTGAGACGGAGTGTACAAAGGGCGGCCTTATTGCCAAAAGAAATCTCTTCCAGGCAACTTTAAGAAGGATGGATCGAAATGTATAGGAGAGACAGTGGTAGTTATAATATGTATTTATTTACAAAAAAAGTATATATGTATTTATAACAGTTGTCTAGAACCCATAGTACAAGCTCTGCTTAGTTTGGGACTAGATGGCGTTGTGTGCCGAATGTCCGAAAAAAATATTTAAATATTTATGTGAAACTGTGTATTTAAGCTTGTAGAAATAAACTCTATTAGTCACATCGAAAAAAAACCTTATATGGAGTTTAAATGTTAATGATTTTACTGAGAATCTAACCAGTAATTCGATAGGTGAGCTTTCAGTAGCTACTAGTCTAAGAGCCAAAGGAACTATGCTATAATGATGTGGCAGTAAGAACGGAAAATATAATTTATTATGTTTATTGGATAGTAAGAATAATGTCACAACAAGTTACGTAAGCGGACATAAGTTCTTTGTCCTTGTAAGGACCTTACATTTGACATCTCATCAAATGCTGACGTTTCAGTCTATGTGCCGCCAGTGCCTCTTCTTATCTAATCCGTAAAATATCATTTGACGCCATAGGTCTGTCCCCTGTTAAGGTACTAAAATTACGATTAGCAAAATACGAGCGTTTATTTTACCTCTATTTACCCCTTCCGGGATGTGACCTTGAATGTATTGTATTTTTAAAACACTTTTCGAACTGCCATATGTATATCAGACTGCGATAAGACCATTACAGTTTTGTTTGTATTTTACATTGTATATTTCCTAATCAAAGTGCTCGATAAAGAGTACCAATCGTCACATCTTTTTCCTATATTTTTTAACCTTATCAAACTCGTAACACTTCTTGTATTTAGTGTACATCTATTGGTTATACATCCATGTACACAACGAGTTTACGTAGTCCAAACAAGGGGGACTGTCGCCGTCCTGCGCTCTGCCTAACAAATGTTCTCGTAATGAAAATAAAGCCTTGTGAGGCTATAGCGGGCTGTATTAACCTTGTAGAAATGATATTTACTCATACTGGAAGGGGGTGCCACGTGATTGATGGGAATAGTTCTTGTTATACGCGGATGGGCGTCAAGTTGTGCAGCAGAAGTGAAGCATCGCGGCATTTAGGTAAAATTTAAGTATATTTTTAAATAGGATATCTTTTGTTGCTGTGAAATATAGTAGGTTTTTTGATCTTACAAACCTTAAGGGATCTAGTAGTAGTTATCTTGGGATGTACTTTTTTTTAATGGTATAGGCAAAAGATCGGACGCATCGCTTGATGGTAAGCGATTAATGCCGCCCATGGACACCAGAGGCGTCACAAGTGCAAGCGCTGTTTCAAACCAATTTTCTATGAGGATGGTATCACCCCGGTCGAGACCGCCGAAGCGTGGCTCTTCCACTATAGTAAAAACTACTAAAAATCAACCTTCTCCGGTAAATGGGCTATTCAGCACTAAACACATGTTTTTATTGATGAATCATGAATCAGTAATTTCTAAGTTCAACGGAATCAACCAAAGAATTCTCTTAAAGACTCTTCAGCTTCATAACAGGGAATATTTTTTTATTTCTTAATTTGATCATTTACGTAAGTATAACAAAGAAAAAAAAAATACAAATAGGCTTGAAAATCGTCAAACAATATTTCAAAGTGAAATTCAAAACACTGACTAAATTAAAGCTGTTCAAACGTCGACATTTAGCGAGCGCTTTTGATGACGTCATTGGCCGTGTCTTGTTTTTGTTTAATATACGAGTTCTTTTATATTTATTTAGTTTTAATTGCTATACAAAGCATGGCAGAGTTAAAAACCTACGGGGTATACCTACCCTATGTAATATAATAATTACCTCGCGGTTTTCTTTACTTCGATCTCTGCGGTCGTTAAATCGAGATTGGATGTAAAATATGCTGACATTATAAATGCATGTATTTTCGGTAGATTATTCGATTGTGCGTTAACAAAACTAGTTTCCGTTATCAACCTAGATTAAAGACATTTTTTCTCACAAACACTACTAAGTACTAACACGTAGGTGTGAATCTCAACACCGATAAATCCGATGGCGTGACCGTTGACGTCACATTTGGTTTCGAACAATAGTGACGCGTTTTGTAAGTTTGAAATTCCCTCCCTTAATTTTCGCTTCTTATTTAACATTTTCTGGGTTTAAATATATACTGAATAAATAAAAAATCCTTTTGAGTACATAGTTATCCTATTAAAGTTTGAACTGCGAAAAAAAACGGGTTGTAATAGTGTTGTTCAACTTTTAAAAAGAATTTATAACCCAAATGAAATAACACATAAAGTACCAATATGCATACAAATAAAATTCCCACAAAAGCTAGAAAGGGATGGCAATAAAGGTAGAGTACACATTTTTCCGTTTATATTCGACAAATTTAAGTCTTACCATTAATCATAACCAAATTGAACCCTATTCCTTGTTGTTTAAGTTCAAATATTGAGTAACGTGTGAAAACATTTGGTGCTTCGTATGTAAAAGTGGCAGCAGCGAGTTTTCCGGGCGAAATTGGAAAAATATTCGTATTTTCACAATGGCGGCGCGGCGCGCGCCAATTTGAATATAGATTAGAAAATGTGACTACGTGCAGTCTAATATGTTTTTTCTAGTGATGGGATAATTGACTTGTCGATGGCTTAATTTTTGTGTACGTATATATTTGGTTAGGCGAATATTTTGATTCCTCTACAGTACAGTACAGTAGTAAATTAAGGACTAAGATAAAATATGGCATAAATAAATTAGTTTAACAAAACAAATGGTCTCAGTACTTACAGAAATTGTAATAAATGAAAGTTTTAGCATGTGGATTTTTAAAGTCTCTATACAAGAGTATAGGAGAAAATGTTTCAACGTTATTAAAAAAAAATATGACATTGCTAAGTTCATTGCAATGTTTTTATTCCTATTGCATCGTTTTGTGCGAACTGTCAAATAATTTCTCCTTTGTTTTTTAATAAGTGTGATTAACAGATATTATATATTTAAATAAAAAAAATAATAATGAAACGTTCCTGTTTATGAGTTTGGCGATATTTGTAGTAAGTTTATCGATAGTAATTAGTAAATCCCTAGTATGCTACGTATCTCCATAGCTAGGTATAAGCTTGGGTAATGGATTTCCTGCTCCCGCCCACTTGGCGCGTTCTGCTATTTTTCGCATACAATAAAACCTTATAAAACCCATGGATTGGGCCAATTTATAGCCTCTATGTATGCACATTCTGTAATATATTCATACTAGGGCATTTTCCCCTAAAAGGGGGTTTTCATTGTATTCGAGGACGCAGTTGATTGGTTTAATTCGATTTTATGTTGTCAATTTTGTTTGTCCTTTTTTTGCAATCTCGTTTCGTAGCTTCTGTTCTTTTTTAAATTTGGCAACACATAAACGAAATTGCGAACATGACATTGCAAGCAAATTATTAAGTATTTAAAAACACGATTAATTAATTTAATATTATTTATGCCTTAGTGAGGCCTTGTGACGGAAAAGCCAACAGTTGTCAAAATTGACCATATACAGTCAGGGCAAATAATTATATATGTATAAATTGTACACCGAAAGAAGTATACATAAAAAATTTTGAACGTGAATAGCCTTTCGTGCCACCCTGAACATTAATAATCCCTATGGCAAAGTTAAAAACGTGCCAATCTAATGATAAATACTGTTAAAAGCTTAAGATTTTTTATTTTTCCTGTACAAGCGCCCCTTTTAAGGACGCGGTTAGATAATATTAGCTAATCCCTCACTTGAGAGTGAGTACCTACTTAAGGAACGACTTGTTCTTACCTATTTTGGCGGAAAAAAGTTTGTGGGTCTCGTCTATGGTTTTTGTAGAAGTATTTATTTTCACTGTTTGAAGAAATATGAAGGGTGGCGCTAACTAAATTGTGTTTTTTATATACAAAATAAATATACTGACTGATTCATTAACGCAGAGCTTGAAATTTTAACAGCTGATACTTTAATTATGTTGCAAGTATCCACCAAGAAAGAACGTTGGAAATTCTTCCTTAAAGCGAAAAAATAAGGGATGCACGCTTGTATAGAAGTAGTGTATTATTATATACATTGAAATTTGGTTAAAGGGGACCTGGATAAGTGAGAAACATCCGTAACTGGAACCTATGCTGAGATCCCAACACTTTGGCACTGAATTACCTCTGCTTCCAGGATGAAGCAAACTTCTATATCTGGAATTCGTTCTTTAATTGTATCGTACTTAGTTACCTTTATTACTGAGATATCATTGTTTTGGTTGTATAAAAATGGTTGTGGCGACTTCCACATACAGCGCAACAGGAACACACTACAGCGCCATCTACCGAAGATCCTTCGAACTACGGAGTAACGAAGGAAATTAAGAACAACCGTTGGGCAGTGGCCCGCCAGGCATGATCGCGTCGCCTGGTCGGAGGATCCCTTTGTGTTGGAGGGACATGACACCCGTTCCTCCACATGGTAAAGATGATGACGAAGTGGGCTCGGCAGTAAATTAAGTAAAAAATCTAAATGTGAAGCAGTAAGAGACATCAATTAGTGACCCAAGCCTGTTTTATAAAATTTCTAACATAGTTTCTTATATTTATTACTTTTAATATCTTTTTTTGATACCCAATAAAGATTAAAACTTGTTTATAATGTTTACGTAATACGTTATTTAACATAATAATCGCACCTCTATAATTGAAATAACTTGTATTCTCACCTCTATTAATAGGACCCTCTGTAAATAAGACAGATATTTATTTATACCTGAATATTTGAGACACTGGACAAATGGAATACCTCTTTAAGTGAGACAAATTTGCAGGTCTCTCATACCTCTCACTTAACCAGGTTTCACTGCATCTAGGATTAAACTCAAGAGCAAATTAATATCGTTCTTTATGGTCCAACCTTCATTAAATAATAATAAATAAAACACACATATCTTTTCATATTACAAAGTCTTAAAGTATTTGTAATAATTTGCCGTTCTTATACTAAAAATCTTTAACGAATACAGTTTTGTCCTACAAATAGTTTGATTTTAGTAATAAAATTATATTTGGTTTAATATTTTTGTTTATTTATCGCATACAACGAACAGAATCGTTGAAGACGTGGGTCTATTTAATGATAAATTCTTAAAGTGCTAGACAATCATCATACATGAAATAAAGCCACAATATCCGTTTCTTTACTTCTATTTTGAGACGCTTTTACATTTTTTATTCATTCATTAATAAACAATAATTTTACAGTAGGTAAGGCGTAGGAAATGTTTGTATTTAATCTTTACTCATGTTATGTATGCTAATTTTCGTTACTTTAATGGGATAAGGGGCACACGAGCGGACGTATCACCTAATGGTAAGCCCTTACCGCCGCCCATGGACACACACAACACCAGAGGCGACACAAGTGCGTTGTCTGCTTTTGGGGATTGGGGATGGGGTTTGGGGAAGGGTTTGGGGTATGGGCCTCCGGTATCCTAATTCATTAGGTGAAACATAGCGCAAGCGCAAGCTGTTTCAGTTCTGTTTTCCGTGAGGCCGAGCCGGTGCGATTTGAGTTTTGTATCACACCGGTCGAGCCTGAACTTATTGAGGGATTACTGTCTAGATTTATGTCCCTGTTTCTTAATATTATAAATATTAAAATGTGATCAGTAATTGTTAAGCTTTTCAGATATAAATAAATAAATTTTGTTCATAAAGCGTGATATAACAGTGCATATAACAGTGCAACTAACAATGCATTGCTAGACACGGCCCTCTCTTTAAAAAGGAGGTTATGTAGCATATAAGCTATATCTGACATGCTTAATTCACAAGTTATATAATATCATTTAAAAAAATTATGGAATAGAAATTATGTGTAATGAATCATTTGTGTAGAATAGTGACGCATTATATCGCTATATATTAAAACAAATAAATTAATCCCTCACTTTTCTGTTCGGGGACATAAAAAACACTCTTTTAACTTACCGAATTTCACCCATTTGTTAGTTTTTAGCGAAGCGCCACTCGACACTTCGCCACTTGAGTCTGTAACACAACACTTGAATTTGACTGTCGGCTTTCGGCTTTCATTTTGCCGACAGTTGAACCAATATTTGAACACCTACGCGTATGCCGTTGATGTGACTTTTGTGTGTTTCTTCCATTGTTATAAATTGGCAAATGTAATAAGATATGTACGGCAACTTTAATAGTTTGTAAGTGCGTAAATAAAGGTGTTCAATGGTTTAGGAGATCTAATATGTATTCATAAAATAGAGAAGCAGATAATATTTGTTTAGTGTATTCGAAAAAATCTGCAAATATGGGATATTTAATAGATCCGTTCCGCGGACACTTTTCGAAGAATAGGTTTCCGGGAAGTTATAATTATTTGACTTTAGTAGTTACTGTTTTTAGACTTTCGCAGCTACTTACTTACTTACTACACATGGTTTTTGTCGTATAGTGTTTCAATATCATTTTTATTAAGACATTTAGTAGTTTACTACTGGTGTACAGGCCTCTCCATAGAAAGATTTTAGCCTACTAAAAAAAGCTAGTCGGAGGCCCATACACCAAACCGAGGAAGGGTTTTAACCAACCCTGTTACCTTTCGCCAAGACAGGCAACGCACTTGTGACGCCTCTGGTGTTGCGGGTGTCAATTTTACGTATCAAATTTTCCTTTCCTTTTTGTTATCCTAGTCGCCTCAGTGAAAAAGACCCTCTTTATGCTTGCTTTGTCACCATATGAAAGACACCTGACATATACGTAGGAACAGTTAGACTGCACTGTTGGCCTGGTGGCTTAAGCGGTAGCTTTCTACCGCTTAAGCTATACGCTATACCGCTTTCTATATCGCCAAATTTGGTGGGTTCCGTAAATCGTTGTTTTGAGTCTGAGTATTCTTTGTGTCCATTTGATGTATGATTGTTAAGTCCCACGTGACATTGGATGTATATATTATTCCTAATGGCAAGTTATCTTTTAAAAAAAGACAAGAAAAAAATGTTCGTAGTTTTATCTCTAAATTATAAAGAGAAAAGGGCCTGGTGGAACAAAGACCGTTGCTAGGTCTCGCAAAAGTTTGGGTCCAGGTCAAACAACCATTGTCCTATCATATGCCGATGACATCAGCTCGTGATCATATATAACTTATGACTTAATAACTGGACGTTAAGAAACGTTAAGAAATGTTTGTCTTGTTTTTCTATAAAAATATAATAATTGATACACAGATTTTCTTTAACAGTTACATTTCCCACAGTGAGTTAACGTTATATTTGCTGTATAATAATGTGTTTAATTGTTTTAAAACTATGACAAAGTGCTGCCGACTTGCCGAATATGGGTTCAGCTGCCCGTTGTCATAGAGTAGCGTACTTCAGAGGTTGCAGTCGAATTTATTGCGACAAAGTATCTTTTTGTGATAAAAAGAGGGTACATAATATAATAAAGTAGTGATTGATTTCAGGCTACAGTACCATAACTAGCATTTTTATGGCTTAATTTCTTCCTACCTTTATTTACCTATATTTTGTTCTTTACACCTTACGATATTCTATCGATAAAGGAAATAATTAATTATAATGATGATATATTCACCAATCCGAATACTGTACGATCACATGGCAATTAACATAAACACAGTTTATATCTAAGTAATATTAAAGATCCTAAGGTTTTATGTGTTACTTCTGCTAATTAATGTACTACTGGCTCAATACTTTGACCCTCGGTTTTGCTGATAAACTTGCAATACAGCTTTATATATTAGAACAACACATAGGCTTCTATTTACTTCTATAGCAGAGGTAGGTACTTTATACAGAACAAGACATTTTATTGACTTTCTTTTAAATGTAAATAGCAGAATATCAGCGAGATGCATTGATTCGGATATTTGCAATTTTTAGATATTATTATTACACAGTTTTAGTATAACAAACCCACACAGAGTTAATTTAATTCAATATATTTTTATTGAGCCTACACAACTTTCCCTACTCTGTCCTCCTAATATCGAGTTCCCATCAATCAAAGGTTCGTAGTGGCTTAATCGTCCTGCAAACATTTGCTTTAGCTATAAACTCTCACTTTGGCACCCGCTGCCATTGGGAACCGAAACTCGCACCCTTCACAGGGAGTTTTTATTACCTCTGAATATAATGTACTGTTTGTTTTGAGATTATTCCGTGTGTTAAATGTATTTTGTTCTAAGGGTTTTGTTTGTGTGGTTTTGTATAATGTTACTTATGGGTAGACCACCCTTGTAGGCGCTACTTGAAATCTTCTTCTAATTGAAAAAGTATGTGATAAACTTAAAGCGTCTAACAGTAACAGAAATCACAACAGTAATTTCCTTTTTTTATGATTTTGTTTGCAAACGAACATACGTATGGCCTGATGGTAAGCATTTACCACCGCCCATGGATATCCGCAACAACAGAGGCGTCACAAGTGATTTGCCGGCATTTGGGGGGTATGGAGGGGGATAAGAGGAGGGATTAGGGTATCTGGTATCCTTACTCACTCCGTGAAACACAGCGCAGGCGCTGTTTCACACCGTGGTTTCACTCCGGTCGAGCCGACCCATTCGTGCTCAAGCACGGCTCTCCCATGGTGATTCGTGCGTGTCCACGGTAAGCATTGCTTACCACGAAAGTCCCGCGAACTTTGGTAAAGTCTAAAAATTCAAACATGCATGTCCAAGGCTTCTTTCTTGTTTATCACTGATCATTATATAATTAATAAGTACGCTCTGTTTTTTTAGGTTACCGTCGTCTTCGTAGTCTTTTGTTACATTGACGCTTTATACACATCAACAAGGATTGATTGATAGCATTGTGGTTCCTCTTATGGCCAACCTGCTTGATGTTCACCCTCCGAAGATGAAAGTGTCCGCTGCCTTACTTATGCTGTCCTTACCCTGATAGCCTTACCTCACAAGTCTGGTATCACATAAGAGGAATCAGACTATTATAGTTCGAAAACACAATTAGGATGGGGACATGAACTACTCTAGACCGAATAAATGGTATTGTCTACTTAATGGTTGATAGTATAAACACAGAAATAATGGTCGTATTATAATAATATTTAGCGTTTCAGCGTTTGAGCCATTAAGTAGTGTAAACTACTCTGTGCGTTAAATTAAGAAGAACCGTGTAATTTATTCAGCAAATTTTAAAAATGTTTATTCGCATGGAATTACACTTCTAAATTTTAACATTGGTATTGTTATTTTGTTTTTAAAAGAATAAAACAGATTAAATAAAAGAAATCCTAAAGTTAGAGAATTGTGTATTTCTTCATTAAATTAGTAACGCCATTTTTTTAGAGCTTTTATAGTTATAATATTGCTAAATGATTTTGAACTCTACAACATTTTTAAAAACGTTCCGTATTTACATGTGGCGATGCCGTATGGAAATAAAGGAAGTAAGGTGTTCATTTGACTGTGAAGATACAGCCTCTATTCATAGACACGACCTAGGTATCTAGCTCGTGCAAGATTAACCTTTTGTTCTTACTATGAAAGCTAACAATGATATTGTTACTACTATTATTTAGATTTTTGTCTATGGTTTGATGAGAAATGTTCCTCAAAATTACTATAAGCAAATATTTAACAAGTTTTAGTGGTTAACATATTTGATAAACAAGGATAACAAGTAATGAATTATTTAAAAAAAATCCCGACTGCGTCAATATCTGCCATGTTTATTAACTTCCTAATGAACTGAAAAGAAAAGATTACTTTTTAATTTTGATGTGGGTACATCCTCCTACGATTAAGACGAATCGAATTGACACCACTCACACAAAAAACACGACAAGCCGTTTAGGTTCTAGGGCGTCCAAAAGAAATATACACATAAATACATACACTCAAAAAACAATAACCATCCTTTGTTCGCAGTCGGGTAAAAAATACGATTTAAATAGTGTTATTATGTTTAATTGGGTCACTTTGAAAGTAGCTCTATTTAACAGACTGGGAAAGAAGGAGGTTTATTAAAAGAAGCCTTACTCCTTTGCAACTCTTTTAAAACAATGAAGTGATGATGGACTTCGCTAATGAAAAAAGTCAAGACAGAAGAAATTATTAATCCTTTTTTCAGTAAGTATCGTGCAAACATACATTGAAATACAAAATCTAAGCAACCTGACTTTTTTATGATATAATGGGCAAACGAGCAGACGTATCGGCTGATGGTAAGCGATTACCGCCGCCCATGGACACCCATCAGAGGTGTCACAAGTGCGTTACAGACTTTTGGGGGATGGGGAGGGGGATAGGGGGGGGGAAGGATTGAGGCATGGGCCTCCGGTATCCTCACTCACTCCATGAAACATAGAGTAAACGCTGTTTCACATCGGTTTTCTGTGAGGCCGTGGTATCACTACGGTCGAGCCGGCCCATTCATGCCGAAGCGTGGCTCTTCCACGGTAAACGGCCAATCTATATCTATTACTATAAATTTGAATGTAAGTTTGTTTGTTAAGCTTTCACGCGAAAACAACATAACCGATCAACATGAAACTTTGTACACATAGTCTTGGAGGTATTAGAAGTAACATACGATTTTTATTAAATGCGAGCGAAATGAGTAAAAGCTAGTATATTTCTAAATTGGATGTATTATATATTTATATATTATATTTATTGAGGTATTTAAGCTTGTATGTGCACATCTTGTACATAGGTGGACTTAATGCCATGGGGCATTTTCTGCCTTTTTTTTACGTGTGGAAACCCCCTCGGCCCTTCACCAGACCGGGGTTTGCGGTGGGGAGGTGTATCGGAATCGAACTGACTAAAACCACACGGTGTGCCACTCTGCGCCTGAGACGGGAGATCCGGGAACCGCTTTCTTACGCCATCCGGACCCCTCCCAGCGCCTGCCCGTACTAAAGCAGGCACCGTCTGATGGTAAAAACTCTCAATTTAGGCGACGGAGGGGCATTTTTTGCAATGACTCAACCTTTGTGTGATGTAAAATGTGATGCGATGAATATTATATAATAAGGAAATATAATTTAAAGAACCTCTTAATTATAATGAGAGAATAAGAAATGGGAGAATGAGACCGCAAGGAAATATATTAGGATCTCTTTAATGTTAGTAGTTAGTGCTAAATTTGGTACAAGTATTGCATTAGATTTTTTTTATAGAGTGCATAATTCATTAACTCTCATAACCCCTTGCTCACATCTCCTTTACCATAACTATCAGTTTTTTACTATGTTTGAGGGTAATCTAGTAATTAGCTTGCTCCTTAACTATTTCTAAACACACACAGACAATATCACCGAACCGAAACGCAATAAATAAATACAGTAGATATTAACGTACACACAAAAGAATTTCAAACCTTCCTCACAAAGATTACGAACGAATGCAATAATTTAACACTAGTACCAACCCATGGCGTTGTCTGACATGAAGTGTAACACCTTACGCCCACGTATGATGCATGGCGCCGCGGTTTCCGGTGACGAACTTCCGGTCCACGCCCTCTACAGGATTTTGTAGGCACATTTACAAACGTAAACATGCAGTTTACTACATTATCTGTGGCAGTTATATCGGAGGAGGGGCGCTTTGGTACATACTCGATACAAGGGGAAGGGGACGCACGCAGGATCGTTGTGGAATTGTAACTTTGAGATTTAATACCTACCTATTTAATAGTTAAGTTTAAAATTCTGTTTTTTATGCTATAGGTGGCAAACGAGCAGACGTATCGCCCGATGGTAAGCGATTATCACCGCCCATGGACACCCGCAACACCCGAGGCGTCACAAGTGCGTTGCCGGCTTTTAATAAGGAGTACGTATTTTAAAATATGAAGAATTTCTCTATTAGTACCTACCCTGTTCTTGTATTAAGTTAAAATAAAACGAACGGCAGAAATATTGGTTTAGGGGTTAGCGACTTTAAGCGCTATGTCACAGGTGATTGGTTCTATTATGTAATCGATTAATATGATACAATAAAAAAACAATAAAATAATAAAAGCAACATTTATAAAAAATCGATTAACCATCTAAAGTTTTTACTGAATATTCATTATAATTATTAGGTGACTAATCTTCTTTATTTTTTTAATATTGTTGATATTTCTGATTTGAGAAACACATATGCATATTTCGTTTTAAATTATTTATAATTCTTAATGTAGCTGTCTACTCTCAAAGTATCCCTGATAAATAAATAAACTCAGATAATACAATAATATAAACAAATACTGTAAAGTCTCGCTGTCTGAAGTATCCTCCATCTCTTCCCTACATAGATATAACATAGTCATACATATATACTGCTTTTATCGCAGTTGAAGTTACAATAAGCTATAGATTTCTCATTTTATCCTACAAAATACAGTGTAAAGTACAAGGCGGTAGGTAGCGCATACATACGATCAAATTATACTGATCAAGGCGAATCACGAAGGGGTTGAATTGTTTTTCAGCGACACTTATACCTGTATTATGTGTGAATGTTTGAGAGAGCTTCCAGGGATTTTAGATTATAACCGACAAAAAGACAGAATAGGTTCTCTATTTAACTCCATTTTTTTAAAAGATCTTACTTAGCTTTAGATAATTACTCCCTTTTCTGGCTTTAAAGTATAATTCTCAGAAACCTGGAATTGGAAATGAGTCGCCAATCCACTAAAATAATTATTTGGTAGAACTTTTAACTTAAACTGTCACAAAATCTATATATACGTAAATAAGTTATGTACAACTGACAACAACGGACGCAACTGACACTGAAATCTAAACAGTTTGCTTCAATTCACCGTTCTATCATCGACTCAAATTCTTTACAAAATTACATATTTACTCAAACATTTAACAAACTTGTAGTTCTCTCTCTCAAACTACCCTCAACGATTGGGTGTCATCTAGGGCGGGTCGGTATTCCGACTCTTACTTGGTAAGAGGCGCGACGGTGACCTGCTCCGAGGTGACTCTGGTTACCGTGGGGCCCTGGGAAATACCTCATTCGTGAGATACGGCAGGGGGGATTCCATAAGCCGCTGATGCGTTCCTGGAGCTCTTCCCGACGGTTGAGATAGGCCGCCGCGGGGTTTTTGGATAGAACGATTCGTCGGGAGTAATACACAAGCTCTCCTTGTACCTCCCCACAATGCGTATGATATAAAAAAAAGTTTGTAAGGTAACCGGGACCGACGGCTTAACGTGCTCTTCGAGGAACTTAATAAGAATGGTGACCCGTGACCTAACTAGGATTACTTTAATTTATTTATATTTCGAACTATTCGGTTTCTATTGAGCCACAGGCCTCGCCAATATTCCATCATATCATTGCCTCTCATTCTTTGTAAACGATGCAGTACTTTACTCTAATGTTAAAATTGTTCCCTACAGTAAATAAATAAGTCAATATCTCCACAAATCTATGGTAACTATACCGCATAATGTAATTGTCACTTTAGATAGTCTGTGGCTTTGGCGGAGTAAAGCCGAGGATACATTACTGCGAGCCGCGTTATGCATAACGACACATTATGATAAAATGTGTTTTTAATAACCTTGTTTGACTGGTTATATCATGCTTTCTTAAACCATAAAGATATGTCATGGGAGTGTTGATTATTGAGCAGTGACACAGTCCGACGGGAAAGATATTAATCCTACCTAAGATAATAACACCCCTACGGTATGATCTTTACAAAAACTAATCTTAAACGTGTCCATAACTATCTGTTTTAAATGTGTAAGGACTACATCTGAGTCGTTTTTATCTGGTATATGAATTGTAATATACATATTTTAGATTTTTGTAATCGCGACTAAATTATTTATAATTATTTCGTAACTAACTTACCTTCTCTTTAAACATTTTATTTGTATATTAGATACATGTGTTATTATTAACTCTCCTACATAACTACGTTTGCGTTTCTTTTCAACTTCTTCCTTGCTATTGGGCTAAGCGTGATGTTTACTATCCTACCTAAAGCACATCAGCTTAACATACATTTAAATAAAACGTGAAATTTGGGTAGACAGTTTCTTACTTAGGCGCTCATAGCCCAGTTGCACTCGGTGATTACAAACAATCAGCGAGGGCAAGCAACGACGGCGCGGTCAGTACCTGGATGGGTGACCGCTGGTGGCATGTTACCATGAGCGTCTCCGTGATTCGGAGGTCACGTTAAGCAGTCGGTCCCGGTTGTTATCATAGGATAACAGTCGTGAAGCTTAGTTGGAAGCCTTCGGGCGGCTTAAAAAAAAAAAAGTCCCCAACCCGCACTTGGCCAGCGTGGGGACGTATGACCTTAACCCTCTCCTGAGAGGAGACCCGAGCCCAGCAGTGGGACATTATGGGTTGTTGATTTGATTTTTTTTGATTTGAGTTTCTTAGTTCGTGACAAACAACGTGACACGAGAATTATTGTTAAAACAGATAAATGTATGTACATTTAAATTAGCATGTATTTGATATTATATAAAGGTTGATCTGGTGACAAAAGACTACTGAGTAAATAGAGAGATATACAAATTCTTATTCATAAATTATCTTTAGTTCAACTTTTCGTAAAAAGACCCGGTTAATAGATAGATCATCCTGCAATATACTTATCATAGAAAGAAATACTAACTCATCTATTATATAAAACATTCAATTTATATATATATAGTTACATAGAGGACCTTTTTGAAAAGAAACCTCTCACAATGGAAATGATGTAGACAATCTAAACGGTTTATTGGGAAAGCGTTCTTTTGTGACCCTGGAGACGATCCAATACTGGTGAATGTGCCCCTCACAATAAAATCTTATACGGCTACGTTTCATATGCAAAATTCGCTGAAAGCAGCGAAAATTGGTGGCCGTATTCTGTTACTGAAGATTTGTTGCGTAATTATAAATATTTAAATAAATATTTCGGACGTCTAACACACAACGCTGTCTAGTCCCAAACTAAGCAGAGCTTGTAATATGGGTACTAGACAACTGATATGAATACGTAAATAAATACATACTATACATAGAAAACACTCAAACTCCGAAACAAATATTTGCAGATCATACAAACATTTGGCTCGACCCAGGATTCGAACCCGAGACCTCATGGACAGCAGCGCGTAACCACCACTGTGCCACCGAGGCAGACGAAGTCACAGTAATATATTTGTATACACGAGCTCTGGAAACTTCTTGTTATTACTTTGCTATGTTGTCTTTATTTTTTCCTTTTTTTAAAAATACATTAGAATATATGTCGGGTTAAGCTCAAACATTAGAAGTAAAAGTTAGATATGGCAATTATTTCAATAACTCAAATAAATCAGAATATCCTAAACCTAGGAAATTAACAAAGGTGTAGAATTAGTTAAATATCTTACCATTTCAATGAAGGCGGTCACATAGGTCAGTACTGACTGTCAGGGACAGTGGTCCACGTACCCACCGCAATAAAGATAGTACTAATTATCAGAGATAACGTTCCACATCCAATAACCGTGCAGTACTGACTGTAGAGAGACAGTGGTCCGTGCACCAGGACGCAGTCGTTCGAAATGCGTGCCGTCTCAACAGCGCAGCTCCTTATAAAGGCGGTCGCTTAGGTAGGGGGTAGCGTCACAATATTTTACTAGTTTGAATCCAAGTCTTTTGAGCCAAATAATCGATATAAAATTAAATCGACTAAATAATTTTTAAATGGTGCGTCTGGTGCACGTTCCACTAGCGCCATCTAGTCGCCGTCTCTCGCAGCTGGAATACAGTACGACTATCGTCATATATATCATCTTGTGTCGCGGTGGACTTTATAAACATACATGAAACGGACACAAAGAACACCAGGACTCAGATCAACAATTTATGGATCCAACAAAGTGTTGTCTATTGCAATTTGAACTTGGCGCATTAGAAAGCGATATGGTGACTGCTTAAGCCACTTGTTGAACCGTGCAGTCAGATAATGCTCAAGATTGCATGTTGTTCTGCCTCTGTACAGTAGTGTAATTAGGTTCTAGCTCTGTATTCCGACCTTCCAATTTACGAGGATATCTCAGCCTCTTACAACCTTACTGTTATACTAGGTATGTTTTTAGAACCTTCTTTCTTAATAAGTGTACCACATATATGTATAAATTAATGTTATTATACTAACAAGGAAAAAGAACATGAGCTAGTTATTAGACACTAATTATAACTTTATAACAATGACTAAATATAAACAATACCTTACATTAAATGGCCTATAATATCAGAAGATGTTTTCATGTCAATTGTCTGCTATTCCAATCGATTAAGATCCTCTTTTCTCAAATTTTTATGCACCAATTGTAGTGATCAGTTCCATATTCTCCTCTTTCTACACCTTATTACATTCTTACTTTTGTATATCTGGTTACCTCTCCAAACTAATATTTTAAGAGCCAAAGTTAACCCGCTGAATGGTTGATTCATAAATGGTCCAGATAGTTAAAATTATGCATCAAAATTCTATAAAATTGACATTTGACGAGTCCATACATTGCTTGTCCTTCAAGTTGGGAAAATCAAATTTTAAACTTAATAATTCATTTTTAATTAATAAAACTATAATGTTCACACTACGATACTAATGGGATTTTTGTAATATGGTTTCCCTTCATTTCTAATCCTAGAATTTACTTTTTTACATTCAGAATAAGCTTACCAATATCGTTCAAAATAAAGAGAGTTGATTTTCGATTTGGATACAGCGCTGCCCCGAGTGGCAATTTCGTAGATCCCTGATATTGATTCACATGGGAAATCAAATAGCACGCACATGCAAATTTAACGTAAATACCTATCTAAGTATATACCTTATGCAATCGGTGATCCCAGAATAAAGGTACAACACACGAACATAGTCCTCCTATGCATTATCACTACTTAGTTCACTTAGTTCGATCCTCGGCTTCTGGCATCCAGCTCCGGCCTTACACAATTCATCACTCCACCTGGCCTGTGGACGTCCTACACTACGTTTGCCGAGACGCGGTCTCCACTCAAGAACTCGTTTACCACAATGTATCTTTAGGAGAAACTGCTAATTTAAATAAAGAAGAAATCAGGATACCTTTATGTGAATGTTATATTCATCAATAGACTTCGTTTGTCAACAGCTGGACAAAAGCCTGTCTATTGAAAGATGTTTTTGGGCCACCATACCACAGCCAAATGGGTATATATCAAGTTCTCTGCTCTTCACAGTGTGTTGTCTTGTATAGTTTTCTCTTTAAGTCACTCTTAGGAAACCCTTAGTCCGTCACCACATGTCAATATTATATTATGGGTACATACCCTTAATTAAAGTATACTTAAATTCTTAAAGAAAGTGACAAAACAACAATAAATTTAAAGTAATTTAACATCCATACAAATAAATAAAATAGGGCTGTCTATTTGTAATATTAAAATAAACATGTATATAAACCAAAATAAAAAAAAACAAATTTTGTCTGTCTATCTGGCTGTTTGTTCCGACTAATCTCTGGTACAGCTGTACCGATTTTGACGAGAATTTCAATAGCTAATATAATAAGCTATTTTTTAGATTAATTTTGCCCCACGCTGTTACCCGCGGTCGCAAAAGTAAAGCAATAACCGTTACACCTCGGGACTCAGCTAGTTTACCATAGTTACATACTACTATGTAGTTCTCTCATGCCGTTCGATAGGATCAACAATACGTCCCGGGTATATACAACTCCCTTTGAACCCATATTGAATATAATTAAAAGTTAATTAGGAGATTTAAATAAATTAAATACCCTTCTTATTACTTAAATTTTCAAATAATGTTTTAAAGTTCTCTACTAAATATATTCACACCCGAAATGGTATAAACTCGATCAAGTTTATTCCAATGAGCCTCACCCATTCGTATTAGTCTCAATTAAAAACAATAATTATGCAAAACGCTCAATTTCCTTTAAAAGTACAATAAAATGCATACAATTTAATTGAATGCAATTAATTATCAGTACAATAAACGTTGAATTTTAATGTTACACACAAAAACGTACCGCAAACCTTAGAGCATTATTTTGAAGAAAAATGACTATATTCTGTGCACCCGGCCTTAATTAAGAAATTAAGATAAAGCCGGGGGGTACACAAATAAAGCATTTTGTAATCTACTCCGGAAGCCGGTCGGAAGCTATCCGAAACGGACACAAGCTTAAATTTGTGTCTATAATAAAAGCCTTAAATCGAAACGTTTGACCCCTACCACTTATTGTGACCGTATGTTCGTGTGTCTTTGTGTGTTCAAAATATATGTAACGCATACATGCAATCTCGTATTAAGTATTCTGTGACAGGCCTCCGTATACCTTTTTTTTATGGTATAACGGGCAAACAAGCAGACGTATCGCCTGATGATAAACGATTACCGTCGCCCATGGACACCCGTAACACCAGANATGTGTGTCCCACTGTTGGGCTCGGGTCTCCGCTCAGGAGAGGGTTAAGGCCATAGTCCTCGTCCCCCCCCCGCTGGCCAAGTGCGGGTTGGAGACTGGCAAGAATACGTTAAGGCTACGTAATTCTTGCCGTTGGATGTTTTTAAGCCGCCCGAAGGCTTCCAACTAAGCTTCACGTCTGTTGTCGTATGATAACAACCGGGATCGACTGCTTAAAGTGACCTCCGAATCACGGAGACGCTCATGGTAATAGCCACCAGCAGTCACCCATCCAGGTACTGAAGGCGCCGTCGTTGCATTGTTGCACTCGGTTTAGAAACAATCACCGAGAGGGTGATTGTTTCTAATCACCGAGTGCAACTGGGCTATGAGCGCGTTTTGTAGCTGTCGAAGAAAAACAAACACTCCTCTTTTTAAGATGAATCCAGACCGTTTTCAATAACTCTATTAAATCTCTATTTAAAACAAAATATATGGTATTAAATTCAATTATTATTATTAAATTATTACTATTTAATTGTTTATTACTTGTTACTGTATTGAAAAGATGTCGTTACACTTATGAATTTGGTACTCATACAGTGTCGTATAATATAAATAGCTAACAAACTAAAACAGTTTACATGGTTGTTAACCATATACCTCTGATTTGCCTGATGTTTCGACCAGTTAGCACTGGCTGTGGTCCCAGGCAAGTAGCCTGTGACCACATCTTGTGCATGTAATACTTTTAAATAAGTAACCGCGTTAATTCAATGAAAATAATTATTCAATTTAATAATTTAAAACAAAATAATGTTCTTATCATTTTCACATATTAATTTATTATTTTATTTATTTATTATTGAGAAACTGTACAGCTTTTTTTCTAATGAACATAAAATATTAATATGTAAAATGGATTCCTAAGCCAATCTTAGAGCTTTCGACATGTGTTAACGAACTAGACAGCATTAATAATAAGAAAGTTAAGTTTGAAGAAGTCTAATCGAAACTGGTGTTTAAATGTAATGTGCAATGAATATTACAACGCATTTCTTTAAAGCATTTTCACTTACGCACGCAAAGATTGACTATAATCTGATGTCCTTGTAGAAATATTCGAGCACTGAGTTCATATTTAGAAACAATCTAGAAAACGTACTATAGATTTGGATTACTTCAATTTATTGCCAAGGAAACGGTTGAATTTCTACCATTTGTGTTTATATTGAACCTTAGCATGTACATTTTTTTAACATTTTACTAGCTACTATCACTGCTTGTGATCTAATTAAAAAAGTAAGTAAAAAAAAATTTAATTCGACTCAAGGTGAAATTTTCATGTCTCCTATCGATCTCGATCTACACTCGAATCGTCTTTAGTAGGGGGTGGCGTTTCGATACAAAGCGTTCATCGTATACATAAATTCCAATTAAGTAGAGGTGTGACAAGCCGGTCACGAATATTATCGCGCATCAGTTTAGAATATATTATCATAAAACTTTATTGTTCTCGTTATGACAAAAGTCGAAACTTTGTGGAGCCGAAAGCGATACGTCGATTTTTTATAATAGTAGGGGTGTTTTTGGTATTTTGTTAAACTGATTAGATGGTGTTGAAATTTATGTACTGATTACGAGTTCACGGCACTTACTTTCCTAATTTATTTTTTTGAATTTCTGATTAAAGCTTTCGGATTATTACTTTGTATTTAAATAAACAGAATTGTGTATAATTTACGTATTAAAAAACTAAAGTAACGAAAATGGTTGGTATAAAGTTTTAGGTTCCTGTAAGTGTTCGGTTCACACTATCCTCTGTTCACTCAGGGTTTGCTGGCAGAAAACTTAATGTTGGGTTAAGCACGCCTTTTGTACACTTGACCCTTCCTTGTATTTCTTTCATACTTGTATTTTGGCTAAGGGACTGAAAAATCAATGTGTACAATAAAGAATAAATACAAATACATAATACTGGTCATGTAGTGAAAAAAATATCTTATTAAGGGGTAATAAAACAGATCTTGTCTTTTCAGGAGCGCTAGTACTATACTGTATTGGTATAGTATAGATATATATCATACCAGTACAGTCAGTATGGTCAGAGAAACCTGCAAATAAGCTAGAGTCCTTTAATTTGGCACTTAGAGGGCTGCAATGCACTTGTGCGTCTTGCTCAGGTCAGCAGGTCCTGCTCATTTGTCTGCTATAACCTGTAACTAGTGTTACTGCCGAGAGGCCTGTCCCTTAGCCAAATTGCCTTAACGATAATAGAAGACTAAAAAATGTATAGTAATGACGTCATCTCAACGCTGAGTCACGTGGTCAAACTAAAATATTAGCCAATAATACAAGAGAAGTTAGCGACTGTAGAAAAAGATTCGATGCGATAAACTTGTATCTTGGGTAATGGAAATAAGTTTCAGTATATAGATAGATTGGACCTAGGAGACAGCTAGTTGATTATATTCGCTGAAAATAAGGTTTTGATGTTATTGTTATAACTTGTTTAATGCAAACAGTCATTTGAAGACCTTATTATAGGTTGTAAGTAGTGTAAATAAGCGCTGTTCCGCAAGAGAGACTGTTGATTATTTTTTTCTGATTTATTAAACAGCGTCTAAACATTTTAATAAGGAATATGTTAAATGTTTGTATATGTGTAACGTTTTGTCATTATTTTAAACCACTAGTGTGTAAAGCCAGGAGCGCATTCAACAAAAACCCAGATAAGGCGACTCTTTAGCTATCCTTTGTACGAAAATCAATAAATAAAATAATGATCTAATTAACGAAAAGATCGAATTTAACCCAATGACTGTAATATAATGTGTGTGTCCATTTTTTTATATAATATGAGCTTGCCAAAGTGTTTCTACACTGCCCTATGGAAAAAGCATGAGAAGAATTCAAGAATAGGCATGGGGACCCTTACTGTAGGGCCCATTGATGTTGTTTTCTTAGGTTGA
Source organism: Hyphantria cunea (assembly GCA_003709505.1). Lineage (NCBI taxonomy): Eukaryota > Metazoa > Arthropoda > Insecta > Lepidoptera > Erebidae > Hyphantria > Hyphantria cunea. The sequence goes on along the minus strand of PKRV01001639.1, from coordinate 1,703,999 downwards.
TCTTGTGTGAGAGTGTAGTACCGTTGCATTTTACTTATACGTTACAGTATAAACTTACAAAACTCGAAATCTCTGACAGTAAAAGAGATAGGAATAGTTGTTTTAATGATTCATTTACTTATTACTCTTTTATAAAGACGACTACAGATCAGTTGAGTAACAATTATTCATTTGTAAGAGACTGGTGTCTATATTAGGAAAACCTCTGTTATGGATCACCAAGCTCCCATCTCTCAGACCAACATAAATGATAACTTTTAATGGGAATAGCACATTCCCATTCTATAAATGCAAATTAGAGAAAGAAAGTAAATAGTGTTAATATAGATAATAAATTGTTCATAATTGTGTGGAAGACGAAACGGAATTTTATTTTAATGGTCAATAGTCAAATGCATTCTTTCACTAATCTATAAAAGCTAACAAACTTGTAGTAGTGTTTTTAAAATATAAAATGTGAGTACAGATCAGTTGAGTAACAATTATTCATTCCTAAGAGACCGGTGTCTATATCAGGTAAACCTGTAATACGGATCACCAAGCTCCCATCTCTGAGACCAACATAGAGGATAGCTTCTAATGGGAATAGCACATTCCCATTCTATAAATGCAAATTAGAGAAACAAAGTAAATAGTGTTTATGTAGACAATAAATTGTTCATAATTGTGTGAAAGACGAAACGGAATTTTATTTTAATGATCAATAGTCAAATACACTCTTTCACCAATCTATAAAAGCTAACAAACTTATAGTAGTGTTTTTAAAATATAAAATATGAGTAAAGATCAGTTGAGTAACAATTATTCATTCCTAAGAGACCGGTGTCTATATCAGGTAAACCTGTAATATGGATCACCAAGCTCCCATCTCTGAGACCAACATAGAGGATAGCTTCTAGTGGGAATAGCACATTCCCATTTTATAAATGCAAATTAGAGAAACAAAGTAAATAGTGTTTATGTAGACAATAAATTGTTAATAATTTTGTTGAAGGCGAAACGGCATTTTGTTTTAATGGTAAATAGTCAAATACACTCAGGTACTAATCTAAAAAAGCTAACAAACTTGTAGTAGTGTTTTTAAAATTAGACAAATCTAAGACCTATAAAATATGAGTACAGATCAGTTGAGTAACAGTTATTCATTTCTAAGAGACCGCTGTCTATATCAGGTAAACCTGTAATACGGATCACCAAGCTCCCACCTCTGAGACCAACATAGAGGATAGCTTCTAATGGGGATAGCACATTCCCATTCTATAAATGCAAATTAGAGAAACAAAGTAAATAGTGTTTATGTAGATATTAATAATTTTATTTTAATGGTAAATAGTCAAATACACTCGGTTACTAATCTAAAAAAGCTAAAAAACTTGTAATAGTGTTTTAATATTAGACAAATCTAAGACCTATAAAATATGCAAATACGTCTTTGTGGTAAGTATACGGCAACAGGAATTGAAATTTACAGTTTAATATTGAATTTATTATCTCCATACAATGTAATTTATCATAAAAAACCCATAATAAGCTGCTTGTGAAGCTGATATCCGTGAAAAACTAATACTGATTAATGTTAACTTTCAATTTAAATGCGATTGTTTTCACTAATAACTTTCGTATCGCAGAAATAACGATAAACGATAACGTTATTTTTATGGGACATAATTAAATGGGAATAGGAATGGATTTATGGGAATAGGAATGGAAATATGGCAATTATTGAACAGAAACTTTATTACTTCGACTGATTAGATGTTTTATTTTTACATTACCATGGCAATCTTTCTATTGAATAAGTAATTGTGTGATGTTTTTATTAAGTTACGCTATTTGCTTAGATGATGGATTGGAAATAAAACTGAATAATTGAATGTATTACTAACATTAAATACTCTTTAAAAAGTGATGTATTAGCTTTACTGAGGTCTTCTCCCGTATTTAGTTCACAGCTTGAGATACCTAGCTTAACACAAATCTGCGTTATAATGTTGTAAAAGAAGAAGAATTTTGTGTGGACTGTATTTAATTTGCTGGTTTTCAGTAAAATACCTCTTAGACAACTTGTAAGGTTAACAAAACAACTTGTATTAGTTATTACAAAGTAGGAAGGTTTGAATTCCTCGGGTGTTCGCAACACGTGTCCCCCGCATCGCCCCGCTCCCTGCGCTTTTGTATATCCTGAACAAATGTCATACTAGTGATCCTCCCGTGGTCGAAACTAGATGTTTTTTTTTAAATTTTTAGCTTTCTGCACTCCTGCTTCACACAACTGCGTCTAATTTCATACTCCTCTGTTCGCATCAATCAACAATCTATAATGTCCCACTGCTAGGCTCGGGTCTCCCTCTCAGGAGAGGGTTCATAAAAGAGAAACAAAAGTTTTGTTTCACTTTCTATACATTAGACTAGCTCTGATGTTACGACATACACAATACAACTTTCAAACACTCTTTACAATGAACAGTTTCATTTATTCTAGAAATTGAATGGGATTTAGGAAATAGAACAAATTTCTGGCTCTTACTTCCCCAAGCAACACTAGATTCAAAGGGATTTTCTACCCCACCAACAAAATAAAAGGGTCAAACAAAAGCTTGGTTTGATTATTCTTAATTATCTTGAACTTTATATGATACATAGATTTATATATTAAGCTTATGTACAATACATTGTATTAAAATACATCACAATAATTTGTAAATGTGCCCACAATAAATCTACCAAAGCATCTTCAACATAATGTTATGTTTGAACTCGCCTAGGTTTAAGCGGTTTAATGGTTCCATTAGAAGCGGTTTGAGTTATACAGAGGATACACAATAAAATTTTATAACTTCATTATTGAGAGCACACGCTATCGAAGTTTGCATTTTCCTCAGTAAGTTGTTGCTCTTGTAATCTAATGCCTTTAAACGAAGCAATTCTTGTTGATACTTGAATCTCGGAAATGGCTCGAACGATTTTCATGATATTTAGTATGCAGGTGGTTTCAGGGGCTATAAATTGATCTAGCTGGAATTCATTTTTAGAAAATTAAAGCCGATTGAACTACTAGCCGACTCCAAATAATCTTAGGTATAACAATGGCTAGAAAGATGCAGAAAATAAATATATTCTGATATACGAATGATTTTATTAAGTAATAGTATGATGTGGGTATAAGAATCTGCCGTATGTCTTAGTTAGCTACTAAAGACCAAGATGTGTGTCATTAACGTCCATGTTACATTTTATTTCGCTCAATTAATGTCTTACCGTGAAATGCTGTAAAACGAGCCAAGGCGACGCCACGCCTCCGTACTATCGACCACACAAGTGATAAAATATTAAATAAGATTAATTATTGAACGTTATCAAAATCAAGAAGCTATTGCAATGAAAACTCTTGTAATTACTGTACTAAATGTATTGTAGGTAGAATTTTGATATAAACTCTAAAAATACTCCAGTTTTTTAATTTTTAAATATTTCAGACAGCTAACACACAACGCCATCTCGCCTAAATCTAAGCAGAGCTTGTACTATAATCGCCGCCGGCGGGATGGTTATGGGTACTAGACAACTGATATAAAAACATATAAAATATAGTTTTCTTTTTTAAAATACGTACATATTTTACATAGAAAATACCCGAACTCGAAACAAATATTTGCAGATTATACAAACATTTGGTCCGACGACGAGCGAACAGCAGACGCATACGCTACCCCTGCGCCACCGAGGCAGTCAAAGCTTAAGTTGTACTGCATGTAGTTTATTTAATGGCATTACAAGTCTTCACGTGGTAATTTGGACCGCATAGGAATATTTAAATTTCATTGTATCCCAAACTTTTATAATGATAGTATTTTCTTGCATATACAGGGGAATTTCTTGCATATACATATGTAGGAATTCATTATATTCTGATATTATTTTTTGTCATATTTACTCGTGAAATTCGATAAGTAAATCATTTTCAAGACTCTAATTAATGTCAAATAAACGAATAATTATTATAGCTATTCGTTATTCACAAAAAAAATTACTCAACGAGTCAATAACCAGTTTTAAAAGTTATTGACTATTAACACTTTTGCGCCCGCCTGTCCTTCAGTCGCTCGCTCTTTGTAGTTGCTGAAAGCTCCTCGGTAGATAGTAAAATCTGTTCGCAGACGCCGGTGACTGAAGTACCGGTTTACGAGCTACCCGGTACAGTCACGAACAGCATTTCTTTGTACCGATAACTTTGTAACGGTAACTTTGTTCCTTACAAAGGGGGCGGGGGTACATGGAACAGATAGATTTGTAGTCAGAATTGGCGCCAATGGTTTGCTTTGATTTTTGATGGCGTAATTTAGTATATTATTACGTACTTGGACACAATAGTTGGAGCGTTCATTTCAATACTTAAATAAACTTAAAACAATCTAGCAGCTATGGTTATTAGTATTTATAGGGTTAATAGTTAGTATTGGCCATACCGTTGATCATGATTCACGTGTATACTAACATATAACAAATCAATGTGTGTATCTTTTTATTTAATAGGCTGGTTTATCCTTCAGATAATAAAACTAATATGGAAATCTAAAATTTAAAACTAATTGGAAACAATGATCGAGGAAATAACATCTCCCAATATATATTTATAGCTTTGACACAGTCCTTTTCATCTTTCTCAATTTCGCAACACAAATAGTTGTCTATTAAAAGCATGTTAATTACGTAAAAAAACCGGCTAAGTGCGAGTCGGACTCGCGCATCGAGGGATCCGTACAAACTTGTAGGTATATTATACGGTATAACCAAAAATTTAAGCTTGTTTTATTCAAGTTTTCCTTTATTTGTGCTATAAGACGTTACTTCGTACCAAATTTCAAGATTCTGAGTTCACAGGAAGTACCCTGTAGGTTTTGATTCTCTTGCAAGTGTCGAAGGTTTGCTGCATAAACGGCTGTATCTTTCAACTGCGTTGGCTTATAAGTTTGATTTTTTCACAGCTCCAAGGGACAGTAGACCTGAGTATTTGATATGAATTTCAGCTTGATACCTTTACGCGTTCCAGAGAAAAAGGGTGTTGACAGCAAGATGGACAACAAAGTAATAAATAAATATATGTTCAGACATTTTAACACACAACGCCATTAAGTCCCAAATTAAGCAGAGCTTGTACTATGGGTACTAGATAACTGATATTAATACTTATGTAAGTTTTTTTTATAAATACATACATGTTATACATAGAAAACACCCGAAATAAATATTTGCAGATCATACAAACAATTGGTCCGACTCAGGAATCGAACCCGAGACCTCTTACACAGCAGTCGCATTCGCTACCACTGCGCCACAGAGGCAATCCTACAAGGGTTCTTTTTTTTCCTTGTGAGGTACGGAACCCTAAAAAGATAGATACGTTCCTTTCAAAACCTAATAGAAAACTGGCTATAATATTAAATAAATTTAGAATTTTTGAATATGACGGTCTTTTTCTATACCAAAGGTAATACAAAACTACAGTACGATTGTGAACTTTTACTTTTAAATGCATTAAAGTAAATACAATTAAAAAAGGGAAGTAGTGAAATGTTGCACTACATTTCAATCATTGTACATAGTTATGCAATTTACAAAACCTTAATTAATATCGTTTTGCCAATATAATTACCGTTCACATTGTACTTACGCCGCAAAAAGTTTCACATTCAAACTTAAAGTAATTATTGTGATTGCAACACCGTATAACCGTTGTTTTTTTTTTAAATTGTGATATTAGAAGAGCCAACAAAACGCATGGAACAAGTGCAGCCAATTAAAACTTTTGTGTCACGACTAAAACAGTTTATAAAGATCACTGCTTGCGTTTAGTTTTTGCTCCGTTCGTTTGCAATCAATATAATCAAGAAGTATACCTATAATTAACAATTAACAGTCTTTAATAATCCACTGAAGAACGTAGGACTCTTTTTAAAAAGGAGGTTTTGTTCTCTTTGACGGGAAAGCCACGCTTCGACACCAATTAGCTGGTTCGACCGGATACCATGGCCTCACAGAAACATGTGTGAAACAGCGCTTGCGCTGTGTTTCCCCGAGTGAGTGAGAGAATACCGGAGGCTTATACCCAAACTCATCTCTCCAATCTCCTCCCCATCCTTCAAAGGCCGGCAACGCACTTCTGGTGTTGCGGTGTTGTGTCCATGGGCCGCGGTAATGGCTTAAGATCAGGCGATACGTCAGCTAGTTTGCCCCCAATACCATAAAAAAAGAACACGCTGGCCAGGCAACTTTATACCAAGAGTTTGTTTCACGATTTCCTTATCGTTGCAGTGCTCTATTCCTCGCCTCTTACGACACGGGGGTACGGGGTGATGACACGGGGTGAACATTTCTGGATTCTATTAATATTAAACGATTTTTGATTGTAAGAGCTGACCCTCAAAAACATACAAGTCAGTAAGCATGGAAAATTTAAATCACCGATTTTGAGTTATTTTACTTTTAAGGTTACAAAAATTAGCTTGAACAGAACTAACGTATACAATTTCTTTTACAACTATCTCCGTCGGTTGAACGTAGGCTTTTTTTTTAATTAGTGCCACTTAAGTCGGACAGTTACGGAACATTTAACAACTTGTAGAAGTGAGAAACTGCATTGTTTTTTTGTTTTATTGGTGTCATTTGTAATTTTTGTTTAATTAATTTGGAAGTTTACCTGTCAATATAAATTAATAAATATTTCATCTAACACACAACGCCATCTAGTCACAAGCTAAGCATAGGGTGTTATAGGTACTAGACAACAGATAGAAATACATAAATACTTTTTTTTTGTAAATACATACATAATAAAAAATATTATGGGTACTAGACAACAGATAGAAATACATAAATATCTGTATCGGAGTTTGTATGTCTTATCTCCGATACAAATATTTGCAGATCATACAAACATTTGGCCCGACCCGGGAGTGAAATCCAAGACCTTAAGCACAGCAATCGCATGCCACTACGCCACCGAGGCAGTAAGCCGATAAAAAAATAATATGTTAATAATTTTCTTTTATTGTATTTATTAGTTGACGGATAAAAATTGAGCCTGTAAAGACCTGTCAAATAGTCTACGTTAAGACAAACCTGGGCTTTACATATAAGTAAAATTTACTGATAATATACTCAATTAAATATATACAAAATTTTAAAAATTAAAATTTACAACATATTATCAGCAAAGTAAAGTTTGAAAAGGAATAAATATTTGAACATAGTCACATCGCATTCATCATTAGACGACTAATATGAACAGAAATCGGTAAGGAATCCCTCCAGACTTATGCGTTTTTTAATAATATTTGAGCTACAATTTAAAAATCGTTCTTTAAACGTCAACAGAACATGTCACAACATTAAATAAAACGTAATTTCTCGAATATTTCAAAGAAATATCACTAATTCTTTCATGGGGCGGGCCCTGTCGTCACCCTTACACCATAACGTATAGAATTATGCAGGGGTGCATGCTATCTGCGCTGTCTGCACCATAAACTTTAATGGTGCGTTTATTTAAAGTTAGATAAATAACACAATGATAGCAAGATGTTAGTATACAGAATAAAATCATCGAGTCATATAAAGTGGATACTTAAGACCTTTTAAAATTGAGAAAAATTGACGATTGAAAGAATTATATATATATATATATTTTAAATTACAAGTACATAAGACATTATTAATCGATTGAGTTACGTTAATGTAGGTACAACAATCTTACATTAACGTAACTCAATCGATTAATAATGGCTTTTGTACTTGTAATTTAAAAAAAAAAAAGGTACAACAATCTTAGTAATATGGTGTTTTAAATGCTATATGCCATTCTTTGCATGTATTAAGTTGGCTTTATATTTGTGTTAAGAGTTCACAATTTCATTTTATTCTTTAGAAAGCTCTGTATACCGAAATATAATGTTGTTGCTAATATTTGTTTTGTATTGCAAGTATAGGTCTTTGTTATTTATCTGAAGATATGTTATGATTGTGTCCTTCACATCATTAAGGAAAAACTGTTCAAAATAGCAATACAGAATTGTGTGATCCATAAATGGTTGTCCTAGGTCTGGGTGTACTTTGTGTCCGTTTTATGTATGTTTGTAAATACACCCGTGACACAGGAATGTATGTTCCTAATGCGGGAGTTGTCTTTTTATAAAAAAGAAAATGAAAGAACTTAAATGGAATAGTAACAAAATGTGACTTTCTATGCGGTACGATTCTTAGCTTGAAGGAAATAATGTACCTATAAAACGTCAGCTATACTTTGAAATTACAAAATACCATGAATGGCGGCATTCACTCTTCATCCGAAATTATGACAAGAAAAACAGGAGAAAAAAGTTTAAGAAACTATCACTCGACTACATTAGAATTTTGATAATTTTTTTATAGCCTATGTCTCCTGGGTTATTATGTATATATTATGAATCTTTTGCCACACAAACGCCCTCTTTTGGCTGTGTCGCGGTCGTTTTAAAATAAACGACTATGCGTTCAGTAAAGCCAGAAATCGCACAATTTAACACACAACAGAGATATGTTAGTACACCCTCGCATTCTTTAAGGGGACGATTACCGTCACCCACAGCTATAAGGAGATAATTATGTCTCCGTGGGGTGACCAAGCCCGCCTCCTGACTTATGATCTTAGGGTGACATTCCAAACTATTGTAAGTTCTGTTACTGATAGTGGTAACCGCATATTTTTAGTTATAGGCATGTTCATATGTTCGGAGCTGTTTAGATATTTTTATTACGATGTCGTTTTTAAAAGAATTCAAATGTGGCACTTTAAATTTTCTGTAGTTACTTGAAGAATCTTGGCGTTGGACTTCTGTTTAGAGTTTTATAAAATATTAAAATAGAACTAACTATCTATTATCAACTTAATGTTTTAAGTGAATTTTATGGCAGCCCACTGTATATTATCTCTTCTAATGAAAGGAAGGGAGGTATGAAGATAAGGGAGTCCCTAGTCCGGAAAATCAAGTAGCCATATATCAGAGTACTACCATGGCCTCTCTAAAGACATTTGTATTCGTTTCCTAACTTCTGTCATGGTATGAAGGCAATGATGGTATGCGATCACCGCCGCCCATAAACACCCCACACACACAAGTATCACAAGTGCATTGCCGGCCTGTTGGCCGGAGAGAGGAGGGTATCCTCAATGTCTCAGTGAAACACAGTGCAAGTGCTGTTTCACACTGGTTTTCTGTGAGGCCGTGGTAGCACTTCGGTAGAGCCAGCCCAGTCGTGCCGAAGCGCGGCTCTCCAACGTATATACACTGAGGGAGTGGATACCACAAGGTCAGCAACGCCTTCGCAACTCTTTGAGTGGCATATATTCCATCTGGTGACGGAAACAAAGAGTGTCACCACCCTTATTCATCACAACCTAAATCCGTGTGACGAGGGTGGTAGTGGTGACCAGAGGGGAAGCAACGTCAGCGCGATTATTACCTCGATGGATGACCGCTGGTGACATAATAGCATGAGCGTCTCCATGATTCGGAGGTCACTTTAAGCAATCCGTCTCGGTTGATATCATTGGATAACTATTCGTGAAGTTTAGTTGGAGGCCTTTAGGCGGCATTAGAATCCAACGGTACGATTACGTAGCCACAACGTTGCCTTGCCAGACCCCAAACCTGCACTAGGCCGACGTGGGGACGTATGGCCTTAACTCTCTTCTGAGAGGAGACGACTGAACGTAGGTCGTCACTTACCATATTCGTCATCTACCGCTCTGCTCACTTTCTCCCTAATCCATAAGAAAGTGTTTAAGGAAGCAATTACTTGTGAGATATGAAGCGCGACCTGCGTCGGCGCCGGCATTAAAGCGCTTTGCGTGATAATAATTTACAAGTTGTCTTAGAGATGGCGCCACTGTTAATGGTGCTAATGGATAAAAATTGTTATGTTAAGTATCGTAATTTAATTAATTGTAAGAGGACTAACAAGATGTTATTAATAATGTTCTAAACATGTGTATTTCTATAACTGTAATCTCCCGAACTCCAAAGAAATTGCCCAAAGGTAAGATATTTTGTTTTAAAATAAATGAAACCATATTTATATACTTACAGGGTCTTTTTGGGATAATGGTTCTGTAAGGACACTGTTTGTAAATGCTTTAAAGAAGTGTTTGAGAAAATAACACAAGAAAAACATATTTTTAGATAATTTTTATCTAGAAGTAATCAGTTAGAAGATGGTAGTATTACCATGAGAATAGCCTACTCATATCGTATACCCAATAAAAGCGAAATTTTGAAGGTTATAAATATCAATAAAGAATATTATTATTATTAATTAAAATAACATAAAGTTTAAGATGTGATCCAGTGTTCCTTACAAATAACGACGGTTCTTCATAATTACATAATTAAATTTTAGTAGCAGAATGGAGATTAAGACTTAAAGAAGTATTGTAACCAATATTGTGTGGAACTGCTCAAAATAAAGACGCCATTGTAGATAATTCTCTAGAAGAAAATCTTCATTTGAATTATACTTGTATTCAAGCATCAACCAGATTCTGACATCGTTTATCAAAATATTTTTATGTATCTTTATTAAATTAGTGATGTTTATAAAATACATAGCCACAACACTGATGTAGACTGATGAAAATACACCAATGGAGGGGTAATCTCAAAATTTCAATTGCAATATAACCGTTTCAAGCGAGTTTTATCGTAAAAAACTCCATCTAAAATTGACAATCGGGGACTTCGCCTCGGGCCCATTGCACGGCTTTGTGTGGATGACGATAAAAAATTCAATTTCCTGAATTTCTGTGCTCTATGCTTTCGGTGAGTCCTTTTATGGCTAACATATCATGTGTATAAAGTTTTTATAGCTAAATTTGTATAAAATTTGAGTGGAGGGACACCGGAACTTTAATTAACAAAAAGTCTGTGTTGTTTTCACTCGTTCTGTTTTTCTATAGTATAACGGACAGGTCTTATAATAGGAAAGTGATTATTATCGCCAATGAATGCTTGCAATTGCGACGGCATAAGCGCGTAACGTCCTTTAAGGAGTCTCTAGTCACTCTCTTTTCTAGAAAAGTTTGAAAAGGTTTGTCAATACCGCACGATTTAGTTCTTGCGGTGTTGCAGTTAGAGAAAGGTTACATAGAGCCTGTTCTATGAGGTTTTAATTGACGCCTCATTTAATGTGTTAGAATAAAGGTTAATGATTAAGACATGTAATCTATTTATTTATTTATTCTTTATTGACTACTGGAGAAACGTTTTAGTTACAATAAAATAACATGAACAAGGGCGCGCTTAACCCAAACATGAGTTGTCTTCCAGCTAACCTTAGTGTAAATATAGGATAGTGAAGAATGTTAGCTACGTTTGCGATTGTTATCTAACATTTTCAGTTCTCATAATCTTGTTCTCATTTTCTTTTCGTTGCTATTGAATATCATTCACGGAATATGTTTGAAACCGTTTTGTGGATTCGTTTTAGGGAATATAATGATATAAACAGGTTTTACTAAAATACAATTAAAAATATTGACAGTTATCCAAATCACTTTTAATATTAAATTTTCGCATTCCAAATTTTAAAATGCATAAGCTGTCAAAATCCAATTCTCTTAAAATATGAAAGGGTGTCCAGACACGTATGATTTTCATGGATTTTTCCAATTTCCACGTATATGCGTATCGCGACTACACTCCACTGACTCGCTTTATTTTTTGTGTTCGTTATTGGAAACGTCCGAATGACAGTTTTTTATTAAAATTTCTGTGTATGAGAGTTCTGATGGACGAAATATTGTGAGGTATAGTCAGTATTGAAATAGTGTCAGTATTTATGATATTAGTACAAACTTGTCTTTAAAAGTACCCATTTTATTTTTTACTCATTGTACATATTAGACAAATATAGATAGATAGATAGAAAAACTTTATTTGTACACCGTTTTTACAATTTTAAGTGAGTACATAAAACGACCAACATATAATATAATGTACAAAGGGTGGCCTTATTGCCAAAAGCAATCTCTTACAGGCATTCTCAGGACCTCAGCAACCTTAGGAGTAAATATAGCGGAGATCTTAAATCAAAAATGAGTTTTACTACAGCTAATCTTGACTAAAAAAGAAGACTTTGTACATATTTACCATGGGGTTGGGTTGGGTTAAAGTAACTAAAGTTCGTTAAATCGATTAAGTTACTGGGTCGAGTTACTTATGTAGTCGATATCAATCAATCGCAGTTTAATGTCAATGTGGAGGACTTAGATAAAACCAAAAATTTAATTGCTACATTGAAATTGGCTCCAGAAAATGGTAATAGATCGGGACCATATTCCCACAGATATCATAACATTTTTAATTAAAAAGATCACCGGATGGCAAAAAAGACCATTTTCACAAATCTCATAAACCCATTACACTACCCCTTGGCCACTGTGCAAACATCTCGCCCTTACCGCGATAAACAGTTGTAATTCACGAGTATCGCATTACGAAGTCAACCGACGTCGACCGACGGCGCCCGATGTCACCCGACGTTGGCCGATAATACGCGACACGCGCCGATTATGAAATCAAATGTAATATGCACCGATTTACAAAGATGTGGTCCTATGTACAGAGGAGACAGTTGGAGTTTTCCTATACTGTATGTTCATATAAAGAAGTCTTTTAAACCCACGCCCATGGCAAGGAAAAACTGTGTATACTCATGTCAAATATAGGTTTTAGAGGAATTAAGAATAATATAATTTATTTTTTAGCCCTATTATGATGAAAAGTGAAACATAATAAAATATTAGTAGCTGCATAATAATCGAAAATTTCACTAACTCAGTAATATAATTATATAATATGGAACTATCATATTTCACTAGCAACTTAATTAGAGCGATAATTTTTTCATAAAAATTGTAAGAAAGTATGATTTCACGATGATGTTGTCATTATGGTTTTTTGATATTCATGCTTATTCATTAGAAAAATTGTATATTATTTTATTACATAAAGGCGATATATTAAAACCTTATTTTTATCATCATCAATGTCATAAAGGAGCAGGGGCCAATGGCCGAGAGAAATTTGTCGATATTACCGTCATCCATGTATTCCTATACACTCAGCGTTTCCGTTACGAGTAGCGACGATAGAAGCGCGAATCCATTGGGATTTTTATTCATGGAGACGGCCCCTTAGTAGGCATAAACCGAACGTCACCCTATCTTTATACAACTAATCTATATCACTACCCTCGTTAAGGGTGCACTACCCTTGTAAAAGTCAGCGTGAATAGAGCTAATCCTTATCACGGCGAGGGGTTAGAGTGAATCAATTAAAGATAAGCAAATATGCTCCATTGTATGCCGGAGGGATTGAATTTGTTGGTGTAAAGAGAGGAAATTAACTTTTAGCGGATAAAGTGTTCAATCATCGTTATGACGCGCCCTTCAATCGCTGAAACTAAATTGTTTGTATTGTTTTCTTGATTTTTCGTTTGTGTTAGAGGGAAGTGTGAGAACTTTACTTAACTTTATGTCATCTATCTAAGTTACTGATATCTAAACGTTTAGATGTTTTTAAATCGGTCGTGGGAGATACAAATCTTCAATTAACCACAACCATTGTTTGACGGATTAAAACTAAAAAATGGTTTTTAATACGTCATTATTAGATTTACCTGTGTGTTTGGTTGTAGGCGACGTTAATAAACGAGATTTTTTTTGGAATAAATTTATTTTCACCAAATTTTCAAGCGATATGAGTGCCATCAATAAGTTGTGACTTTTTTTGCAAATTATATGGCACAATGTCATTTTTATCGACTGTCAAATGATGTGCGCTTCCCCGGCTTCCTGTAACAAGCTTCCGTTTTTTTCCGCATATGTGACGCATCAAAAGACAATAATAATTAAAACTCAGTTAAATAACTAAAAATACTTAAGTTTGAATTTTGACTAAGCAGGTCTTGTTACTCGTGTTGTGGGCTTATTAATTCCTTTCATGAAGGTAAATGAATAGCAATTATATTTGACTAGCAACCCGCCCCGGCTCCGCACGGACTCATGTCGGCAAATATAATACACTAACCCGTGCCACTTTATCAGCGTCTCTGAAAAGGAATGAATTTTACCCGTTTTTGTTATATTTTTCATCGGTGCTTAGCTCCTATTGGTCTTAGCGTGATAATACGAAACTATCAAAGAAATAGCGAAATTGGTCCAGCCGTTCACTCGTGTTGGCGTGACAAAGGGAAATAGGCATTCATTAGGGATAATAGTAATAATAGAGAGTAATAATAGTAATAATAGGATATATATATAGATTAAGATTACATAAAACTAGTTAATTGCAACGCAAATGCCTAAGAAATTATCTACTGTTTAATTATGGCTCATAGAACACCATAGTATTTTCAAGGTAGAGTTTTATAATCTATGTAAATAAAAATAAATCACTTCCGTTCGACGGCACCAAATTAGATTTTTTTTTCTTTATGTGTTTGCTTTTGTCAGGAAAAGGTTTGTATTGAAAAAAAGCTTTTCGGAAATTAAGAAAATAATTAGGGTACGAAATTTGCCGAGTTACCTAGTTCAATATATTATTAAACAAACGTTGCATATTATTGAAGAAACTGTGAATAAACGATTTTGTATGAAAATTTAGCCTCTCAAGATAATATAGTTAATCATCAACAAGCTATAATGTCCCACTGCTGGGCTCCGGTCTCTTCCCAGGAGAGGGTTAAGGCCATACGTCCCCACGCTGGCCAAGTGCGGGTTGGGGACTGACAAGAATACGTTGTGGCTACGTATCATACCGTTGGATGTGTTAAGCCGCCCGAAGGCCTCCAACTAAGCTTCACGACTGTTATCGTATGATAACAACCGGGACCGACTGTTTTACGTGACCTCCGAATCACGGAGACGCTCATGGTAACATGACACCAGCGGTCACCCATCCAGGTGACGATCGCGCCGTCGTTGCATACCCTCGGTGATTATTTCTAATCACCGAGTGCAACTGGGCGCCTCATGGTTAATCGCTTGAATTAAATCATGTTAGTCATTTTATTGAAGGATGTCAAATTGTTTTTTTTGTACTCATACCACTTGATTTTAATCAATCTAAAATCGAAAAATGTTGACTAAAACTACTATCTATATCACCACTAAAATTATAAAGATTTGTAGTTTCTAACTCTGTTTGTATGGTTGTAGGGGTAATCCCATCCTGAAAATTCTTTCACTAAAAGTAGCTACACTGTTCAGGAGTGACATAGGCCTTATTTTATTATAATTGCTGCGGTCAGCGGTAGGAGGGAAAGATTGGGCTAATAGGCAGAGGAAAGCTAAGGCTTCCCCCCGGACAAAGTCTAAATAGGCGCGGCGTCAATTCTGAGATTAATATTTCAGAAAATATCATGGTCCGGGTCCTCCTCAAAGCGGAGCGCCTGAGACCTGTCTCTTCAGTCCCCGAGGAGCCGGAGATCCCGAGGCATTTTCCACCCTGTAAACAAAAAAGGCCACCCTGTGAACAAAAGCTTCACATCACAAAAACTTAACTCCCTATTAAGTAGGCACGGGTTGGGTAGTTTAACATATTATCTCAACTAATATTATAAAATCTGAAGCTAAATTGCTAAACCGATTGTAATTAAATTTGGGAATTTATTTTTTTTATTCTTGAGACCAGACATGGACCACTTATTACCGTGATATGCGGGCGGAGATTCGGACAAAAGCTAGTTACAAATATCAGTCATCAAACAATATTATTAATAACTGTTATTATTCATAAAGAAATAATATATCCATAACCACCACTAAACTGACAGGCTAGTTTTAAAGCGGTTTGGTCTATATTTTACGAAAAACATTCTAAAATGAGACGCTATTAGCCCAGTTGCACTCGGTGATTAGAAGCAATCACCGAGGGTAAGGAACGACGGTGCTGTCAACTGACTGACAGGAACTCCTGGATGGGTAATCGCTAGTGGCACGACTCCACGAGCGTCTCCGCGATTGAGAGGTCACGCTAAGCAGCCGGTCCCGGTTGTTATCACAGGATAACAGTCGCGAAGCTTAGTTCGAGGCCTCCGGGTGGCTTAAAAACATCCAGCAGCAAGATTACGTAGCCACAATGTTGTCTTGTAAATCCCCAACTCGCACTCGGCTAGCGTGGGGACGTATAGCCTTAACCCTCTCCTGAGAGGACATCTAAGCCCAGGAGTGGGACATTATAGGTTTGTTGATGATTCTAAAACATAGAGAACAACCTACTTGAGTTGAATACTCTTCTAATCAAAAACTCATTACCAGCACCAATTTAATATCGTCACAAATAAAGACCCATTGACATCCATAATTATCTTTCTAATCTGAAGCGTTACGGCGTAAGTACCATTTACATATATAATAGGCAATTCGACTAATCTTTTGATAGAAAACGCTACGCTTAATATATAATCGTTATCAAAATTACTTTAAAACAAGTTTTATTTGAATCGATTTACGTAGAAAATAATAAAAATCTTTGGGAATCCAATAAATTAATCACATCACCTATTATTACAAGGGAGCGCGGTCGCCCCACACTGAATTATTCATAAATAAATTAATAACATTAACAATAAAAGCCATTATCCCGTCCAACGTTTATTATTAACATTATCCGTTCGGCTTTTAGCGGTCATTATTAATAAAAAATTCAAATGTGGTGGGATTACAAGCGTAAGCCGCGGATCCGAATTGTTTAAAGTTCTCACAATAAAAAAAATGTTCATAACTTGTGTGCTTGTGATTGTGTGACTATGAGCTTTGAAAATGTGTGTGTGACTGTGTGGGTGTGATTACAACTTTATAGTGATCTAATGTGGTAAGCTGTAATCCCTTGTGTGAAATGTCAATAATAACAGTTTGGGTTTGGGATTTCGGTGTAATCCCGAGGATTTAGAGGGTACAAGGAACGTGTTGGGCTTAATGAATTTTAAGTATATTTTACGGGCCTGAGAAGTAAATTGTTAAAGAGTGTATACATTACTTTCCGACGAACGATGAAGACAATGGAAGGGTAATAGTTTTGACAGTCTATGTAGGTTTGTATGTTCACTGTAACGTCTAACCTATTGAACCGATTTTAATGAATGAGACGTCAGTAAATTGGCAATAATGGCGATTTAGAATAAAAGTATAACTTTTCTAAAATGTTTTTATGTAGTCGGGGTATAGTTCTTTAAACACTGTCTTACTTTCCTACATATGTATATGATTTTGAGCGATGATGATGTTGGCTATTGTTTTTTAATCCACTTCCTATTTCAACCCCTAGCTTTTTTGTACGTATATGCACAAACGAGTAGATGTTTTACTTGATAGTTTCTTCCAATACGTATGCGATTTTAGAGTTACATGCGTGCGTTGCCTTTAAAACTCATAGAAGCAGGAATTGGGCATCCATATATGCATTGCTAACATTTTCTAAAGTTTTCTGTGAGGCCACGGTTTAACACCAGTTGAACTGACCTGTGGGGACTTCTACATACAGCGGCAACAAAAACATATGACAACGCCATCTACCGAAGATACACTGAACTACGGAGTAACGTAGTGTACGAAAAAACTACCAATCCTGCATCGTGCAATGTAAGTTCTCACGCCGATTGGCTTCCCAGCATCAACCGTAGGGCAGTGGCCCGCCAGGCATGATCAGGCATGTTCACCTGGCCTGGTCGGAGGATCCTCCCGTTGTGATAAAGGAATATGTAACCCGTACCTCCACAGACCCATATTTATAGTAGTATATGTCAAAAGCTTATGTGTTATTCTGATGTATAAGTTATTACCGTACAGTTTTATTTAAATACTTTAAGTAGTAACAGATATCCAATGAACCCCACAAACTTTCGTATTTGCAATATTATGATGATGTGTCTGTTACACTTTCACGGTTAACTCGCTGTCCCGATTTCAATGAAACCTGTCATGGAGATACTTTGATTATTGAGGAAGAACATAGGCTAATCTTTACTACGATAACCGACGTACGCATTGGCGAATCCACGGGCAAAAGCCGGTAATTCTAATATGGTTGAAAAATAAGTACTTAAATAAAAAGAAATAAGATATATTCAGTCGAAAGCAAAAGAGTCGATAATATAAAAATTATGGAAGGTCTTAGCAATGTGTGTGCAAATGAACAAAGGCTTGCTATCTAACTTTCCCGTTCATTATGCTGTGGGGCGTGATCGCTCTGTAACGTATCATCACGCTCACTCGATAGCTTGTAGGCAGGTAATAATCATTTATAATGTTCGTGCCGAGAGTCTGTGACATCAAGCTTGAGTAAAATATTGTCGAATCGTGGGTGTTTCCATTGTATCACGTTAATTGTTTCCATTAGAATGTTTCGTTATATGATCAATGTGAAAACAAGTTTTGAATTTTTTTATTTCTTTGTTATTCTTCGTAGCGTAGATATAAGTGCAACAGATACTTGCAGCACAAGCTTCAGAAAGACACAATTCGAATCCACAATCACGAAGTATTTGTAATTATTTGATTATGCGTAAATATAATAACATATAATACTTTGTCTATATACTTCCATGACATTACGTTCACTTAGTATCTCTTAGGATAAACCATGAAATATTTATTTAAATAAATACGATAATAACTATGAAGAGACCTCCAATTTTACCTATTAATTAACTAACTTCCGTTACGATTTTTAGAATAATATCGTACCGGCAGATCCAATGGAAACAATTTTCGATAACTACATTCTGCGATTTTTCCGCGTCAATGTTATTAATGCGCGACATGACGTATATGTACGCATAATAAACATTTATATATGTCTGTATGTATAAGAGTATTAGCAGTTATCAGCACCGCTCGCTGCGCCCCTGCTTGACGCTAATGTTCCTAATGACGGATTGAGGCGTCATCGCTACTTTTACAAATAAACAAATATTAGGAAGGTTCGGAAAATATCGAGAACAATTTCTTTATTTATTTCAATCAGCACTGACGTTATCACTGAATTTATTAACAAAAACAACTTTATCTATCTCACACGCGGTAGATGTTTTTGTTCTTCGCCAGAGTAAGCAACTTCTTTGGATAAGAATCTATTCGTTTGTTCCTAGTTAAATGCTATAAATAGCTCCCAGAATTAAGTAGAATTTGAATTTTTTTGAGTTAAATACCTCAGGGGAAATCCTTAGAAACAGACAAGTGATCTTAAACACAGCAGGTCTGCGTGAAAGAAACAGATAGTGTGATAGCATAAGCCGTCGAAAGAATATTAAAAGTTACTCTAACAAAGATAAACTGTGTTAGGTGCTCAAAGCTTAAATAGTTATTTAAGCAGGGAAGTAACTAACCCTTACATTTGGCATCACTTTAGGGTACCTTTTTAGGTACACATGTTAACCCTCAACACAATAAATCCCAATTGAAACCATGTTTACTGAGTCCAAAGTGCTTTATGAAGGTTTATTTGAACCACAAATACGGGACGCAAATTTGTACGACCACACACGGGGGTTTCTTTAACAGATGTTGATAGAAGATACTTTTAAAATAGAAGTCTTAGAACTAATGCTCGGCTGGTGCCAAGGTCGGAAGTAAGTCCCTAATAATTTCACACGTTATGGCCCGTTTAGATTGTTTACTTTACACATTACAAACTGGTGTGGTACATGCGAGTACCACTCTATCATAGCGTGTACTAATGTTAAAAGTAAACTTGAACGACCACACGCAGACATCACCTGTAATTTTGTCAAGTAAGGCGGTCCATTGACGGTGTTGGAGACGATACTACGGAGATAGAGAATGTAGAAGATATATTATCTAGCACAGGAAACCGTTTCTTACAGTCAAGCCTATTCATAGAAAACCCAACAGTTACAGAAGACAGAAGATATATTACCAATCAGAAACCTGACAGATTGGATTCACATGAATCAGATCTTTTTTATAATATAGGTGGCAAACGAGCAGACGCATCGCCTGATGGTAAGCGATTACCGTTGCCCATGGACACCCGCAACACCAGAGACGTCACAAGTGCGTTGCCGGCCTATTAAGAAGGAGTACGCTCTTTTCTAGAGAACAAGAAAGACATTTTTATTTCATTTTTAATAATTACAAAATTTTCAAGAGCTTTAAATATATTCTTAAAGATGGTATGCGATTTTAGTTCATTTAATGCTGATTTTGTTTTAGACAATGCGTGTATTTTGTCTTGTGTTGTGTAAAGTTTTCTTCTTGTAACGATTTCTAACGTAACTTTATGCACCAATGACCTTATCCATTCATGTAAACTGTCCAGAAAATAACATTTAAGAGGTCACCATGAACAGCCATCTTTCCACTTATTGCCCAATTAATGGCCCGTTGTTAAGGTGCTTCGTGTTAATGAAGCACCTCAGTTGGACTGATCAAACAACCGTATTTGATCAACACCACGATGACCTCATCACCACGTACTGTATTACTCGCTTGAAGAATTATATGACTCCATTCAAGACAAATTGCGAAGGGAAAACATCCGCGAATCTAACCTGATTGATGTTGATATTTGAGGAGATCACATAGTGGTCTAATTGAGGCAGTATGTTTTCAGTCATTATGTTTAGTGCAATGAGCTTTCTCTTTTCATTATCTGTAATCACCCAAGAGCCTTATTTTGTCTCCACTTCTTATTTCGTAGCGGAATCCATACTCCATATTTACTTACTTCATCATCAGCCTATCGCAGTCTACTGCTGGACATAGGCCTCTGCAATTGCTCGCCACTTGGTTTAATCCTCGGCTTCTCACATCTAGCTCCTGCCAGCCGTCTTGCGCAGATCATCACTCCTCCTGGCCTGTGGACGTCCCACACTTCGTATGCCGAGACGCGGTCTTCACTCAAGAACCCATTTACCGCAACGGTAATCAGTTCTACGGCCAATATGGCATGTCCAATGGCCTTTTGAGCTATGTTGATGACATTGGTTCTTTGCCGGATCAATTAATTACTTACCAGTATTATAAATTTGAAAGTAACACTATCTGTCTGTTTGTAATGCTTTCACGACTATATATCTGCACCGATTTCGATATAATTAAGCGTGCAGATACTTTGATTCTTGAGAAAGGACTTAGGCTACTTTTACCGTGATAATCGTTTGTATGTTCTATGTTCTACCGTAGCGCCTACACTACTGAACCGATTTTAATGAATGAGGTGTTAATAGATTCATAATAGTTGCCTGGGTGACAATCTATATAAATTTTTGTCAAAGGTTTTACGCTCGAAAAATACTTTTAAATTTTTCTTTATTTTTTTTTCAACTCCAATTACGGCTAAAGTTGCATGCAGCCTGTTCTAAACTATACTGTAATAAAATAGGTTTGATTATTATCGTGTAATCTTTTACTTGTAATGTTTGGTTCAACAATAAATAACGTTAAAAACAAAAAGAGAACATTAAATTTCATGGCAGTGTAGAATAATTTACTTTAACCATATCAAGGCCTATTAACATAACCCTATTTATCATTTTGGCTACTTTTGGGAGAAATGACATGGCCGTCGGTAAAGTGAACATTTTTTTAAACAAAGCTGTTCAGTTTACGGCTAACTTTAGTAGCACCATTAATTTGTCCTTTGATGATCACGTCGTGACCCCAAAACGTTAGGTGTCAGAGGCTGAGAACATTATTTCTATTTGTAGTTTTACTCTACTCATAATAGTATATTTTTTTACAAATATAAATAAATATAGGCAAGGTCGAGTTGTTTTAAAAATGTACAAGCCCTCTTAAATTAAGTGCTATGGCAATTACTGCCGTAACATGGTGTCTGATTAACCTGGTCAGTCTGTGACAACGGAAAGAGTCAGTTGGTCAAAACGATAGGCAATTGAAAGATCTATTGTGTGATGGGTACCTATCACTTGATCTGGTTAGTGTTTCTATAAATAAATATATACATAAGTCTATTACCATCAGTAGGCCCTACATCTCTACATTTATTTCATTTAACTATCATTCCTTTTTAAAGACCACTCCCGCATTATAAATAAATGTTGTGTCACGAGGGACTTTATAAATACACACAAAACAGCCAAAAAGAACACCCAGTTTGAGAACAACAATTTGTGAATCGCTCAGTGTTGTCCCATGTGGGTTTTGAGGCTACAATACTCAGCGCAGTAGAAAACTGCGTGGCGACCGCTTAAGCACTGGGCTATCCGGACAGTGAAAGTCCGTTTAGTTTAAATAGCCTATGTGTTTCCATATCTCCATGCTAAATTTCATTGAAATCGATGATTGATGATATTAATCTAATTTATGATATTAAGTAGTGTGGATCATTGTCAAGTGGGCCCTGCATTTAATAAAGCTTGGTGTGTATTGAAAGAAAAAGATTAGTAAGAAGGAAGCCAATAAGAGTCAAGGTAGATTTGATTACAGGGATTAATTGGGAAGTATACGAGTCTTCCCGAGTCAGTCTTTCGGTGATTAGAAACAATCACCGAGGATAAGCAACGACGGCGCGGTCAGTACCTGGATGGGTGACCGCTGGTGGCATGTAACCATGAGGGTCTCCATGATTCGCAGGTCACGTTAAGCAGTCGGTCCCAGTTGTTATCATAGGACAACAGTCGTGAAGCTTAGTTGGAGGCCTTCGGGCGACCTAAATACATCCTACAGCAAGATACGTAGCCACAATGTATTCTTGCCAGTCCCTAACCCGCACTTGGCCAGCGTGGGGACGTAAGGCGTAATCAGTAGGCGTAACCTTCTCCGGAGACCCAGCAGTGGGACATTATAGGTTGTTGATGTTGATGATGATGATGACAATGATGATACGAGTCTTAGATCTCTATCTTAGATATTTTTAATATCAATCCCATGTGTATAAATCTAAAACAACAAGTAATATCCTTTTAAACAATCCATGAGTGTTATAATACTGTTTTTATGATACTATAGGCGCTTGCGCACATGTTTCAAACATTCGACTTCGTTGAATAGCGCATGCCCTTCAACGTCATAAATACTTATACATCGAACCGTAAATATAAGAAACAAAGCGGTACAAACATATAAACGACCCAACATCTCTTAATGATATGTAGATTCCCTGCATTAGTTACATGACTGTGTTCTCGGTGAAAACATCTCGCAAACTCCACCGCGATACCTTCATCATAAACAATAGTTACACTACCTGCTAAAACCTCTTCTACTAAAAGGCAATAAAGTCGGAATTCCTCTTTCAAGTATTTCTACTTAGATCCGTTTTAATTTAAGACGGTATCAACTCATTAAACAAGACATAATTTAAACGTATCCTGTAGTTACATTCAATTTAGTGTTTCAAACCGATAGGTACACGTTTCAATTTCGTCTGAAAACAATTGTACAAGATACTGCATTTGTGAATTGGAACTTGAAGCTCGTATACACTTAAACTGTAATTGAAATCAAACTTAAATGCTACGGTATAAAGCTCATTTTTAAATTAAAGTGCTATTGAAATTGAGACATTAGAAATCTTGGAGCGACTATTACCGTGTTCTTTTAACAAATGCACGACGGTGTACAGAGTAAGATGTAAGTTTGTCGAGGGCAGCATAAATAAACATCGAAGAAATATCGGTTATTTTAATACTGGGACCACAGGTGGGCGTGGACCCATCATATATCATCGCCAACAATTATTAAATTATCTTTTTCGTTGACATTAAGTAATTGTTTCGGTTGGACGGCGCTCATAACTGGCGCGCCGAGCGATGAGGTATCGCTTTTAAATGATCGTTTTAACTTAACTTTAATCCTCTTTTATTACATTATTTTTACTACAAAATGACGACATTATTAAGACATCTCAACATTATTTAAAAGGTTTGTCCGTAACGTGAAAGTTGGTTAAAATATCATTCATCATTTTTTTTCAAAACTAATTCTTCATCGATGTTGGTTAGAACATTGAATTATGATTACTTAAATCGATATTCGATAAGAATCAAGAATTCTGCAATAGATACGATAATTGCATGGGCAATTACGTTTGAATTCGAAATGTTGTATTCGCTGGGGCATTAATCATGCACGGCATTGTAATCAGGCCAGTTCGTATAATGAATCAAGGGTGTAATTAACTAACTAATACACTTATCACGACATGAAGTGTACATGGTGGATTGGAGTGAAATCGGGGTTGATAAGGCTGTGAGCTAGTCTGTGCGTGGTCCCAAGAATCGAATAATGTCTATATAACGATTTGATTAAGCAATTAGATTATAATATGTTATGTTAGTGATACTAGTTAGTTTACTTCTAAAAATATTATTTTTAAGTAGTTAGTATTATTTTCTTGAAATCAGGGAAAAATATTTAGTTTCAATCCAGGACATTTAGTACAAATAAATACTTTTTTGAATTTAAACCTTGACATAAATATATTTAATACCTATTTATTTAGTATCTGTCATCATCAACAACTCATAATGTCCCACTGCAGGGCTCAGATCTCCTCTCTGGAGAGGATTAAGGCCATACGTCCACACTGGCCGAATACGAGTTGGAGACTGGCAAAACTACGTTTTACCTGCATAATCCGTTGGATGTTTTAAAACCGCCCGAAGGCCTCCAACTAAGGTTCGCGACTGTTATCCTATGATAATATCTGAGACCGACTGCTTAACGTGACTTCCCAAACACGGAGACGCTCATGGCAACATGCCACCAGCGGTCACCCATCCAGGCACTGAGCGCGTCGTCGTTTCTTGCCCTCGGTGATTGTCTCTAATCATCGAGTGCAACTGCGCTATAATCGCCCCCAGCCTAGCCTAGTCTCTATACTAAATTTATAATTTCTAAAGTATGTCTGTCTCAGTGTGTCCTCCTATAATTTCCGATTTTATTAAAATTTGTCTTGAGATACTTTTATTTTTGAGGAAGGACATGGGCTACTCTTTACCGCGGTAGCCGACATACACGCGGACAGAGCCGGGGACAAGAGCTAAATTATTTATCTATCTATCTGCGACATTATGCAATTTGCACAATTTAGGAATTTTGGCTGTGCGCTTCAGAAAGTAATAAAATGTATTTGATTCCAATTTGATTTGGAAATATATACTTTTTAAATGCGATCTAACACGATTGCATCCCATGATTGAAATCTAATAAGCTCTTATGTGTTTGAGGAGGTCACATGTCCCTCCAACACAAAGGGAGAATCCTCCAACCAGGCGAGGTGATCATGCCTGGCGGGCTACTGCCCAAAGGTTGATGTTGGGAAGTTGTATACATGTTAATCGGCGCGAGAACTTCTATTGCGCGATGCAGGATTGGTAGTTTCTTCGAACACTACGTTACTCCGTAGTACAGTGTATCTTCGGTAGATGGCGTAGTCATAAATTTCTCTTGTTGTCATATTTCTGTTCCGCTGTATGTGGAAATCGCCACATGTTCATTGATTTCCACTTTTTCTAGCTTTATTAGTTATCTAAAAGGTTTAAAAAATATACTAATACAGACACATAATCTTATTCACAGATCATCACAAACGGCAAAAACTTACCTAGGCATCAATAAATACATTTGCAATATAAATAGTTTTTTTTATGGAATTGCGGGCAAACGACCAGACTTATCGCCTAATAGTAAGCGATTATCGCCGCCTATGAGTACCCGAAATACCATAGGCGTCACAAGTGCGTGTGCGGTGGCCTTCGGGGGTTGGGGATCCGGTATCCTCACTTACTCGGTGAAATACAGCGCAAGCGCTGTTTCAAACCGAATTTTTGACATGAGGCCGTGGTATCACACATAAAGTATGAGCCCAAATGGGCCTACGCATTACACTGTTATGACATAGAATGTATTTATATGTTCGTGAAATTCAGAATGTTTAGTTGTGATTGCTATGTGTGAGTTCAATAACAGCCGATTGTTTATGAATGTGAGTCTAAAATGTGTATGAGTGAATCTTGTCGCCAGAAAAAAATACAGATTGGTTTGTATTGTTTATAGACGGTATGGCTACATCCTCCAGTCCGCTGGCCTGTGTTACTCTATGGGAGCACTATGATATAGTATGTTATTCTCCGAATCAGTCCATTGTCATCTCATCAGTATCTCACTTGACCTCCATAGTGTGGGTGACCATGCTGCTCTGACTTCATTCGCATTGGGGATGATGACCAGAACTCATAGATTCTACTTACGCTTTCCATCAGGCAGAGTGAAGTTATTTTGGTGGCATGAACATTAAAAGTAATTATTTTAAATTACTAATTCCAAAAACTGCCTCATTGGTCTAGCGATTGACATGCGACTGCCAATCAAGAGGTCTCGGGTTCGAATCCGGGATCGGGCCAAAAGTGTTATTGTGTTTTTCTGATTATAGAAATATTTTATAACAGCTCGGAGTTTGGAAGTTGGAGTCATCACCCCCGTGTCTGGGAGAACACGTAAAGCTGTCCTGCACCTGATCTTTCCCCAGTCGCGTCGGTTAACCGTCCCATCGGATTATGAGGGAGAGAGGGAACAGAGAGTGCACCTGTGTTTGCGCACACACTAGTGCACTATAATATCTTCTGCGTAATTGGCTGGTCTCCGTTGAGACTTGCCGCCGTGGCCGAAATCGGCTAGGAGAAGATCATCGTCATCAAATCAATACCAAAAGATTAAAAAAAAACTAAATCATATTGCTTGCCATCTGACTTTTCTTACCACAGTTTCATTTCTTTTCGTAACGAAAATGTTTAAATACTAAAGGTATGTGGGTATATAGCATGTGTATGTGAGTGAGATGCGAAAAGTGTAGTGATACCATATCCAACGCATCGACATGATATCACAATGCCCAATTTAGACGTAAACTACCATACAAATAAACTATAACAATTCAAATAGGTAGTTATAATATTACATTAGGCTAACCAAATCATCTGAAATCCACTTTAAGGTCCAACATAAAATATAATTCCACAACCTCTTTCCGCTTCTCTTATTGCTTCGACAATTGCCCACCTAATTATTCCTAGGCATACCCGGCGCAACTACCATTTCGTAATTCTCACCTGTACACCTCACTTAATGATTATAGCAACGATTTTATCTGCAACCAACCACATTATTGTCTTAATTGATACGTTTGTTGGTGTTCAGAGTGAGATTAAAATAGTTTAAATCACTAATTCTCTGATTTAAGTCTTGGCGAGGCCGAGTAATTCGATCGGAGATTGCGAGAGATTTATTGCTAGGTCTGACTCCATAAAGACTAAAGTATGATGTATTTATATATGCTTCTTATATTTATTTGTTAATCAGGTAAAATTTTTATTGGTTCTCAAGAGTATGATGGCCTAATGGTCTGCTACTAACCTTCTTCTCTCGCAATTAAACCAGAAGAAATAAAGCGGCACCGTTGTTTTGATTTTTTTTATTGAATAGGGGGCAAACGAGCAGACGCATCACCAGATGGTAAGCGATTACCGCCACCCAAGAAACCCGCAACACCAGAAGCGTCACAAGTGCGTTGCCGGCCTTTTAAGAAAGAGTACTCTCTTTTCTTGAAGGTTTGAAGGTCGTATTGGTCCGGAATTACCGCAGGCGACAGTTCAATCCACAGTTTGGTTGTGCGAGGCAAAAAGGTACTAGAAAACCGCACAGTTGTGGACTGCTAACCATTTAAGTGATGGGGATGTAACTGCTGTCTATACATATTATAAATATATACTTATAGCGTTTGCAGAATGTTTCACAGAAAACTTTGACTAATTATGGGTATTTTTTATATATATCCATCAAGAAGATAGAGCACAGAATCAGTCAAAATAGCACAAACATTGCATGTTCTGTACTGATTTCATAATTGTAAATAATTTGGTTGTCATCTTGCCTAATCACTATCTTTTTTATATTTCCAATTTACCTAATTTAGGTCTTATATAAAAATACCTACACATAACAAAATACAAAGAACGTGGATCGTTATTATTACACAATCATTGTGATTGTTTGTAAGATAGACAATGCTTGTCGTCATGTAAGCAAGTTTGTTTAATATTTACTTAAGCAAGCTGTGTTACACAGTCTACCTAGATATATATTTAAGTTATTCTTTATATAAAACTGACCTTCTACCTCCTGTCTTTAGTTTTCTTATCTGTTAATCATACTTGACGCACTTTTGAACTCGAAGATGAATTACGAAGCCTCCTCGGCTCTCACGCACAATATCTTCGTTTTTACAAACGTCAAACATACAAAATATGAAGACACGTAAAACAATAACATGAAACTATTAATCGTATAACAGGGAACACAACGAGATGGCAAAAATGGCGTTTGGTCCCAGCGTACGTTATAAATTTGAATATTCTCGGGAGAAGGATAATATAGTGGCGTATTGTCATGGCCGGCGCGACGACGCTTCAGAAATAAAACATGGGGAAAAATCGCGGATTTTGTGTACCAACTACGCTACACAGAGTATCTTATAAATTTAGAGAAATAGACAGTTTTAAATATATTGTCCTCTCTCTTTATAATATTGACTAATAGAAGCCTACCAAATTAAATGTGGAGAGCTTTTTATAAACGGAAAACTCATCAAGCTCAAGTAAGTTTTTTTTTGTATGGGTCTGCCAAAGTGACTCTTCTCTGCTTAATGGAAAGCCTAAGCAGAATTTTAAGAGTGGTGGTCAGTATACTCATTGCGAATGCAACAATGCAGTATGGTGACTTCACACCGTGGCGGCCTCCGGTCTCCCACTCACTAAAGAAACACGACAGTACGCATGTTGTCATTTTACGTTAATCTTCTGTGCGAAGGTCTACTATCTCTAGAATTAGCAACACATATTAATAATGACATTGGTGTTTTAGTAGGCTATTTATAGGTCCTTTGTAAGGTAAAGAGGTCTATGCCCAGGATTGAAGTGTTAAAGGCTATTTGTGTGATGGATATGAGTTATAAGGATATGTTCAAGAGGCAATTGGTATGTTTGTCTATTTGCTTCTGTGAAGACCTGAAATTTCAGACAGACGGCGTGTACTGGATCCACTTAAGAGAAGTGTCGTATGATGAGCACTATAATCATCTTACTTTGTAAAACTATGATGCTGAATGCCATTAACGATGTCCTTCTATAATTATAATATTATATACATTCACATATTTCAACAAATGTTAGTTTAATTGTATTATCAATGGAAATGTTGTAAAACGGATCTATTTATTCGGTACATCTCAACTTTCTGGCACATTATTGACTTATTATTGACTTTTAACAGCAGTAATTTGAGGTTCTATTTTAGTTCTACAAATTGCTCTTAGTGTTATAAATATTAAACTATAGGTGTGTCTGTCGTATGAACCATTTATTTTGCATTAGTATGTGATTATCTAGGTTCCATCATAACATGTTTGGATATAAGTTTCTAGTAATCAAGATCAATAAATTAAGTTTTACTAAAAAAGTCAAAAACAAAAGCTATTATAATAAATAAATTCCATACTAAATGGAATTTATTCAACTAAAATTGGATATCACTGCTCTGTATCAAGATTGAGACATCTCGGCAAGGCGGCGCGGGCGCAAGCGGGTCTCGCCCGGAATGTTAATATGCAAACTCGAGGCGGACTCCTGACAATAAATACTGCTCATTTCTCAGTGCACCCCTGCATTTTTGTGTAACAGATATGAGAGACAATGGCGACCCAGGAATTGACTAATGATATAGCAGTGTAACACGTCAGGTATTACAGTTCAGTCAATAGTGTAACCAATTTTGGAATAGCGATCAGTACAACTGTGATAATTTCATTTCAAATAGTCGTATGCTGTTTTTCTTACCTGAGCAAGTTTAATTTTATTGAAGGTTCGGCCCCCTAGCCAAATTAACGTTCTACAAACTGTACAAATGTATAGGAAAGACGTCTGTTAACGATAAAAAATAATACAAGAGAATAGAGGCGAAAGCGATTGTAGAAAGAGAATCAACGCAAAACTCTTGCATCTTGCTTAAGGACCTGATAGTTATTGACTTCCCCTTCGCAGATGGGCACCAAGGAATCACAAGCCTGAAATGCATTATTAGAATAGAATATAATAGAATAGAATAGGATAAACTTTATTGTACACCAATTGACACAGTTATATTTATGAGCTAAACAATATACTGACCATGTACAAATGGCGGCCATTACCATCATCATCTTTTGATTGACTCATGTGTGATTTTGGTGAACCACATTTGTATTTTTGGCTTGCTTATCTACAAATTGATATTTTCGCGCTGTTCTTAACATGTTGTGTGTTTATTGGTTGAAACCCTTATACAATTTTTTGTTAAAGATGTTCCTCAATAATTTAATATTATAAATTATTTATGCTCATCGATTTGGTTACTCAACTTTTATGATAATCAAAGTATTATCAAATCACATTTTTTTATATATTTATTCATTTATTTACTATTATACCATGCAATATCATTACAGATTATATCTAATGCCATAGTGTAGGACAAAAATTGACAATACATACAATTTTGAACAGACATGGATGTAAATATACTTTTTTTATGGAATAGGGGTAAACGAGCACACGTTTCGCCTGATGGCAACTGATACCCGCAATACCAGAGGTGTCACAAGTGCGTTGCTAGCCTTTAGGGGATGGGGAGGAGGAAGGGGAAGGGGTTGGGGTGTGAGCCTTCAGTATCCTTACTCATTCGGTGAAACACTGCGCCAGTGCTGTTTCACACTGGTTTTCTGTGAGGCTGTGATATCACGGCCCTAGGAGAGCTGGCTAATTCGTGCCGAAGCGTGGCTTCCTACGGTGTACGGTACTGTACTATAGGTACTATATATCTACACTTTAGTGTACTATAAATGTATTGTATACTTATTTTATCTAATACTTACCTAAAGTCTAAAAATTACTTACTTTATTAATTTGTTTTATATTTATTAACTTGTTACATAGAGACAAAACATAGCACCAGGACTTAGTAGCTCGTCGAGTAAAAGTATTTTCTTTTAACCGCTGAAATTGAATGACGATATTATGAACCTTTAATTACCTCAAAACCCATTGAATCAAAGCCATAAACGGCCGGAAATCTTTTACAGGAGTATAGTCACCCATTATGACTGTTATTGCCCTAATAAATAAAGAAATTATCGTCAAATCGATGATAAAAACTAAATCCAATTAATTTTATCTGGAATAGAATCATGAGTTTGTTTTATTCATAAATACTATGGGACTATATCGTTACTTGAAATCTGTCCTCGGCCTTTTTTGATTGAAAACTATGTATTATACTACCAAAGTAAGTTTGCATTCGCTAAACCAAATGCCATTCGATTTTATAGCTTGGTAAGTTACGATAAGGTTCTTAATTTGTCTTTTTATATCTTTATAGGCAGGTATTTAAATTCGCATTGTTATTTCCATACAGTCACATCAAGGGTGGATGAAGGGAGCGCAGTTTACTATAATTAGTTTGTTTGTTATCTTGATCGGGATATTCGCAATAGGAGAGCCACAGAGCTGCTGTTACCGTAATATATTGATTTAGACTTCTTTAATTGAATGGCGTCTTCCTTAATAAATATTTTATTTCAGAAATTA
Organism: Hyphantria cunea; assembly: GCA_003709505.1. Taxonomy (NCBI): domain Eukaryota; kingdom Metazoa; phylum Arthropoda; class Insecta; order Lepidoptera; family Erebidae; genus Hyphantria; species Hyphantria cunea. The sequence continues at coordinate 1,672,301 of PKRV01001639.1, read as the reverse complement.
ACTATATAAGAAAGGGCGCTGCAATATTTAAAACTAATTGAATCACTTGTAATGTGATACTAAAAGTAAGTATAAATAAAAATACACAAGATGTGATGATGATATATTTAAGTATTATCCGGTATTTAAATATTTTGATGCAACATATATATGTATAAGTGCAAAGTTTTGTAGAGATAGAATTATTGTTCAAATATTATTCGCTTGATTCTAGAGATTTCTTTTACCTGCCGTGTTTCTGTGGTCCATTTCATCTCCCGTTTTTTTTATTAGTTGTTTCGGTAATACGCGATTTAATTCGCAATCTCTTATTACTAAAACGGCCATGATACATATATGTGTCTATATACAGTATCAACCCAAAAGCTTACACTGCATTTAACAGAACAAACAAAAATAATTATTGTTAAATCTCAGGAGGTTTTAACATCTCTGTAGAGTCTTTATCAAGCTTACCATCACATAGCTTGATGTGCCTGATGAATGAATGTTTTGTGATGTTAATACACAGATTATGTATTAAAACTACTGTTCTCACTGATGACAAACAAAAGGCATAAACCTCACCAAATCTCGTTTGAAAATAAACTTTAAGGATTTGAATTTGAGTTTATTTTACAATGTATTTTGCATTGGTTTTATAGGATTTGTTGGTTTTGAAAGGTAATGAGGTATAGGCTAGTACACGTGTTTCGTTATCTCAGATTAGTCCTAAGGACATTATGTTGAAGGGCAGTTGTAAATTGACTGTGAATGATTTATTAGTGACGTTGACGTTGATTTGGATTTTAATCGGTTGTGTAAATATTGCTTATAAATGGTTAGTGAAACTGCAGTTACCTAGTTCATTCTTTATTTTGACGTACTCTTTCAGTAGGTTGTGATTTACAAACATGTTTTAAAGTGCTAATTAAGAGATGTTAGACTAAATGGATTTCATAAAATTAGAATTTCACCACATTTAAGCAAAAAAACTATATAAAAGTTTTGTAGAAAAGTATCACCTCATGTGATAATTTGATTTCTAATAAAAAATAGCTTCAGGTGGTTTTTGTGCCACTTAGTTAATACATAATTAATATTTTTTAGTTAACAATATACCTAACTAGTCGAATTAAGAACCTTTTACAAAGATAAGTAAGTCGGGATAGAGGAGGAATTCTTAATTAGGGTCTAATTAATTAATTTTAACAACACAAACAACACTGAAAAACTGCCGTGGTTCGTATGTCCTCGGTTTGAAGACACTCCCTTATATCGAGTAAAGTCCAGTTCCGTGGCCATTTGGAGGATAAGGCCAAATTTGCCTCGAAGAAGCTTGACGTGCTCAACGTCGCGTGCGGTATTCCCGGACCAATACGACCTTCAAACCTACTAAGTTGTGATGCCTTTGGTGCCCATGGGGGGCCGTAATTGCTTACCATCAGGCGTTATCATCATACGTCTGCTCGTTTGCCCACTAGTCAGTAAAAAACCAATTAGAAGTTATTATAAAACTATCAGATTTACAGACAGATCATTTACTTACGCTGGACTTTCATGTCGGTGAAATCAAACCAATCTATACCCACTCAAGTTAATTATAAATGAATTATACAGCGTCCCGATGCAGAGGATTAACCTACATATATTTGCTCCTTTGTCGTGTGCTATATGGATCATTAACGTCATTGATACGGAAATAGACATTAATAATTGTAGCTTGCCAAAATTCACAGAAATAGCGCAAAGTTGCAATATTTTCGAAATAAACAGTTAAGGTATATTTACTTATTCATCACTTGTATTAATACTAATTGGTTTGATAATAGTATTTGCTTTTAAATTTTAATTTTTTATCTATTACAATTAGTTATAAGCTTGCAATATTGCTTTGAGAATTTATCCTGTTATAATATTGTTAAAGTTTCTAAATAAATAAACATTATATAGCAAAAAGTCGGCGGATCCGCTGAGCATCTGATGAGGCCATACATCACGCTATCTGATCTACCCACCGATTGATTTTCGGAAATCGCCTCCGAATAACCCTCGCGATAAAGTGATTTACGCCGGTGACATACAGTTAGTAGAACTAACGAGCAGGCAATCAGCATGGCGGTTACTCCTGTAAAAATTACTGTGATATAAAATAATATTCTTAAAACTTACTACAAGTAGCCTGCTAAGTATCCGAGACTAGGTAGGAAAAGGCCTTTCTTCTTTATAAATACTCCATACACTTACAATTGGAAATTAATAGTAATAACAATTTTTATTCAGCATATAATTCTGAAATTTTTCCTTATCTGCTACTACATAATAACAGTGACACATTAGACAAGAGGTTGCCGTTGACGACTGTACTAATATGAATTGTGTTACAGTCGCTGTATAGTTAAGAATACAAAGAAGAAGACTACAAAACTTCCTTCCCACAAACACTAAAATTGCGCTCGCACAATCTCTTCTTCTTCCGATCCTTGACTATGGTGATGTCAGCAACCTGGATCTCACCGAAGACCAACTAAACTTGAGCGCCTCCAAAACCTCTGCATTAGATTCATATTTGGATTACGTAAAAAGTACGTTACGTTCATATTCTTCTGAATTTCGTTCTAAACTCAAGTGGCTACCAATACGCTTTCGCCGGAATCTTCACATTCTTTCTCTTTTATACAGTATCCTGTTTCATCCCCATACTCCATCTTATCTTAAAGAACGCTTTCAGTTCTTACACAACACTCATTGTAGGGACCTGAGATTATCAGAGAATTTGAAACTAGCAATGCCAAAACATTCCACCCAGTTTACAGACAAATCCTTTACTGCGCAAGCAGTAAGACTCTGGAACGATTTACCTGAAACGATCCGTCACGCTAAAAGCTTGCCTGTATTTAAAAAGTTAGCGAAGGATTATTATCTTTGATCATAATACCTTGTTTATAGTATACATATATTAAGTTTGTGTATGTATTTATGTATATGTATGTGTATATGAGTAGTATAAGTAGATGTGTACTTATATATGAATGATGAATAGTTTGAATTTGGTGTTTTTTTTTGTAAATATTCACATTTGACAGATCTGAGATTTGTGCACCCTACTACTGGTACCCTTATTAATGTCACCAAATTATCCGTATAAAGGTTGTCTGTAAGAGATCGCCATGAGCGATAGGACCGCTATTTGTCACATTTGTATGTTTAATTCTTTTTTTTTCTTTTTTTTCTATGTGTTAAGTGTGTACAATAAAGATAAATAAATAAATAAAAAAAAAGAATCAATCAGTCTTCAGATATTAAAAATCACTGAATTGGATACTCAAACATGTACATTAATTATCAATGGATATTATTTAGTCTTATGAGGAAGACCCGATGTGACTAGTTTACGAGTGAAGACGTTGACGATTAGTGGTCGCATATTTTTTTTATTGTTATCAATTGCTCTATATTAATACGGCGTCTAATCTCCATTATTGTCAATAATCGCTTGGCATCTTTGCGCTAATTTTTCAGTATAGCTGCGAGTTCAGTTCACGAGTAAGGTCACCGACGGTCACTTGATGGTGACTTGACTCGACGGTTTTTTGCCCTTAATTTAAGCTTCATCCACATCTAATTCATTAAAATCAGGGACTGTGCAGGTCAATCCAAAACGTTAATACCATGTTCTGTTTTCCAAGTGGGCCCGAGCCAACTTTGGTATTTAGCATTGGAAATCCAGAAATCATTTTGGTGTAGAAACATCTTCTTAGCCAAAGGCAATAATACTTTTTCGTAAACTTTGGTCATCTTCTCAGCAGCCAAAGTACGCCACGCCATTTACAACTAAACGTCTTTGATTGTGTCAAGTGATGTAATTTAACCCATTTTCTTCAACTGTTCTTTCTCAAAGCGAAGTGATAGTAAAGGATTTAACGCTTCGCAATCTGTTTATCTTCTACGACTTACGTCTTTTTCGATTTACGATGATCTTGTAAGTCCCATTTGCTCACTTGGGCACTTCCGGATGAGCACAGAGAAACACAATATCAAAACGGGAAGCGTACGCGGCCTGAGGGCTCGACGGGCTTACAGTTGAAAATGCCAACAATTATATTTTATTTTTTTACAATGAGTTGTAAAAAAATAAAATATAATTGTTGGCATTTTCAACTGTAAGTGTGTATGGCAATTTTATCGATATCGAATCAGCGCCGCCGATTGGCTCAGTAATGGGCTGATTATCGTATTAGGCCAAACTGATTATTCTGCTCACTCCCTTTCTCTTTTAGTATTACACAAATTGTTTGTTTGTGCTACACCTAACAGTAGCTTTGAAGGGTTACATTTTTGCCATAATTATGTTATTATAATATGATCATAACTGAAGGCTATTCGATATAGGTGGTGGTATCGTTTTTGATATAGGTGGCAAATGAACACACAAGTAATTTGATGGAAAGTGACAAACGCTACCCATGGATAATATACCTAATAACTCATCAGTAAGAAGAGAATTCTAGGTAAAGGAAACCTTACCCACTAGGTGAAAACCAAAAGAAATGAACTCTTGAACTGCTGTTTTCTTTGAGGCTGGCTGATTTGTTCGGAAAAATACGGCATCTACAAGTATTCTACACCCTTTGTTATGTGACGACATCGACATACAGTACAACAGAAATATACTACAACGTCATCTACCGAAGATACGTTGAATTACGGAGTAATTAAGGAAACGAAAAAATTAACAGTCCTACATCGCGCAATAGAAGTTATCGCGCCAATATTTATGTTATATTAAACTTCTCAACATCAACCAACAAAGCAGTGGCCCGCCAGACATGATCACCTCGCCTGGTCGGAGGATCCTCCCTTTGTGTTGGAGGGACATGACACCCGTTCCTCCACAGGTACAAATTTGTCATCTAGTAACCAAAATATTCATTAAACTTTAAAGGAATTTATCGTTCGAAGGCAAACTTTTGTTAACAATAAACATGAGAAATTTACCAATACAAGTGATATACAATTAAGGCAGGCTATAAGCTGTACAGTAAGAAAAAGGCAGTGAAACTGGAAGACGTTATTAGTTGAAAATTACCGCGCGTCCTCGCTGTAATGTCGCCAGCAATAAAGCCAGCCGCCGGTCGAGAGCTTTTACAGATGTAAAGAATTTAGAAGTGAATTTAAAAACAAATTAAAAAAAGGACTTAATTGCAAATATCATTTCAATTTTGACGGGCCTTTTGGTTTAACTGGAATATTTATCAACTGCTAAGCCAAAGATTCTTGGTTCCATTTGCACCCAATATAAATTTATGTGTAATGAGTACGGGTATTTGTTCTGGGTGAAGTTTGTATACAATATTTCAGTAGATAAGAAACATAAAAATGTTGTTATCAGCATTTTGGTGGCCATAGCATGCACTCTGCCAAGTTTGGGATCAGACAGCCGTGTATAAGATGTGTTATTATAAGAGAAATTACAATAAATAATACCTATAGATAGTAATACATGAAACACAGTAGATACTAGAATGAGTAGATTCACGATAAAAATGCCTCTCTCTCTCTCTCTCGACGCCGGTTAATGAGCCATAAAATGATAGACCTTATTATATTTAAATGTTTTTACCACATGACTATAAATTGGATGTTTTTGTTGTGGGGTTTTTGAAGTTTTTATACAAATTGGGAAACATACACGCACAAAACGTACACATTTACAAGAGCTTTGTGCTTGTTTTGCAAACTATGCAAATAATGCGACTATGACTGCATGGTTGGTGTAGTAGTTTAAGCGATCGCCACGCCACTTTCTTTAATAATTTTTGTGATCCTCAAACTGTTGTTCTGAGTCTGGGTGTTCTTTGTGTCCGTTTCATGTATGTTTGTAAAGTCCCCCACGACCGAGAATATATATTTCTAATGCTGAAGTTAAATTAGCATCGCAATATATCTACAAAAGTATGGTTCGATGTCAGTTACAGATATGAATAGATGAATTCTAAGGCTAAGAATAAAATCTCTCAAAAGTTGTTCCTTTTATCCAATACCATATTGTGTATTCCAATGTTGAAGATCCTCTGTCTTTCCAAATACAGTAACTATCACAGAAATCTCTGATGAAACAACGCACATGCACCATCTAGGTTTAAAACATCCCAGTCCCTCATTGAAAACAGGGTGGTTGTGGAGTCTAAACCCCACCCCTTTGGGGCCGGAAAGGCAGGAGGGTAGAAATGAGTGGGAGGGGGAGTACGGCCTTAATTACCGCCGCTTTTATAGTTTTAATGAGTTCATTTTGGACCGGGGCTAACAAGCGACTTAATACTTATTTAAACCAATTTTGAAATTAATATCGAAAAGTGATGGTTGTTTGTGAATATCGATATTTTAATATTTATATATCAGTTATATACTGGTATTGTATTTTGAAAGATTTTAATAGCTTTAATGTTATATTACTTATCAAGAAAGTTGCTATTGTGAAGGTTGTGTTACGGCATTTTTTGACGTTATATTTCAGATTTAAAAGTATGATGTTTAGTTCGCGTTGGATTAAAGCTTAACTAATTTGGCCTCAATCATGGCATCAGTAACGCTAATGGGTTTAATAATGGAACTGTAGAAAATGAAATATGGTAAATATTTGCCTTTTTATGTAGAACAGGCGAAGGGACGATGAGTACTGTGATAGCAGGACCTTAATTACATCTTCTGACAAAAAATCTAAGTGTTTATCGACAATTTTATCGACAAACTCAGCACATCACTGATAACTTTTATCAGAAGGCCACAACTCGCGGTTACGTAGACTATTTTGTCGATATTAATTAAAAAGGGGTCCGTACAAGTTTATATTAAAGAAAATTAAGCAATCCCCATCTAAAGTTGGTAATGAATTTTCACAATAAAGTCTGATGTTGGATCGTAAACCGCTTGATGATATTTTGTTACTTTGTTCGGCGAAATCATCATTTTATGATTAAATTAAATTTTGCTACAATTCGTGCTTTCAACTGTGCAAAAGGTTTGTTTTACTTATTAAAAGTTACCTCATTTAACTTTAAGATCCGTTTTTAGAGAATAATGTACCTTTTGTATCTTGTGCAGCCTATTTTTTCATTATTGGTTCAGCAATGGTCACATGATTACACTCATCGTTGCAGACGATACCATTTCCTCCCACTAGAATATAGGCGCCTTATAAGTGATATTTGATATTTGACCAGCATCGCAAATGGCACGATCGACTCCCCTGAGCTCTTGTCTAGGTTAGGTTTGCGCACCAACCAAATCGGTCTAAGACAGCGACCTATGCTATATGTGCCTTTTGTGACCACTAACTACAGGAGCAATTCCTTCCTTCTGCGAGGTGCACGTGGCTTCAATGAACTTCGTAACTCTGTACAGTTTGACTTGTTCTGTACTACTCCTATCGCGGTGAGGCAGCTTTTATCGAGAAGTTTTTTTAATGTAGGTGTTGGATGCGGTGCTCAAACTGATAGTTTAAGTAAAATGTGATATGTTTTTACGCATGGAATACAGAGGATGTATTTTGTGGGTTCATTACCACTTTATTTTGTTTTATAATATTGTTGTTTTTTCTTTGTTTTTGTTTTCTTTTATATCCGCATATGCATGTTTTCCTATGGTAATGTATCTGTATCTGTGAATACATATCATGTAAGTCTATGACCTGGCACTCGACCAGTGTAATATATTGTTACCTATATATGGAGGCTTGTTGTTAGCAATTTGATCACCTATTTGAATTAACCATAATTATGTTTATTAGTCTGTAAGCCTTCTTCAAAAATAAACAAACAAACAAATAAATAAAAGGGTATATTATAAAATATATAAATTATACTAATATTCTCTGCAGGTATGTTATTTTTCAGGATTGTATTTGTAAAAAAGATAATTATTCTTCAAGAAATAAATTTTGTTTCACGGGGGTTCCACTAACATCCTTCAAACACACGTTTTTTTTTTTTTTTACCTGTGGACCCTCGGTCCTTCACCCCACCGGGGTTCGCGGCGGGGCGGTGTGTCGGAAACGAACCGACTAAAACCACACGGTGTGCCACTCTGCGCCTGAGACGGGAGAGATCCGGGAACCGCTTCCTTCAAACACCCAGACCCAACCCAACAATTTATGCATCACACAAAGTGTTGCTACTTGTGCTTGTTTAGGAATCGAATTCACAATCCTTAGTGCAATAGAAAGTGGAGGGAAGACCACTTTAACCAGTACACCAGCCAGTGGGGTCGAAAGAAACAATTTTTGAGTTACCTATAATATTTGTAATTACACACTCAATTGTCGGCACTTGATGGATTTTATTGTTATACATTCTGGAATTGAACTCACTTGTACTTATTTCACAATTTTATTGACTATAATCCTGACTGGTTTCGGCCTTTGGCTTTTATGTAGTAGTTGGCCTAGTAACCTTCGATAAAGTCATAGGGCGATACTGGTCAGGATTAAAGTCGGTAAAAATAGTGGAATAACTACAAGTGAATTTAATTCTAAAATGCTTGAATAAATATGTAAGTAATAAAGGAATGGCAGTTCTGTTCATCAAAACTGTTGTAGGCCTTAAAACATTACTATCCAATTAAAAAAATAATTAAGGCCTAATTACCTTTGCTAATGATTTGCTTTATAAATTATTAAGAAATAGCTTCTTACCGAACTTTCCTGTGTATGAAATATAAATTAAAAATATAACCATATCTTATTTTGACACAAATTTTCTTTAATTTTGAGATTAAAATCTCGTAGATACCATATAAATGACATGATCTTAAAAATTTTTAGTACGTACATTTAAGTGTGAAATTAATGAAAAGTACTTTTACATTCTTTAAAGTAATTAATTATAATTGTGGGACTAATTAGAATCGAGGTGCAGAAATTAATGCAATGTGTTATAGTAGTAATTAACTAACCATATTAAATAAACACGTTAGATACAAATCAAAGTACTCAATTCGTTTAAAATGTAAATTTAATATTTTCTTATACTAAAGACATTCGTAAAATCATATGTTTGAAATAGCACCTCTATACACATTCATAGTTCACTCTCCCACTGTGTGGTGGTGTGGGGTAGGGTCGTAATAGCCTCGCAATTATCTCCCTATTAAGTAGTTTGGGCCCAGCGTTGTGCCCTGTGGGACTCCATCATGATATAGCGTTATAACTTTATGTATACCAACTTTTATTTTAATATTATGAAGTGATATGGTTAGCAATTAGTTACTTGAAGTATTGATATGGTTTTTTTAATTAATGGCCACTAGTCACACTTTGGGTTACGCTGGGGAGTGTTCGTAGCGGTCGGTGACCGTGGTCTAAGGCTGTTTTAATTTCTCTGTGTGTATATTATCAATTTCATTAATATTTGTTTTTTGAATATAATAATGTGTACACAAACTCATATTGACTGCTTCGGTGTCGAAGAGGTAACGTATGCATCTTCTGAGTCTAAGGTTAATCTGGAAATCGTACCCGTTGGTACGATTCCCGGATTGGACCAAATGCTTATGATCTGAAAAAATAGGTATATTATAAGTATTTATATCAGTTGACTTGTACCCATAGTACTAGTTCTACTTGATTTCGGAGTAGATGGCGTTGTATGTCAGATTCGTGAAATATTATTACTATTGTATTAAATTAGTGGCACAATTTAACAGACATCTGAGAGTACAGATCAAAAGATTAAGTGACTGGTTATAACTTATTATGAGTAGTTTTAAACAGAATGGAAACTTTGTGGCTATTTTGTAAATGTGTTTAAAAGAAAAAAATACAATCGAGTTGGGAACTTTCATCTTTTTTGAAGTTGGTTCAAAGGTAAGTTAATAATAAGTTGATAATTTTTCTTAAATTTTGAGATTAAGATCTCGTTGATACCATATAGAATTTGATCTTAAAATTGTTTCGTACATACATCAACCGTAAGTTGTGCTATTAAATGAGTGGCGCACGTTGTGTGTTATAATAGTTACAAGCATCATCATGTTCAAAATTAAGGTACTTGTCAACTATGACTCATTACTCTATTTTAGAATGCGCAAGGAGTGCTCAATACCTGATTTAGAGTTAAGACGACTATAGCCTTTGAAATATATCTCCTCCCCCTGGCAAACCCTGATATCTATTTTAAATTTTTGTAATTATGTCATTTAATCTTCATGTTTTTTCGATGAGATGGCAACCAGCCGGATCAGCATTTTCTGCCAATACCAAGCATTTCACGTCTTCAATTTTAAGTGCCCAAGTCTTCGTCTGATGAAATTAATGATAAAAAATGTGGATGACATGAAATTGGAACCGTCTTTATAAAAACCAAAAGCAATCTCCTATTTAATCTTTATTCCAATTCCATATTTGATTTATATCTCATTGTTTTATTGAAAACATTCACTAGACAAATAGGTAAAAAGATTGAACATAATGCTGGTAAGTATGTTTTATATACTTATCGCGTAGGCGACGTATCGCCTGATGGTAAGAGATTGCCGCCGCCCATGGGCACCATAGAGACATCACAAGTGCGTTGCCCGCCTTTAGGGGACAAGGAGGAGGATTTGGAAGATGTAGAATCAAAAGCTCTTAAAAAGCTACACATACCCGAAAATTAAGCGTTAAGAAATTCTGTAAGTGCCTTTTTTTATTTAGCTAAGTAGTGTATATAGAGAAAAAGGATCAACACCCATTGATCGCGAGTCCTTTTGGTCTATGGATAAATAAAATTGTGCATGTTTGTTTTCCAGAGCAGTGTACGAGTTAAAGTTATTTTTTCATTCATGTTCTCCTTTATGGACTACTTCTAGGTTCTACTGGAACAAGTGGACAGATTTGAATAAAATTTTAAACAAAGATAGGTACATCAGTACGTCCTTGACTATCCCATAGATAAGTACACAAAAATCAGTAAAGAAAATGCTTGTGAAATAATCTTTAAATATATTCTAAACTATCCTGACCATTCACCTCATTCTTGTAAGAATAAAAGAGTGGAAAATATGCAAATTACATGCAAAAAGGCTACAATCTTGCTGTACTCGAATCTTTTTTTTAAATGTACTCTATGTTCATGACGTTAAAGTGCCTTTGAGGTTGTGCATTACTGAGTTATGTGACTTATTGCAGAAGAAAGGTCAAGTCCATTGTTATGGCTTCATTTGCTCCAACAATCGGTTTATTCTTTTTCGCATATTGATTCAAAGTGGCTAGTAAGTAGGAATGTGAAAAACTTTACGATTTGCCGCAAGAATACGAAGAAAAAACAATATTTATAGTGTCAGTTGTATTGTTGTTAGCAAATATTAAAGAAAGATTAATAAATATTGGTATAGGTACAATACCTCAGTTGGAGCGTAAACAGTGGAGAAAGTCACAATAGGCAGTTTATTATAGAAACACAACTGATTTATTGGGATTGAATTCTGTTGAATTGTATTTCAAATTAAGATTTATAATTAGAATAGGTCATAACAACTTCATTTTTTGTCAAGTTTCATTACTTGACACATCAATATTAAAATATTTTTACAAATAAAGGATTATAGGTTAGGTACCCTTTATCTAAAAAAAATACACTCAAGCTTTGACAAAAAATATTATGCGAGGAAAGTCGAAAGCAAGTTGTACACAACAGTCTTAAAAATAATCAAGTCCTGAAGGACTTCTAAAAGAACCTTAATGAAATGGAACGCAATTGTTAAAAGAATTCATTATTTAGAGGTCACGTTAATCAGTCGATCTCGATTATTATCATAGGATAACAGTCGTGAAGCTTAGTTGGGGGCCTTTCGGTGGCTTGAAAACAGTCAACGGCAAGATTACGTAGCCACAATGTTGTCTTGTCAGTCCCCAACCCGCATTAGGCCAGCGTGGCGAGCTATGGCCTCAACCCTCGCCTGATAGAAGACCTGAGCCCAGAAGTGGATTATTGATGATGATGTTAAAATAAACTCATCCAAAAATAACCAAGAAGCTTAGAATATTGCCTGCATTTAAGATCGATCAATTGTCAGGGTACTATATCAACAGTTTTATAAGGTCTCACCTTAGACAAGAGATTTTGGCCTACTAAATCTTCCTGATTAAATGGGTAGGTCGAAAGTTTGTATTTAGTTTTCCTTCTCGGCTCTTACGATACACCAGCGATATGTTCAAGGGTTTGGACATATTCTTGTAAAACGTGGCTGGACACGCTGCTAAGTTTCTAGATCACAAAGAAACAATTAAATGACATCTTACTGTCCCTGTATTTAACCTAGCCTTATATTAAAAGATATACATTATGTACAAGACAATACATACCTTCTAACTTCAGATATCTGCAAATTGCGTGGGTCAATATGGACGCAATAAACTTAATGTGTTAGTGATTCGTTCAGCGGGGGTCCAATCGTGGGGCGGCAGGGGCCCCGCAGCTAATGGGGCCCAACCATTACGCTATTAGCTATAAACGCTTTATGACTATGAGTGGATTGCTTTTATATTGATATATTGTATCAAGTAATTTTTTGGTGCTTGAAACAATGGAGCATGGATTTTGTAGGCTTTTTTATTATTAACTAGCTGACCCAGCGAACTTCTTATCGCCATATTTTTCTTCAGTCGCAGACAAAACGAAACTTTTCCGGTTATCATTTAATCTTTTTTCTAAATAAATCTTGTCCCAACAATAACGAAAACTTAATAAATTAATTAATCCAATTTGGTGCAGTTGTTCGGAAGATATGAGGGTTCATACACTTCGGCGAGACATTTTTATTTATATAGAAATATAGTAGTAAGATAGTATTATTTAAAGTTATCTAGTATATTAATATTATATACAATTTTTAAAATATTTGCTATTTATAGATATGCCGTAATGAAGTAGTATCCTAATGTATATATATATAAATATATGAATGAACGGCTGGTCCAACTAGTCTCTCCTTCTCCTCTACAGGACAACACGTGCTGGCCTTGGAAGTCATTCTTTTAGAGTGGTATATACGCTCTCGGACGCAACGTTTCGGTTCTTTCTTCTTGTGCCAAGCGATCAAAACATGGAACTCACGACCACCGCATGTGTTTCTCTCCTTATTTGATCCCGGGTCCATTAAGCGGGCGTTGAACATTTCTCAAGTCGCCATTGTGTGGGTCACCGTGCTGTTCTGTCCACATTCGCATTGAAGATGGCTACCATCACTCTTGGATTCTGCTTATGCTTTCCATCAGGCAGAGTAGAGTCATTTCGGTAGCTTGAACATAAAAAAATATATATAAATTTGGTTTTTTAATCATTGAAGCCGGCGTATGTTAGCATACTGTGAAGTCTCGGGTCTCGGGTCACTTCCACGTCTAAGCCACTGTGCAATTTCAATATATATTAAACATATTTTAATTATATTGACACCGTGAGGTCTCGGGTTCGAATCTTGGGTCGGACCAAAGGTTTGCATGATCTGCAAATATTTGTTTCGGAGTTTAGGTGTTTTCTATGTATAATATGTATGTATTTACAAAAAAAGCATTCATATTAATTGTCTAGTACCCATAATACAAGCTCTGCTTAGTTTGGGACTAGATGGCGTTGTGTGTTAGATGTCTGAAAAAATATTTAGATTTATTTATGTTTTTTTTATTTATTTATCTTCATTGCGTACATATTACAAAATATTAAATAAAATGAGTGACAAATAAGATTAATACAACAATTGGCGGGCTTATCGCTCTCGGAGATCTCTTCTAGACAACCATATTTATCATATACCATATTTACTATTAGGCAAAAGCCTCCTAAACTTCATAAAACACAAACTGAAATTTACCTCCAAGTTATAAGAACTTGTAAAATCTGAAAGTGAACCAATAATATATTACAGTATATATTAATAGTAGCATTAATCATCCGACATAGATTGTAAGTTACCAAATATAGCCCGAAATGAAAATTGCACAGTTGACCAGTGGACTCATGTCTAACCGAACAATATTTTATTAACCTCTCATCAATACGCATAATAACAGTTTAATAGACACCGATTCATCTCTCCAGAAAACTTATACACGATACATGAAGATCCAAAAAAAACACTTAAATTTGAACCTTATGTGTAAGTTATAAGAGCTGTCTAGGGTTGTGAAACTATCGATTATTTTGGATTTGTAAGTAAGAGTCATATCATCGTCATATTTGAATCGCGTGCCGTGATTCGGCAGATTTGTTCAAAGCGACGCCGGACCACCAGAGTGAGTCGTGCCTTAGAGTTTATTATATTTTGTCGATAAATATTTCTATATTGTTTTGATGTCTTTTCAATTTTATTTACCTTTTTTAAGACGCCAAAGTATCAAATTTTACAATTTCTATCTGAAGGCAGGCGTTAATTATAATTTCAAAGTTGCAAATTCATGAGTTAGAGAAATGATTTCAATTAACTGATTAAACTGAGATTTACAATATTATATATTCTTTATAATTTGGAATGGAAATCGTATTAACACTTTTCTAAGCTTAATAAAAAGACATATCTATTTACATATATTTATTTTCTTTCCTAGTTTTGAAAGTTTCAATATTATTTAATTCGATACATTCATTTCTTTTTTCGATACATTCTGGATTTAAAATCACTTGTTCCACTATTTTATTTATAATAATAATTATACATCTCTTTATTTACTCTCACAAAACTTCTTGGGGTAAATTAAAAAATGCCACATATTCAAGCAACTTTGTGCGAGTCTGTTATGTTTACAACTGACCAGTTTCGCTGTATTACATCATCAAAGGTTAGTTTTTTCTTAATGTCCATGTATTTATCGATATTGACCGCAGCACAGCACTAGTAGTATACTAAAAAGCGTTCTCAAGAGGCACAATCAACACACATTGAAAATTTCTTTGTTACGCCGAGTGATTTATTGATTGCGTCTCTGTCAACACCGGCTGGCACTTTACACGACGCTGAATACTTCATTTGATCCGGATTTTTATCGATAATAAAACCCGATCGTGATTCACATCACTCGTTAAGTGTATTTAGTATACAAATGATTTGATAGGAGCGGTCGATACTTTCGAAATTTTAATAAATGATAACTGTCTTTCTATTAGTTAGAATTTCATTTTTTATTGTTAAAGTGGCACTGTGTGCGGGTAAGAAATGCTTATTAATTTTCAATAGAACCGTTATATTATAATAACCAAAAAGGAACCATATAATTAAATTGTATTAAAACGATCCGTGTAGCGCTGCGGTATTGCATTCCACTGGCCAGCGAAGTATATCAGCTGGTTTGATTCCCGTTTCATGAAAACATTGCAACTATGCAAAGTGTAAGCATGCTTTTGTTGTTCCATGTTAAAATACTTTAATATAATTTTAGAATTTTACTTTAAAATAATTTAGTATTTTCTCAAAATCAGTTGAGTTTCCTTTCTTCATAACATCTTATGTATTTTCTTTTATGGAATAGAGGGCAAGCGAGCTGACGGTTCCTCTGATGGTAAGCAATTACCGCCGTCCATGGACGCAACACCAGAGGCGTCACAAGAACGTTGCCGGCCTTTGGGGATGGGAATGGGGAAGGGTTGGGGTATGAGGTATGGGGTATCCGGTATTCTCATTCACTCGGTGAAACACAGTGCAGGCGCTGTTTCAAACCGGTTTTCTGTGAGGCCATGGTATCACTCCGGTCCTCTTCCTCCGGCCTTTATCTTTATATCTTAGCTATAAACGACGTTCACGGGTAATGAATCTTCATTCACGTAAGATAATTCATTTCATCGCCTCTGGTGTCCATGGGTGGGCCAAGGTAATCGCTTATAAATATTATATTGTAAACTTGCGTATGTAGATTTCGTTAATTACGCCCAGTTTCAATAATACAACCATTTAATTTGATTTAAATGCCTACAATTTTTAGTACTAATAGCCTTCTAACAAAAACTGAAGAATACTTAAAGAAACACAATGGGTGGTCTTTTACTGACGGAAAGAATTGCATTCCTATTTAACGGTGCAATAATTCAAGGCATTGCGGCAACACGCTAAGCGAACAATTCAGGACAAAATCCTACTCATATCATAATTGTGAAAGTTTGTGAGGATGTTAGTTACTTTTTCACGCAAAAACTACTGAGCGGATTTGGATGAAACTTTACAGTAATATAGCTGATACATCAGAATAACACCTAGGCTACTATTTGCCGCGATAACCGACATATACGCGGGCGAAGCCGCGGGCATAAACTAGTATTTAATATTTGTATCTACTTAAACAATAATGATGTAGGAAACATTTAGTACTGTTTTTTTATGATTTAAATCTACACATTGTTAGAATTTCTGTACAACATTTTTGTTGTTTAAGCGCTACTAGTATAAACCTCCATAAAAAAATTAAAACCATGTTTTATATTACGTGGGTCTCTAAAAAAGATAAATTACTAGATTTTGCCTACCGCTTTGCCCGAAAGTATGTTGGCCATCGAGAAAAAGAATAGAATCTTCTCCTTCAATAAGAATTAAAGGTTGTCTAGAAGAAATCGCCGAGAGCGATAAGACCTCTATAATTGTTATACATACTTTGTAACTGATTTTGTTGTACTATTTTACTTTGTGTATACTATAAAGATACAAAAATAATAATAATAAATAAAGTATCTCCAGGCCAAATTTCATTGAAATCGGAGCTGCGGCTCACTAATAAAAGCGAAACAGACATACAGACAGAGTTACTTTATAATAACACTATCAGAATTTAGGGTAGTACTAATATTATAAGTAATATAACCTACGTTAAGGGGTTCAAGCCTTTCTTTCTTTTTTTTCTTTTTAAAAAGATAACTCCTGCATTATGAATATACATTCCTGTGTCACGGGGATCTTTACAAACATACATGAAACGGACACAAAGTACACCCAGACTTAGAACAACAATTTATGGATCACACAAAGTGTTGTCCCATGTAGGATTTGAACCCACAACACTTGGCGCAGTAGGAAGCGGTGTGGCGACCACTGAAACCACTAGGCCAAACGAGTAGTCTAGCTATTCAGCTACAGCTAGTAATTCTAACTTATTTTTTCTATGTACTACCAATTTTCCTGTTTAATATCCCAAGGTATCCCCGCAGTGAAGACTATATCCGAGCTTAATCTTATAAATTCGTAAGTAAATACCATGTCCGTTTATTTCGCTTTAACGGCTAAATCGCTACATCGATTTTAATAAAATATAGGATGAAGATACTTTGATTCTTGAGAAAGGATTTAAACTACTCTTTAACTCGACAACCAACACACACGCGGTATATACACAACCGGTAAAAAGTCAATACTAAGAAGACATCTAAACTAAAAACATTCCACGTATTATTCGGGGCTGTATCTCTGAAGATAAGTGGTTCTCCTATTTCATTCATAGACTAATTATAATTAACAAACGTTGAACTTTATTTGTATAATGAAACAACCATTATTAGGTCGTAGTTTTTTTATTCTGTCCGAATTAACAGACCGTTTTGAAAAGCAAATGTCAAATTAAAATTAATAGTCCGTCGTATCTAAGTATAAATTACATTAGAGTTTCCTTTAAATAAGTCAAGTTAAATTTAAGTTGCATCGTGAGTAAAAGTGAAGCGGCCTTGCTTTGTGAATAAGACTTTAGTAGTATTTATAGAAGCGATAATAAACTTCATATGTATCAGATTTTTACTTACAACGAGAATGTGGGCTTTTACGACAATGAATTAAAAAAAAAAAGTGGGATAATTACAATACACATTTTTATTTTATTATGAAACAAATTTTGAGTATATACAGTCAAACCTGGATAAGTGAGAAAACTCTATAAGTGAGAGTAATAGCCAGGACCCGTCATTTTAAGCTCCCAAAACCTCTATAAGCGAGAAACCGAAACCTTTGTAAGAGAGTCGTTTTTCCCTCATAAACCTCCGTAAGTGAGACTGCTACTTATCTATACCTCTATAAGTGACAGTCGAGCTTTATTTTCAAATTTAACATGTGCTATTTTATGACTCATTCTTAACTTTCGTGGAACTTCCTACCATTGTTTTTGTATTCTCTTCAATATTGTACCTATGTATGCCTATGTACATAATATATGTTGTGCATATCATGCACATTATTTTATCCTATAAAATATTTACTACATTCGTACTTGCTGTGACTTGTTTTTGCTGCGTACCCCTATAAGAGAGAAACGCTACCCATGTACCTGCATTAGCGAGAAACTCGGGTTAGTGAGAAACCTCTATAAGTGAGAATGAGATTGTGCTTCTTTGAACTCTCGCTTATCCAGGTTTGACTGTATATTAAAATTAAATACATACCAATGATTCGAAACTAACTTTGTCTATTGGCTTAACCACTGTATCGATTTGAATGAAATTTGTCATAGAGATACCTAAGTTGTACAGGAAGGACATATTTTTACCGCGATAACTGATACTAAGCTAGGGTAACTAACTTAGGTCGTCAACCGCCTTTGACTTACTAACTTAGTTTACTGCTGGACGAAGGCTTCTTCGTAGTAAGGCTTACTTAGAAAAACGGACCAAATGGGGAATTTCGGCCTGTAGAATAAAGCGCTATTCACTTCGCGTGATGGTCACCCCACTGCAATATAACGGGTACTCCCACATCTTACATACTTGCAAGCATTATTAAAGGCACTATAATTGTACAGTTTTTACAAGAATTATCAACTCTACGCCATTAAGTAAACGTATATATTGATTGATATATTACTATGATGCGTATATTTGATAGAAGGTATCATTGAAGTTGGTCAAAGAGGTGGGAGCCTGGCGTTACAGCATAATACAGATTTTTCTGATATATAAAAACATATATACTGTTCTCTATGACACATTGTTTTCCATTGTATTATATTACCTGATCTGTGATCAGATCTGTGACAGTATTATAATAAATAATTATGTGGTTTTTTATAGCTTGTTTATTCTTTCGACGCATGGCCTTTACCCTCTCCTGAGAGGAGACCCGAGCCCAGCAGTGGGACATTATGGGTTTTTGATGATGATGATGATGATGATTGTTTATTTTTTTATTAAATCGTTTGTTATTGAGGATTTTTTCCTCCGGGTCACATTCTAAGCTGATGGAGGGGAATTCGAAAGTCTCAAATTTGATAGAATATTCATACCTTGTGTAAAGTAATATGAACCTTCAAATACCTTTTTAAAGCATTTAACATGTTACTAATAATATATTTTATTCTGTACCGTTCATAGTTACAAGGTAAAATTAAAAATTTCTAAAAAACCTTACACTAGCACTTAATCGAGTATTCACCCGCCAAAAATGCCTTACATCATTTTGGAAAAGTGCTGATACTCTTGCACTGCTGCTACTTTCATTACTGTGTTAGTTTTAAGTAAGATCGCCAGACGGTGAATTGAATAAATTGTTGAATACTCTCTATTTAAATCTCTGACCTCTTAAAGTGTTTTGTATCTATGTGCAGGCATGGCCTCCCTCTGTCTTTAGTTGAAGACTAACTCAGTTCCATTTTTATTTCATTTTATGGTAAAACGGGCAAACGACCAGACGTATCGCCTGATGGTAAACGATTACCGCCGCCCATGGACACCCGTAACACCAGAGGTGTCACAAGTGCGTAGCCGGCCTTTGGGGGATGGGGACGGGGATACGGGGAGGGATTGGAGAAATGGCCTCCGGTATCCTCACTCACTTGATGTAACACAGAGGCCGTGGTATCACTCCGGTCGAGCCGGCCCATTCATGCCGAAGCGTGGCTCTCCCACGGTAAGAGTTTGTCAACAAAGAAATGTTATTACTCTAAGGATCTACTCACTATTATAATAATAACGTAATTTTGTTAATCCATTTGGATTAACAAATTAAATTAACAATTTAATTGATCCAGAAATACATTTGTCGGAGTATATTGTCACTGGCAGTGATTGCCATGGCAGTGATGGGCAGGCAGTGATTGGCGCATTGTGCCCACCCGGCGAGGTGCAAGCTGTCACTCAAACAAACATGGGTTTAACTTGTAAACAATGCACAGTGATGCTATTGTCACTGGAACTTAGTGGAGAAGGCGAATAACTTCGAAACATAATAATTAGAGGAGAGTTTTTTTCATATGTATGTTCTGCCGTGGGAGAGCCACGCTTCGGCATGAATGGGCCAGCTCGACCGGTGTGAAACAGCGCTTACGCTGTGTTTCATCGGGTGAGTGAGGATACCGGAGGCCCATACCCCAATTCTCCCCCCCCTCCTTTCCCCCGACCAATCCCCAAAGGCCGGCAACGCACTTGTGGGGCGGCGGTAATCGCTTACCATCAGGCGATACGTCTGCTCGTTTACCCCTTATACTATAAAAAAAAAGTGTGAATCGAATGTTCTGAATTATATTATATGTCTCAAGCATGGGATTTGGTTAGCTTTTATGTGACTATAGGAATAGGTGGCTGTTTTGTGTATAACGTCACAATTATTAAGAGAAAAAGTATTAAAAATATTTATTCTTGTTGCAGAATCTTTACTATCGGCAAGCAGTCTAAATAAAGTAACTATGTAATATAAATATCATTTAAATCTAAATTGTTCATTTCAAATACTTAAATAATAATTATTTAAATCATTCACGAATAGCAAAATGGAGTTTTCGAACTTAATATATTTTACCGCTATGTTCCATCCGCCTACACAGTTATCAAAAATTATCCAATAAAATTGGATTTTCTCCGGTATGATGCACTCGAGGCGAACAATGACAAGTCAATCATTTTAACATTATGGACTGACTACAATACAGTCAAGTTCCGTGGATGACAGACAAATTTTAATCTCCAATTGATAGATTTATTACAAAAAGTTGCGAGTTTTGATTTTCAAGTATAAGCAGGTGTTGTTTAGGAAGGATTAGCTGTGTTCTTGTCACATTTTTTTATTTATTTTTGATCGATTGTCAATTGTCAGAAATTGATCGTATTGTAGTTTTGTAATAGTCAGTATAAACATGTAATCCGATATTGTGGGAATCGAATGGTCCTGGGTTTTGAACACCTGAGATGGTTTGAATAAGTTTTCAAAAGTGGCTTAATTATGATAGATAGCCGGAGTGGCTTAATTCTGGTAGAAAAATTGTAAAAATTTGCTAAGCTAAATATACAGACCATGAAGTCTATATTCAATACGTTCAATAACCAATCTAAAGTATGATTTGGTGGTGACATTTGACGGTATTGTGAAATTGTGATTACCAAAAATAAATAACATATAAGTTTTTATATATTTATTCATGATAGTAGACGAAGATTTTTCATATTATTTAAGCAAGCAATCTATAAATTTTTATGGTAAACCTTAAGCGTGTTAAAAAGTAAGAACAAAACTATAAAGAATGAAGAGATGGGAACAATTTGCGTTTTCCTATTAAATATATAAATTTACTTCAAGTTAAAATTCTCTGTTGTATTTCAGTCAAAATATTAATCATGTAATGTTTCAATTGTACCTAATTTTCTTTTGGTGTATACTCACTGTTTTCTTTTGTGTCGTCAGCTCAAATTTCATCCGTTACAATGGATACAACTAACTTATATAATAAAATGAAATACAATTAAACTAACATACAAAAAACAATATTCGCGATACAAACATTCGATGCCTTCCATCCCCGGAATTTCATTTAGTTACCATTCAAACTCTAGCCCACATACATCACACTTCAAAACACAAATAACACATCTCCATTATATAACAAAACAAATTATTATAATCCTATTGACTCCACAAAACGTCAATTGTAGACCCGTCTATCCCGCTGGCACACCTTAAGATCGTCGATCAAACTAACAAAAGATCGAAAAGGGACTTATGTATGTTTGCCACAAAGTGTCGTAATCCGTTTAGTTTATAGGCTTACAAGTTTTTTCTGTGATGAGCCTCATTACACTCATCGTGGACTTCAGGGCTGATTATTGCTTCTATTGGCCTATTATAGGTATCATATATATACTAGGATATCACTAGGATTTAACAGTCCACAACTGAACCGGGTGAACTTAGAATAGAATAGGATAGATTGGAATAAACTTACAATTATATTTATGAGCTAAACAATATAATGACCATGTACAAATGGTGGCCTCATCGTTAAAACCAATCTCTTAGAGGGAACCTTTGGATTGACAGATCTACTGTAGAAACACAAAATCATGTGTAGTATTGGTGTTCAAAATAAATATAGTAATTTACTTAATTCAGATAAAATTACATAAACAAAAATATAAAGATTGTATACCTACCTATACATATATATTTACGTAATTTGTTGATACATATTCCTGAGCGTACCTATATATATTAGAAAACTTTATTTCTAAAAAGACAAAACGTTTTGTAGAGCAAGAATTAGTAAAAAAAAGTAAAATTAAACTGTTGCTTTTAGTATTTTTTTTTGTTCATTTATTTTATTATTTCGCCTCTTGAATCCTCCCTGAATTTCTACAAATATTTAAAGATCATAATTAGCCAAATCAATCCAGCTAATCTTGAGTTTTAACGAGCCAAACGAAACGCTATTGATTTTTATAGATTTAGACTTCGCATCCAATCTTTTTAGGAAGGTTAGGAGATTGGTGATGACATGGTATCTGAGATTTAAATGTGTTTTTTTTGCCAATAGCTTAAGGACGTAACGTTGGGACAATTTTATATTATGTACGTAAATACATACATACATCCGCATTTTTGACAAATGTTACACTGTACACCTTAAATTCCACTACTAAAAGAATACAAACACGGACAAGTATAATCCACTTCGATTGCATCATCAACTTCAGTTTATCGCAGTATACTGCTGGACATAGGTATCTCCATATCTTGGTATATTTACTCGCGATTACACTCTTGATGATGTAAAGTATGATGTTCCCCTAACCGATTGCAGCCACGGCGACCAGTCTTAACGGAGACCAACTGCGTAGTTGACACAGGATATTATATATAGAGCACAAGTGTGTGCGCAAACACCGGTACACTCTCTGTTCCCCCTCTCTCTTAATCCGGTGGTACGGTTGTCGATACGACTGAGGAGAGACCAGGTGCAGGTCCATCGGCCTTACGTGCTCTACGAAGCACGGGGGTTTAGACCCCAATCTCCAAACTACGGGCTGTTATTAAGCATTTCTGTAATGAGAAAGTCATGAATGAAAAAGTCACTAACAATTTTAAATCCGACCCGGGATACGAACCCGGGATCTCATGATCAGCACTCACATACTCAAACCGTTATACCAATGAGGAAGTCAATCACAATAAACCAGGTGTTAAAACACATTCTGAAAATTTACTTTAGAATCTACTGAATTATAAGTTCAAACAATGTTCAAGAATAGTACACGAGAGATTGAATTCAGATTTCAGCACGAACGGGCCGGTTCTACCGGGGTGGTCTATCCTCTCACTGCTGTCGTGTGTGCTAGAGCGTAGGCCCAATGACGCAGAAGCATCAATAAGCCTCCATAGTGTCGGCGACCATTCTGTATTGTCTGCGTTCGCAACGAGTATGGTGACCACCACTCTTGGGTTCTGTTCATGATTTCCATGAGGCAGAGTAGAATCGCTTTGGCAGGTTCATACCTAAAAAAATCCTTTTGTTGTACAGAACTACAATAAGAAAAAGTAATTGAAATATTTCTAAGTACACACGCTTAGACCTTAACGAACCTATTTACCAATTACAGTAAACATTATCGCCTAATTATTGCGAGCCAATTAATATCCGAGGCACAATCAACTAAGGAATTAAGTTTCTTCACGTACACTTGCGTTGGTGCTAATTCTGTTGTTGCTTAACTAAACTAAAGATTCTCTAAAATTATCTTCTAGGCTCTTATTTTAGTGAAACTTGTCCTCAAATGTTATATTTGTATGTATATATTTCAGTGTCAAGGGTAGAATCTTCAATTAAATTTTAAAATCGCCACATTTGTTTGATCTTTTCTTCATTTCATCATCTTTTTTTATTTTGTTGTAATAACGAATAAAAGTAATTTATAGTACTATGTAACATGATTTCCATTATGTATAGACGACAAACAGGCCGAAGCATACCTTTCTCTAGTTTTCACCTTTAGAGAACAATTAGTGAAACAATTAATTTAATGCCCATACACAATTTTTTATTAGAGTTTATAATATCTCCAAAAGTTTAAAAGAAGATGTATCTAATCAGATGGCAGAGCTGCTAGATTGAAATTAAAAAGCCGAAAAATCTGGACTGCCTTAACGTATTTAGATAACGTCTTTAATGGGACAAATCTAATTTTATTCTATCTTTGACATTTAAAATGGCGTTTGACAGCCCAATACATATTTTTAGTTATAAAGTTTTCTAACAACAGAATTAGAACCACTGTGTGAGTAACTTGTTGGAAATATGAGTTATGAATACATGAGTTTGTGTGTGTTTATATACGTGAAGTTGATTAATTGTGTTTGTAAGGTTATGTTTGAGGGTGTGTGTGTGTCAGTTGATTGAATTTAGTAACGCAGTTATTTTCGTTGCCTGCAATTGCAATTGAATGTACAATGACTGGTAAGTTGAGATTTATGGGATGATTAAGTGTGATCTAGGTATCTTGAATTTAGCGATGACATAATTAACAGGTATCAATATTTGTAGAGGAATATTTTTGAAAAAAATACTATTTTGTAGACGATGAAGAGCCTTTCTTTGAGCATAAATAAGCTAACTCGAGTAAATAACCCCACAGTATTTGTGCTGTGGTGTTCCGTTGGTGAGTGCGAGACCAGAGGCTAGAATAGCCAGCCTTAGTGAGGGATACCGTGCTGTATTTTGCATGTATTCGCAACTGGGATGATGACCACTACTCACGGGTTCTGCTCATGCCTTCATCTCGCAGAGTAGAGTCACTTTGGCTACCCCATTAAAATTTTTAAAAAAACACTTAATTGTCGACTCAATTCATTCACTCAAAAGGATTAACACTCACTCAAAAGGAACAGTAGTTTCTTTTGAGTGAGTGTTAATCTTTATATTTGTATGATCTACATTTATTTGTTTCGGAGTTTGGATGTTTTCTATGTGATTCTATACGTAAGTATTTACAAAAAAATAGTATTTATGTATATTCATATCAGTTGTCTAGTACCCATAATACAAGCTCCGCTTAGTTTGGGACTAGATGGCGATGTGTGTTAGATGTCCGAAATATTTTTTTTTTTATTTATTTATTTATTTATTTATCCTCATCCAGACATCCTCTTTCAGTATTTTTAAGACCTAAAAATACGCTAAATTGTGATTTATCATCACCAAGTGCCATCTGCTTGTCTGTCTTATCCATGTTATGTTTGGTTTCTGTAACCCAGACTTCAGCTGGGTTCACTGACATAGGATTAAAAAATGGTTGTGAATATATAAACAAATTTAATCACTTACTTACATTAATAACAAAAACCTTTGACGCTCATAATTTGTGTAAAGTGAAACCTTTAATTAAGTTTGCATGTTCAAGTTATCAAGCATTACATTATTGCATTGGTTTTTTTTCTACTTCCGCTTAGTATATTTTATGTTAGTAAATTCAAATACGACAATTGTTATACTAGACATTTTCATCTACTTTGAAGTTTTGTTCATCGTCATTTTTGAGAATCTCTTCAATGAGTTGCTGACTCTAAACCTTGTCAAATATCATGTCCAAAGAGAGCATAGGTTCAGGTATAATTTAGAATATTATATTAGTAATTATTAATAATAGAATATAATTCTAGTTAATTATTCAACGGATTTTACTGTAAAAAGGGCTGTCCACGGTTAGGTAGTGTAAGAAAGTGGTCTAACAAATTTTAAATCTTTTATAACTTATATTCTCGATTGTCGGCACTTGATGGAACTTGTTTAAATAAATTCTAGAATTTAACACACTTGTACTTATTCCCTACGTAGTTACGTAATAAGGACAAGTGAGTTTTATTCTAGAATGTAAGATCTTTTAGATTGTGTAGATTTGGCAAAAGTGTCTAATGTTGACAATCTTCATAGGTATGATAATGGAGAGGTGGAACAAAATTTAGTCACTAATTGAATAGAAAGGACTATCGTAAACTCCATAAATATTAAAACAATCAAAACCTCATTCTTTAGTGGAATTTAATGGCAATAAATACATCTTTTTTAGTCATTACCCAAAATATTATTTCATATGAAATCATTTTTATCAAAATAGTACATAAAACTGACATAGGTATATACGTGTAAAATATACATTTATCTTAAAATTTCTTACTTATTGTAAGTACCTATAAATTTATAATGAAAACAGCCTGTGAGTTCAACCGCTTCTTTATTCTCCCACATAACCCTTTAAACAATCATTAATTATAATTACCAATTCGCGGATTAGTCGATAATGGTTCTCTGAGTGATTTTTTCCACGCAAACAATTATGGTATGAACCAATTAATGATACGTTCTCGCTATATGAGCATTCGTTATTTATGTTTTTATTAACTCTTATTGTCTTGGGGTGACTTTTTTAAAAAAATACATTGATATAAATAACGTTTACTGTTTAATATACCTCTGTAGATACAGTAGATACTTTAACACAATTTAAAAGGAAATGCTTACGAATATGTTCTATCTATTGTAAAGGTACTGTCGGTAAGGAATGGGCATTGGTATTAGACTTACTAATTCAGAAAATTAAGTAATAAATCCTGTTTTTGTAATTGCCTTTTTTTATCCATAGTAATAGTAGTATATAACATGCTATATATTCATATATATAAGACACTACTAGAAAGAAATACTAATTAACTAACTAAACCAACTTAGGTATTGTCTTCGTGTAATACTAGCCTCATTATTACTCGAAAATGCTAAGCTGATATTAGGTGTGTATGTAGTACTAAAATGACCAATAAGTAATTTCTAAATTAATCTTCATTCATATATTCATTTTGTTATTTTAATACAATTTGGAGAGTATTCTTCCGTCATATGAGTCGTTAATTCTAGTCTTAGGCAGTCAATTTGTTTTGGAGGGTGTGACATTGAGATTTCTTACCGTCCATAGGTACCTATAAGTAGGTCATCATCATCATCTTCCTAGCCTTTATTAGTCCCAAGATTGGGGTCGATTCAACCGGTTTCACCCGAACAACAGCTGAACGACTATCATCTGACCTCCACAACCCTGAAAGAGAACTAAATTCGACGGTTAAACTAGTTGATAGTACATTTTAGGGCAATTTGCCTCAGTACTTTGGTACTTTGTATTGATTGCCATAGATGTTCATGACAACTTAATAGGCCCTCCGAGGCAAGTTTTTTTAAATTTAAAATAGTTTAAGTTGGAACTACATTTAAGCTAATGACTAGTTTAGATAGAGTTTTCAAAAGAACATTAAATAATACCTTTGAACGAAAAATTCTTGTGTTTATATAATCTAAATCCTAG
This sequence comes from Hyphantria cunea, assembly GCA_003709505.1. NCBI lineage: Eukaryota > Metazoa > Arthropoda > Insecta > Lepidoptera > Erebidae > Hyphantria > Hyphantria cunea. Next base: position 1,644,783 of record PKRV01001639.1, on the reverse strand, counting down.
AGGTATCGAAAACGATTTTCCTGAAATTTAGTATCCGGGGGATTTTGGGTCGATGAATTGATCTAGCTAGGATTCATTTTAGAAAATTCCCAAGAAAAAAAATGTACCGAGAAAAGTAATTATCCAGGTACTTTTAATAAATAGATGCAATGTTCTGTTATTTTCCAGTTGATGGTGTATAATCGTAGAATAATTGTTGGTAGTTCATCAACATTGTAACGCATATAGCATTGTTAATTAATAGCAGTGCGTAATAGCTTGTTCTCTCTGAGCGCTAAGTATTTTATATGCAGGAATTACGAGTAATACAACGTTTTTTATTGCTACTATACATGCAGTCTTTCTTCATATACAAGAGCTCATTATCACATAAATAGTCTTAAATAGTCCAATAGCGGACATAAATTTTTCCTTAGAAAAAGTTGTTACTAAGCATTTCTCTTTAAATAGATGAATTCGAAATGTTTTGTCCCGACTCACGATATGAACCCGAGACCTCATGATCAGCAGTCGCGAACACTAACCGCTAAACCAACAAGACAGGTAATTAACTATACCACAATAGGACTGTATAGAAGATATTGCACATAATGGTTAAACAAGTTGTTGGTTGGTTATGGATGGCATTTTTAGTCGAACTCTCACTACACCCAAGAAATGAATAGACACCATGACTATATACTTATTAATAGATCGTATATATAGTTAGTTATCGGTCGGGTCAGGATGCTGGTGGATTTTTCTTACAAGATATTCTTAATAGCAGTCCGGAGTATGGAAGATGGCGGTGTTTCCCGCCCGTGCTTTGGAGAGCACGTTAAGCCGTCGGTCCCGGTTGTCATGAACATCGATGGCAATCGTTATTGGGAAGTCAGTGCCCTCAAATATACATCAGTATATATAGTTATCAAACTAGTTCAATCTTCGAATTCAGTTCACCCTCAGGGTTGCGGAGGTCCGATGCCAGTCGCTTCGTGTAAAAACTGATATTCAGGTAAAACCGGTTGAACTAGTGGCCGACCCCAAATCTTGGGAATACTAAAGGGTAGGAAGATATTATGATATAGGAACTTACAGAATAAGAACCATAGTGAAAATGAATTACATTTTATAATAGCGTGTTAGAATTCCAATAGCCTATTGAGATTGTCGAGTTTATGTCTGAGTCGATTGATTCATAAACGCTAATGAATTAATCGATTCGAACCGCAAAACGATGACCTCGGCAATAGTGCATTCAATAAAGCAGTACAATCGAAATTTATTGTAATTAGATCCTGAGATAAACAATTAGAGAATTCTTTAGAAGTTCTTACTAACTACTAACGATAAGTGGTAGGTACTAAATCTCTTTTTAAATTTACATTTATTCTTCTGTATATTGATGATGATTTAGTTTAATGCACAGGCTTGTGCAAACCATGACAACCCCCAGCTTCTTCTGTACATCTGTCTTTTACCCCTGAAAGATAAATGCAGCAGTAAAATAAACTCGATGTAGTATAAAGTGTTGGTGATCTTGTCTTATTTGCTTTAGTTATTTTCGTATAGAATCAGTAAAGAAAAAAATGTGATACTATTTCCTGAGTCTACATTATTATTTTACTCGTCATTGACTTTGAAAGTCACTTTACTTTAAAACAGTAACTTTAACTCGTCACTCTGTTACTGAGCAACATGTTCAGAAGCATTGTCACACACGTCTCACTCATTACATCAATCTTCGGTACCAGAACGTAAGTAACTCGATATGCAGATCTCTAGCATAATTATCCTATTATTAGAAGAAACAATAATTTATACCATAAATATGAAAAGAACTTTAAAAATTACCATAAAATTGTATACGTTTGAATTAAAATGTCTTAAGTAGTCATTAAGGTAAAATAAAAACAATATTTATGTAAAAGTATAATTTAACCCTTTGCATACTGACGTGGCATCTAAATAAAAAAAAATGAAGATAAAAATAAAAAAGGCCAGCAATGCCCAGCGTACATTCAAAAATTCGAATGAAAAAAGTCTCTCACCACACGATGCTTGTTGACACAAACCACAGAAATGGGGCCGAGACTCTCTTAACTAATTTCTTCCATCGCTACCGTATACAGAGAGTGTTAATTGCCCTATGTGACGAAGATAAATATATAAATTGGAATGTGTGTGAAAGAGAGCACAGACAACTCGGCAACAAAATAAAAAGTTGTTCATACCAGTCGGAGCACTCACACAGTAGCGATGGCTCGTTAAGGCACTGGTCTTAACCCTTTAATGAGTGTTTATGTTTGATTAAAATACATGATTTTTGTTTAACTGGTTATTTTACTGTTCAAATATTGGTTGTTAAGTGGGGAATTTTAATAATTTGTTTAATCGTTTATAAATGTGAGATAATTTAGCATTCAAATATACTGCCGTTTTATTGCTGCGGTTATCTTTTCTTAATTTAATGACACTGCAGTCGTCTGTCGGTACGTGTATTCATTTTTAGAACACGTTGCCTAGATAGTTAGAGTGTATTTTATTGATATTCTTTCACCAAAGTTTATAGTTTTTTTAGTGCAGTTGTTGGCGCAAAACAAAAGATGGCATATGCGTCCTTAAAGAAATGTTTGAACAGAAAGCTCACGTGTGTAAAAATACTAAATTTAGTAAAACGATAAAGCAAGCTTTAAATAACTATTTAGATGTAGATGCTTATACCAAGCTACTTTTGTGTAACAATTTTGTTTTCATCTGATTAGAAAAAAATAATATTTTAACGACATAGGATGAGATAAGGACATTTCTAGATGGAAAATATATTCAGATAGCAACTAAAAATAAATAACAAGTATGTAAATGTTTATATAATATTTCAATATTAATGTTTATTAATAGGACCTTGTTCGTGTAAAATATAAAGTTATTTACAAAGATACCTGCCGGTCAAAAATACCCCATACCCGCATCTCAATGTTACGTCAACTTGACAAGTTGAAGGCGATTGGCACCACGCACCGGCATTCGCGATATGGTTAATTAGTAATAAAACACCGGCTCGTTAGGTCACAACGGTCGCCGCATGCGCAGGTTATCTCAATACTTTGTAAATCATATATTATTATAAATGCGAATGTAAGTTTGTTTGTTACGTTTTCACGCAAAAACTACTTAACCGATCATCATGAAACTTTGTACATATACTCTTGAAGGTATTAGAAGTAACATAGGATAAATCATTTTTATTAAAAAAAAATGTTTTTACGAAAGATAAGAAAATTGTTTGTCAAAAAATCGTCAAATTTAGCTACTTCAAAAGCATATTTTAAGGTGTTGAAACTTCATTGTATGTAGTAATTTTTAAAAATTGTTGATCTCAGCCAAGCAATAAAATTTAGTTATCATATTGATTCATTTCTATTATACCCTTACCCTTTATCTCTCATACTTATATAATGGCTCCACTGCGGGCGAAGCCGTGGGTAAAAAGCTAGTAAAAAATAACGGTTATAACACTACATTTATTACTATTAACTAATTAATTTTAAAATAAATAGTCGTAAATAACACAAATTCATAGAAAAATTAAGTGTTATTGTTTGACAAGTACTTAACAGAAATCCGTCCAGCCATTTTCAGTCAATCATCTTTTGACAGAAACTATTTTTTTTTTTGGGATTGAAAATATATTTTGTATACATATGAATATTATCGTACCTTTTTTGATGTTAGCTTCTAGAGTAGAATAATATAAATAATATAAATACATTTTTCTTCTAGTTTTTCTTTTACCAGAGAGACCTTTAGTTTTGTCACCACAGGCTTTGTCTGGTTAATATATCAGTTAAAGGTTATAGATGTAAGTATGTACTGGCTTGTATTTAATAAAATATATTTAAAGGACCTGAATAATGATTAATGATGATGATTAATTCTTTATTTGTTTGTTTTTAAAAATGGCGCTCTATTGCTTTAAATTCTTTGATGTCCAAGAGACTTTTTAAAAAGTTATAAAGTTTTGTGATAAAATAAATGGATCTATTAAACTAATAACTTAATATGAGTAAAGATGGTCTTGGAGTAAGGTGAATGCTACAATTATGGCCCATGATAGATTTAGCAGTATTTATGACTGTCAATATAAGTCTGAAATTATTATTTTGTATGTTATTTAAAAAAAACCTTTCTCCTTCATCTGTTCTCTAAATCACTTTAACAGATTGCTGGGAGGGAATTTAGGATTTAGGCTTTGACACTACGTCCAAACTTCTAAATTCACTTATAAAATGAAACGATGATAATGAACTTACCAATAAACAATAAATTTACATAATAATAATTTTATGTTTTTTCTAACAACATCATCCTTTAACATCCACTGCTGGACCTCTGTCCAGTAGCAGTACATAGAAGGCCTAAGCATCCTTTCTTAAAAGTTTTCGTTCTCAACAATGATGTTTTGGCCTTCTATATATCGCTGGCCAGAGAAGCCAACGGTTATCCAACTATCTGACAATCTGAAGCGATTTTACACTCCATACTTTTACTGCAGAAAGTCCTACGAATTCCGTGAAACGACTTCTGAGGAATCCTTCTGAGTTTATCTGCCTCCACGTTCTTGTGCTTTAACGGGATATGTGTAAAGCTCCTAATAAAAGTGCAGTAATTTACAGAATTTTAGATTACCTTAAAATTAGAAGAACATAATGCAACAAAAAGAAGAGATAAAATGGAAATAATTATTAAACATTTATTTATTTATTTATATTTACTGTATACACAAAACAACACAATAGAATAGTTGAGTTACAAAGTACAAAAGTATAACTTATACATAAAAACTTTTAAACAAAACTCGGAATATTTTAATCATCTCACAGCCACAAACAAGGCTCTCCACCTTATGCTTTATCGACACACATAAAAATTAAAGCAAATATAAAAACGGGCGAAAAACAAACACTATAATGTTATCTCTTTTAATGTGCAATAAAATGTTAATTGTCTGCAGTTATTGCAATAAAAATTAAAACTTATTGCAATATTTTTTATCTCAGGGTCGCGGGTCCGTTACTATTGCAGATATTAAAATGTTTACAAGTTTTGTGTATTGAAGTTTACTATTTTAAGAGAAAACTTCCTTAGGCGCGCTGAGCACTTTTTGGGTGAACAAATATCATGGAACACATGTCATCGTCACCGGACGCTTACCATGCGTTTTATTTTTATAGCACATTTGACTGTCTCCGTGGCGCAGTAGTAGCGTATGCGATTGCGGTTCATGAGGTCTCGGGTTTGAATCCTGGGTCGGACCAAATGTTTGTATGATCTGCAAATATTTGTTTCGGAGTTTGGATGTTTTCTATGTATAATATGTATGTATTTACAAAAAAAAAGTATTTATGTATTCATATCAGTTGTCTAGTACCCACAATACAAGCTCTGCTTAGTTTGGGACCAGATGGCGTTGTGAAAAAAAAAAGAAAAAAAAATTGTTGGCTTGAGTCTGGATATTCTTTTCATTTGCTTTTTTAGATTTAGTAATAATCACTAACGCTACATCGCACTATGAAAGTTCTCGTTGACTAATAATGATGTAAGACAATTCAGAGGTAATGAATATTCGTGTATATTTTTTATCTGTAGTTTACTCGGAATTTGATATTTAATATTTATTATTCTTCTATTAAAATAAATAGAGAACAACTGTCTACAGGCACTAGAATTCGCTTATGTTAAATTATAAAATAACTAGCTTTTGCTAACGGCTCCGCCTGAATGTATATTAGTTGTGTCGGTAAATAGTAGCATGTGTTATTTGAATGTATAAGCTACATTACTGTAAAGTTTCATGTAAATCGGTTCAGCAGTTTTTACGTGAAAGGGTAACAAACATCCAAACATGCGTCCTCACAAACTTTTACATTTATAATATTAGTAAGGAGGAAGATAATTTAATTAATACAGTTAAATACAGCTCTATATAGGCAGTGGCGCAGTGGTAGCATATGCGACTGCTGTGCTGGAGGTGTTGGGTTCGTTGCCCGGGTCGGATCAAGTATTTATATCATCTACAAATATCTGTTTCGGAGTTTGGGTGTTTTCTATGTATAATATGTACGTATTTACAAAAAAAGTATATTTACATTTATGTCAGTTGTCTAGTATCCATAACACAAGCTCTGCTTAGCTTGGGACTAGATGGCGTTGTGTGTTAGATGTCCAAAATATTTATTTATTTGCTCGTATCATGTATATCATTTATACATTAGCTGAACTTTCTATGTCCAACAGTGGATTATTAAAGGTTGTAAATGGCCGCCTCTAGCACCTTCTCAACTCTGCGTATGCGCACCCATTGCCCATTCGTTTCGTAGAAGTTGATTACATCACTCAATAATGTTCAATGTACTGATAGTGACAATTTATTGCTCATTACAATCATATTAAGTACTTTCTCAATATGACAGTTAGTACGATGACACTTATTCTGTTTAATTTGTTTGTCATTTCTGTGAAGATTTAGTGCTTCCTTTGTGATAACTTGACCTGAGTGAAGTTTGAAGGAAAAACTGAGTCATCTCGAAGAATCTTTCAATTGAAAGATCTATGCAGAATAGAATAAAATAAAATTTATACACCAATTAATGCAGTTTACATTTAGGAGTAGGTATGTAAGTTTCACAACCATATATAAATTTAACAACCATGTACTTATATATATAAGAGCTATATTTTTCTGAATAGTTATTTTCTATCAAATTCAAATTGAACATCATTGACATTTATGAACGTCAAATTGAAGCTACGGATAATAATCATAGATGGACACAGACGCCACAGATGTACTGTATAATGCTCCAAAAATTAACGCACTATAAAAAAAAACTCAGTAAAATCACTCAGTAATACCATTGAAGGTTTAAATCGGTCTAGATGTGTTTTAGTTGTAAGTGCTCCTTATCTCCAACGTGTTTAATCCTTGGTAGTGACTTCTATTGCCGTAGTAAGAGTGACTAGAAGTCTGAAGGTCTATTGATTAGTAATCTTGATTGCTAAATCATAGGTTACTGTTACTTCTGTTGTTCCAAAATTCTCTAAACTAAACTAAAAATTGTTTAAGAAAATGGTGTCTCGACAAATAATATTTTAAACTCCAAAGATGTGATACTACTACTTAATCGAGTAATCGAACGCCAAAAATGCCTTAGATCATATTATTGGAAAAAAGCTGATACTCTTACACTGCTGGACCGATATTAACCAAACATAGCCATCCGTTCGAGAACTACAACACCACAGACACACACACACACACACACAAAGAGAGACACACAGACATCGACGTCAAACTTATAGCTCCCTTCTTTTTAGGACGGGGGTTTTTGGGAGTCCTTTTGCTAAAATAAGAGCATTTGTCTGCATACGTTTGAGTTTGATAAGTACTTTTAGGTTCTCTCCGTGTTTTTCATAAAGCAGAGTAGAATAAAAGCAGATAAAAATATTTTCCTTTCATAGATTAGGTAAGCAAGCAGACGAGTATATTGATGTATGGTTCTGTCTCAGGAATCACTCGGCTTGGCGGAATTATTACGACCTTTATCTGAAGGTTTGAAGTTCAGTCCAAAGTTATGCACGAACTGCGATTTCTTTTAAATGAATCTTCAGATTATTGGTTTTGCTGCTTGGTTATTCATAAACGCTAAGAAACACATATTCGGTTTGGATTAAAAGATCTCCAAAGGCTATGTTTAAGAGAGTAATAATTATCTCACGACCCTGGTGATAAACATACTTACACATTTTTATGTATTACTGATAAATTATACCTTGACACATCAAAATGACTGTGTAATTCTTGCAAAGTTGGTAAAAATTTGTCTGCTGTAAAAGTATAAAGGTAAATTCATATATAAAGAAATAAAGAAAAGTAGTGTCTGTTGTCTGTATGTTTATTCCAGCTAATATCTGGACCGACTGTAGTGATTTTGATGGGACTTGACAAGTAAATAGTTGATGATATAAGAAGTAGCTTAGTCTTCTTTTATTTTAGACTAACGTCGTCTCGCGCCTGCGGTTGATCTTGTAAAGGAACAATAACAGCGGGTAACACGTAGTCTAGGCTAGTCTGAAATATACGTAATCTAAGCTACTAAAAATAGGCGCAGCTAGTATTTAGTCGAAAAGTATCTAGTCAAAAATCTACGCGTTACATTAAAATTACCTAAAAATCGTCTTTGAGCAGAATTTATTGTGAAATAGCGTACAGACGGTATGGTGCCTATTAGTAGGTATAATAAAAGTTAATTGCCAAAAAAACATTATTATGTAATTAATTATCTCACGGCTAAACTGCGAACGTTTGGTTACACATGATAAAGGGGTCTAAGGTCCAATTGTGTATTATTTCGTATATAGAGGAAGTGACATTGGTCACGTATACAATTATCTTNGTTTAAACATATTTATTATTGAACATTTATATGTATATATATATAAATGTTCAATAATAAATATGTTTAAACATTTTAACACACAACTCCATCTAGTCCCAAACTAAGCAAAGCTTGTACTATGGGTACTAGATAAGTGATATTAATACTTATATACTTTTTTTTGTAAATACATACATATTATTCATAGAAAACACCCAAACTCCGAAATAAATATTTGCAGATCATACAAACAATTCGTTCGACTCAGGAATAGAACCCGAGACCTCTAGCACAGCAATGGAATTCGCTACCACTGAGCCACAGAGGCAGTCGTATGTAATATGTTTTACGCTGTTTATCGACGTAAAGTTTTCCTCAGAATCATGGGGAGGGGAAGATTTGGTAAGCTAAAAAATAACAAAAGAATATAAAATATCGATGTTCTATGACTGTCAGGCAATGATGTTTTTTTTATGAAATAGGGAGCGATCCAGCAGACATATCGCTTGACGGTAAGCTGTTACCGCCACCCGATCACCCGACCCGCAACAACAGACACGTCACAAGTGCGTTGCTGTCCTTAGGGGGATGGAGAGCATCCGGTATCTTCACTCACTTGATGAAACACGGCGCAAGCGCTGTTTCGCACCGGCTTTCTGTGGGGCTGCGGTGATACCTCCAATGATACCTCCTGCCGAAGAGTGGCTCTCTTAGTATATGGAGTGCCTACATACCTTTTCATTTCGTGAGTGTTGTAAGAGGCGCCAAAGAGAGCAATCAAAGAACCAGCGTGGTTAGTATACCAAAAATTCGTTGCCAAGAAGAGGTCCAACAGTAAACTATTTAGCACGTTCTATAAAGAAGTCCATCCAAATTATTACACTGTATTTTTGTTAATTTTTCAAAATATTTTGTATCAGCCTAAAGAAGACCTATTCGTTGAAAAATACCTTCCAAACTAAATATCTAAACAAAGAAACCTAAGATAAAACAAAATATTGAGCAATAAAGCAATAACCTTAGACGATAAGTTCGAAATATTGATATTAGGCAAATCACGTCAGTTTTATTATTTATTATTCATAAATTGGCTGCTAATTGCCAGCACTGTAAATAACAAATGTAGCGCACGAAACGATTATTGACTGACTATTTTTAAAGACAATAATTCAATAAAAAACATATTTTAAAACAAACATCAGCTATTTCAGTGATTTAAAGTATTTTAAGATGCTAGATATTAATGACAAAATTTCCAAAATTTGACAGTTAATGAATCCTAAATCCTCAGAGCAATTTAATTTTGATCAACAATCCCCTTAGCTTAAACCATATTTGCTCATTCCAAAGAGCCGCTGTGTCAATTTAAAATTTTGTATTATTTTGTGATATGGCATCACTGGACTGCATTCGTATGGTATGGTATCGTGGCCGTCACTTTGGCAGCCCCATATATAAAAATAACTTTTTTTTTTGAGCTCGGTCTTTCAATTAGCGCGTTGTTGAAGCATCACAAAGCCATAAGAATTGTCTGATTAATAAATGGTAGCCGGACAAAAACGATAAACAAATTTTACCTAACTCTCAACAGCCTCTTTCTTAGTAATACATGCCTACATAATAACTGTATAAATAAAAATTAGTAACAGAAATGTATGTACGCGCATTATTTCTGATCGGCTACACGAAATTAGATAAATATTTTTTCTGTGTTCGTCGTTAGGTCAAGGTTTGTATAGAAGACAATTATAAGAAAATTGCGGAGTTGTAAGGACACGAAGGAGGTGGGTTATATTTTCTTAGTCGGCGACCGTGCACTAATAAATACAAAAACAAAATCTACTACCAAGTGGTACTAAGTAAGTAAGTGGTTCTAAATAAGCCGGGTCAGTTAGTAATAGATAAATTACTCCCTAAAAAATTACAGTTTATAATACTTAACATATAAATGTTTCTCTTACGGGTGAGTTCGTGAGTTCTTTCGTTCGTGAGTCGTTGTGAGCTCTACATCTAGTGCAGCAATAAATATCACTAACCACGAGGCCACCGACCAACCCTTCAAAAACAATCGAATAATTAATTATAATGAAATTAACGCAATACCGGTTACATGCAAAGTACAACGGGAAGTATATAAACAATCCTACAATGTTGTACTAATAACACACTTGGTAATTAATTATTTATTGCTTGAATGTTGCAATTATTTCCTTCCTTTTAATCGAATTAATGAGGTTACAGGCTTCATGGCTCTCGAGTAATACTGGCTGTCTCGGTGGTGCAGTGGTAGCGTATGCGACTGCTGTGCATGAGGTCTCGGATTTGATTCCCAGATCGTACCAAATGTTTGTATGATCTGCAAATATTTGTTTTGGAATTTAGGTGTTTTCTATGTATGTATGTAATTACACAAAACTCATTTGTCTAGTACCTATAACACAAAAACTGTGGGACTACATAACGCTGTGTGTTAAATGTTTAACATATATACATATATTATAAATATGGCCACAAGTGTCAATAGATTCTTTCCATCTAGTGCACTGTTTGATCTTTTAGTCATTCATCATAAATAAAAATAAGTCTTATAATAGTACTATTATTCCATCAACTTCAATCTGTAAAACTGTTTGCATCCGTTAAATATATATTTGTAAAGTCCCCTGCTACACAGGAATAATTCCTAATGTGAGTAGAATTTTACATAAAAATTTTTATATGAAGTCGACTAAAAACTTCATAAATTAGTACTTCAGTACTCATTATTACTACCTACCTATACCGCCCTCTACCTACCTGGTAGAGAGAGTATGTTCTAAAGAATATTTTCAGGTTCATAGAGTAAACCATTGTATATATACATAATACACATATACACATAATACACATACACATATACCTATAGACATAATGTAATAAATAGGACCAATTTTAATTAAAACCATTTTAACTGAACAGTATAATTAAACTCTAAATATATAAAAGAAAGTCGTGTTGGTTACACTATTTATAATTCAAGAATGGCTGACCCGATTTGGCTGAAAATTGATGGGGAAGTAGCTTAGAACCAGCTGACGAACATGTGTTAACCACGGTTATTGTTATACCGCGGGTATCACCTCAGGGCTAAGCTAGTTAGTTTATAAATGATTTAAAAAAAAAGTCGAATAGAGAATCTCATCTTCCTCTTATTTAAATATACATAATAAATAAAATAAAAATAAAAAGCCTTTATTGTTGATCTTATTTTAAATGACAAAAGTTTTGTATGTATGCCTAAAAACTTATTACTATTATCAAAATTTACTAACTAATGTTCTATATAAACTGTTTTATTATTTATTATTTTTCATGTTTAATTATGTTTTGTTTTGTTATAATTTGGCAAACGGTAGTTACTCCTCAACTTGTCTTCCGACAAAGGCCTCCTCTAAAGATCGCCATCCACATCTATCCCTAGCCATTCGAGTCCATGTTGGGCTCGAATGGCTAGGGCTAGCTTATGTCCCGCCGTTAAATATACATAATTGATACTTATTACTAATCGATTTTTGACAAATCAGATGTTAACGAAAAGCAACGGATGCCGCGGCAATGTAATAATAATATAACTACGTTAATAACACTGTCCCACTATATTTTGTAAGCCAATAACACTGCGTGACATTTCCAACAATAAAACAAGACTTCTAAGGGATCGGGGCGTTAATATGACTGTATTTCATTTCGTAAATTATTTATCTAACGACAAAATTATCTAACGTAGAAATCGCCGCGTCAACTCACAACGAGATCTCTATCGTAAACGTCTTCAAAGACTTAATGATAATTATTATTACACCGTTGAGCCGAGAGTCCATTTCCCGAAACCATCGACACACAGAACCCGTCACAAAATAAACATAAATTAAGTTTCGTATTTCGCTTACAAATTGTGCTCACTCCGAGTTTATAGTTCATAAAACTAATGCGAGATAGCCCAGTGAATTTATAATGAACATTAATGATCTTAAACTATTAACGGCTACCGGAAAAAATCCGAATAAAGACATAAAAATAAATATACTTATATGTAGATTGGTCGATAAACTTTTATATTGAATTAAGCGTCGTGATTATCTGTTGCTGTGCTTAAGATGAAACTCTCCCTCACTTAAGCATTGTAACTTTGACCGGTAGTGGACTTATTTTGTTCGGTACTAACTTTTGTTTCAGATGTAAATTTTTTGTCATGTATAAAGATTTTTCTCTATAATCTTCAAGAATATTATGCAAATCTATGAACTTGTCTAAAGCAGTGTTTTTACTGTACCTTTAACTACATTTTTGTATGACTTCATAATGATTATTCGAGTACTTGAGAGTTAAAATGAAGAAAATAAACGAACATATTGGGTACCATGTTTATAAATTTAATTAAAACATCAAAATGTCTTGATTGTGTTTCCTAGTGTAATTTGTGGACTTGTTTTGGGTGCTGGATTCCATCAAGTTCAAAATACAAAGTGCCCAGAGACATTGCTTTCTACCCTGATTGTGGTGCTAGTTTTCGTTTATTTTTAATTTTTAAATTATATGTCATCAGGTTTCATACTCTCGTAAAGTTTGAAAGAAATAAGAACAAATGAGAAAGGACTAAGTAGTGAACCTTATAAGTTTCAGTATCAAGATCTCTTATACCAAGTAGATACGTCATATGTTGATATGATGATGTGACAAAAAATCTTGCAGTAAATATATTTTTACGTAATTCTTTTAAATAACCTGGATTTATCATTAATTTACTGACAGGTGTTAAATTACTAGAGATAAATAAATTTATAGATATATATTCTATTGATTAGGAATTAGTAACTGATTAAACTTAGTTTTTTTAAATGTATTAAAAAGTACAATCTTAATCTGTGTTTTTTTGGAATCGAACAACACAAACGCTGCCTCAGCAGTCAAGTTTTATCTCTATAGTAATAATAGCCCAACGAATGGCAAGTCAATTGACTAGATTTTATGTTTTGAAATGTGATCTTGTCATTCCTGATCTTTTCGAATTGTACTTCATCTTGGACATACGAGACATCTTCAAAGGGTCAAATTTTCGAATAGTATGTGCAATAAGTATGCGAAATTAAATTCCGCGTTTCCTATTCGAAATCAAATTCAAATTATTCCTAACTAAATAAATCGATTTCAAAAGTTAATTTAAAGTAGTTTCTCTCGTGATCTAACCCTTAAATACCGGCATAGATAAAGCGTTTCGGGTATATTTCTCAGTTAATTGGTATAATGAGGTTCTCGCGGCTTTCCTAGAACGTCTTTCTACGGGTGGGCACCCCACATGCTCCGGGCGCAATACCACTGATAATTCCACTTCAAAGAATGCGACAATCACTTTATAGTAATTACTTAAATCTTATTGATTATACGGCCATCTTATTTAACCGAAACGAAATTGAGTCATTATGCGATTTTGGTTTCAAAAGGTGGTGAGTTACGTTCGAATATTAGTAATAAAATGGTTTTATTCAAGCGTATACTTTTGAAAATAGAGTTTTAGTTCTTTGTTGGATTCCTAACTTAAACTAATAATTGCAAAATTATTTGTTATATGTGTGTGTGTGTAAGCTATCTATGTATATTCAGATGTCTATGTATGTGTTTAGAATACGATTAAGTCTCTTTTTAAGTGCAGTCTTAACTAGACTAGTCATATTCCAAGCAAAACTTAGTTTGAGATCAGATGGCCTCGTGTGTTAGATGTTATTTTTTTTATAGAATCGCGGGCAAACGAGCCGACTTGTCGCCTGATGGTGAGCGATTACCGTCGCCCGTGTACATCTGCAACACCAGAGGCGTCACTAGTGTGTTGCCAGCGGTTGGGAGATGGGGATGGGGGAGAGATCGGTGTATGGGCCTTCGGTATCCTCACTCGGTGAAACACAGCGTAAGCATTGTTTCACACCGGTTTTCTGTGAGGCCGTGGTATCAATCTGGTCGAGCCGGCCCATTTATGCAGAAGCGTCGCTCTCCCAAGGTAAAACATTTTCACGGACATTATTGCTTGTAAAAAGAGAATCGTGTAGAAAAACTACTCAGTATTAGTGTTGCTAGAGGTTAAATATCAAAAGCAACCGAAATTCATAAACTTAACATATATAATAAACTTTACATTTTACTTAATTAAATAAATCAACAAATTTAAGTTCACTATGTAAGCTTAAATAAGCTGATTTAAATATTTAACATTTTATCTAATACTTTAAACTCGTTAAAGATTAATGAATAAATTTATCTTAAAACGTTGAATATGGTTAAGCTTTAGAATAATAATTGTAATCAATATGAGAAGTAAGTTAGGATAGTGTTATTATATTATCACTACAAAGTGAACATCTTACTACCGAGTGGAAATCGATTCCTTAAGTCTTCATTTCACTTATTCTTAATATTACTCTCCTACTTAGCCAAGTAGCAGTTTTTAAACGTCGATTCTCTATCTACAATCGCTAAAGTCTCTGTTTTCTTTTATTATTGGATAATATTTCGTTTCAATCTACTGTGCGTTCGTAAACCTTCGTCGGGTCTTCGAATCGTCGATCGCACAGTGCCTAATGACGAAAGTTTTTAATGCGTGAATCCTACCCGTAGGCACATACGGAGACGAAACGTGAACACTTACGGTCCAAATGGTCGATAAGTTTAAACTCGCTCAGCATGCTATGGAGAGAGCTATGCTCGGCGTTTCTCGATCCGACAAAGAACCTGGGTCATCGACATAGCCCACAGGATTAGCAAGCTAAAGTGATAATGGGCTGGCCACATTTGCCGATAGCCGTTGGGGTAAACGGGATCTTGAGTGGAGACCGCGTCTCGGCAAACGTAGTGTCGGACGTCCACAGGCCAGGCCAGATTTGTGCAAGACGTCTGGCAGGAGCTGGATGCAAGAAGCCGACGATCAAACTGAGTGGCGTGCAATTGGAGAGGCCTATGTCCTGCAATGGACTGCGATAGGCTGTTGATGATGATGAGATGATGAGCGTTCAGAAGACGCCATTTTTGTTTGTTTACTATTAAGACCTTGTAGGATGCCAATTTGGCTAGGAGGGTTTATTAAGTAAGTGATAACCGACTTGGAGATCTACAGCTCTAGAATTACAATAGCGTTAATTTTAAGGTGTGCAACCACCTTAACTCACCACCTTACTCTGGAAGCTCTAAAGGATTTGTTGAGAAAATGAATTATAGAGACATTTGCCTATCGATGACACTGCTGAATGAAGGAACGAAATTAGTAGGTAGAAACGAAATCTACATACACATATCTACAACAAGTAATTATATTTAACCTAATAAAATAATATTTTGCTGTAGTCTTTTTTCATGCCAAAATATTAACAAATCACAATTTATCTCTAAAGACATATTTGACTTACAATCTTCGTTCTTTGTCTAACGGTATTTAGAAACAGCACAATATAGTTCTCTTACATCTTATAACAATACATTATAAAGTCTCGTAGCTTTAATTTTAATGAGAAAACTCCAATTAGAGTGTTATAAAAAAGTAATAGTC
Organism: Hyphantria cunea; assembly: GCA_003709505.1. Lineage (NCBI taxonomy): Eukaryota > Metazoa > Arthropoda > Insecta > Lepidoptera > Erebidae > Hyphantria > Hyphantria cunea. The sequence continues at coordinate 1,628,796 of PKRV01001639.1, read as the reverse complement.
GTAATTGGCTTTATGGACTCGTTCAGGATTTAATTACAGAAGATTACGGAGCCCCCTGCTGAGAAACATACTTCTGACCAGGCTGTCTGCCCACACCTGGGAATAGTTTACATATTGTTAGTAATTTTAGGTGAATTAGTAATGATTTTGGGCAAAATTATTTCGTGAGTTTACAAATACCTGGTTTTATTATGCAGTAATCGTATTTTCTAGTCATTAAAGCTTGTAGTTGTAATAAAAACTACAATTAAAAATTAAACATTGAAAATTATTAATTGTTCGAGGTACAGCGAGAAATGTTACGACTTTATATACATATGTATAAATGGCAGGTTGACTTATATGCGATAACATACAATGAAAGTTTACAACTGTATCTTAATTTAATTAAATATTTTAAGTTTATTGTCGTTGAAAAAATACAAGTTAATTCTCTAACGGAAGACTTAGATTCACAAAGAAAAACAATATGTATAATTGTACACCCACGCTTAGGTACTCTGCCCAGTTTTTACTATAGTTTCCAAACCTGGGCCTCGATTATGCTAATATCTATAGCAATATTACAAATTTAAAAGTAACTGTCTGTCTGTCTGTTATACTTGCAAGGCTGCACTGATTTCAAAGAAAACTTGGCATGGAGAAACTTTGAAAAGGAAGGAATCAGACTATTCTTTTATGCGATAACTAATATATACGTGGACAGAATCTCGGACATCCACTGGTATTATTTATTTTTTGTATATTGATGCAATTAATCCACAGTGTATTGAGATTGTCAATTAATTGTCATTGACATAGTTTTGCACTTATATTTTTTTACTAATTAGGTATTTTTATTTTAAAAGGTACTCATAGCTAAGTTGCATTCGATGATTAGAAAAAATTACCGATTGTAAGCCACGACAATGTGGTCAGTATCTGGATGAGTGACCGCTGATGGCACGATACCACGAGCGTTGGAACAGTCGGTCCCGGTTCATCATCATCATCATCATCAGCCTATCGCAGTCCACTGCTGGACATAGGCCTCTCCAATTTCACGCCACTTAGTTCGATCTATGGCTTCTCGCATCCAGCTCCTGCCAGCCGTCTTGCGCAAATCATCGCTCCACCTGGCTTGTGGACGTCCTACACTACGTTTGCCGAGACGCGGTCTCCACTCAAGAACTCGTTTACCCCAACGGTTATCGGTTCTTCGGCAAATGTGGCCAGCCCACTGCCAGTCGGTCCCGGTTGTTTATCATTATCATAGGATAACAGTCGTGAAGCTTGGAGGCCTTAGGGCGACTTAAAAACATCCAATCGTAAGGCTACATAGCCTCAAAGTTGTCTTGTCAGTCCTCAACCCGAACTCGGCCAGCGTGGGGACGTATGGCCTTAACCCTCTCCTGAGAGAAGGAGAGGAGACCCGAGCCCAGCAGTGGTACATTGTAGGTTGTTGATGAAATAGGTAGTCTCCGATGATCTCCATGAACACGCGCCACGCCAGACGCCAGATGGGGGACGGGAAGGAGGATGAGGGGAAGGGAGAAGGGGAGGGTGAGATTATGGGCCTCCGGTCACTCACTCGGTGAACCACATCGCAGGTACTATTTCACACCGGTTTTCGGTGAGGCCGTGGTATCACTCCGGTCGAGCCGGCCCATGCATGCCGAAGCGTGGCTCTCCCACGGTAAATATCATCTTTGTTATGTCTGAAGGGACAATATGATCCGTTTTCGTCAACACGACAAATAAATTTAAGGAAGTCAGTTTCGGTCTGTCTATTTAGGGATGTGTGATTGTATATGTCAGTCTGTATTTGTTCCGAACTGTACAGATAGATTATACAGGGTTAATTTAAATTAGCGCATCACCTCTTGCAGGCAGCTTCACTACATCAATCCCAACAACCTTTGTTCTACGACTTTTTACAAATCTTGATTAATAACCCAAAAAAAACATAAAATGTTTGCTCCCTACCCCGCCCCTCGCATTCATTCTACGTTTCAATACTTACTACCTACTACGGTTTTTAAAACTGGTAATTAAAAAAAGTCATAAAACAAATGTTGTTGGGATTGATGTAGTGAAGCTGCCTGCAAGAGGTAATGCGCTAATTTAAATTAACCCTGTATACAGATAAATTAATACACAGACATATTCATGTAGCTGAAGCTAAATGTTAAAGACTTTATTTTTTGATGTCAGATTTATTCAATAACTAGTTAACCCTCACTCAACTTCGGCTACGTCTCTCAAAATTAAACAATTTTGCTCGATATTTGCAGCATTTTTCATTGACGCTCGATTCCAATTGATGTTATATAGCCAGTTTATCCTCTATAAAGGGCCTAACCAACACTATAAGAATTGTAGAAATTGATGTAGCCATTCTCGCGTTATTCCGTGACCAAGTGAAATAGCGATTTATTTTCGTACCTATTTGTATGTAAAGATATATATACCAATACACAGCGCCTACTGACAGAGTTTTAATTAATTTATCTAAGTAAGTGAGGGATCATGCATAATTTGAACAGATATGTAACCTAAGGTAGGATTGATAGATTAATGAGTCACAAATACTGTTTATTTCAATATTAACTTTATTTTAAGTAAAAATACCGGGAACACATACAGTCACTATAATGTCACAGAGCAGCGAGAGACGGTCAAGCGTGAGCTGGTGTTGCAAGGCGCAAAGTTCAAAATTACAAAATTATATTCAACACTTATGTCCCATGTCTAAATGTGTTTCATAAATATAAATTGGAATATAAGCAATAACTACGCGTTTCCTTTAATTAGAAACATTCAAGTTAACAACGCTATAATTACATCTCGCATTTAAACCAATTCATAAAATAAAAATATCACTTATTGTAAAAAAAAGTAAACCCTCCCAAAGCCATAGGTCATAGTGACCACTAAATAAAGCTCGTAAAAGTTTAGTGTCCGTTTTTATGTTTGTTTGTGGTCCAATATCGGTTTAACCTTTCGAGGTGAATTTGATTGCCTGGTTATTGACGGATGACCGTGGGGTCACAGTGAATGCGACTTGGAATACTTAAACTTGTGCCTTACTTGTTATCGCATGATAAAATAATTTATTTCAGAGGAAGGAAATACTGTACACAAACTTAAATATACAAGAAATATAATAAGCGCTGTATTACGCTGTAGTCATTGAGACCCTGAATTAGATTCCATGTACCTTGAGGTTCAGATCAGTCTACTAATTACAATACAGTTTTAGAAGAGTTAGAAAAATTATATTATGTATTCATTTAAAATAATAAATATAACGTATGGTTCATACTAAACACCAAGATTATTGAGTGGATAACTTATTAGGTTGGGTATTGGAGAGCCATGCTTCGGCATGAATGCGCCGACTCGATCGGAGTGATACCACTGCCTCACATAAAACCGATATGAAACAGCACTTGCGCTGTGTTTCACCGAGTGAGTGAGGATACCGGAAGCCATACACCAACCCCTCTCCCCATCTTCCAAACGCAACGCACTTGTGACGCCTCTAATGTTGCGGGTGTCTATGGGCGGCGATAATCGCTTACCATCAGGCGATACGTCTACTCGATTGCCTTGGAGGCAAACGAACAGACGCATCGCCTGAAAAAAAAAAATCTTAGTCACTAAAGGTTTATATCCTTTCACTGTTGCAGGTATAAATTTTAAACACAATGTTTTTCCTTATCTCAAAAACCTTATCATTTCAAAACCACAACACAAATTAAAAAGTTCCCTGGCGTTCGCGGAGTTTGTTTTTTATTAACATCTTTTTCTTATCTATTTTACAACAATTCAGTTCTATACCTGCTAGTTTTATAGTTTCAATAGTCAGTTCATAAATAACATTACACTAGAACAACAATACCGCTAACTTCACACTTCATCGACTACCAATTTACAAGCTACCCGTTTTTTTTCAACAAAGCGTGACATAGGTCCGCTGTCACTCCGACCCTACCCCACTGGGTCTAAACGACCGTCATTCACGGTTGCACAAAGACGCCGACGATCAACGTGTTAGGCGTGTCGTGACTCAAAACGACGCATAAACAGTTAATAGGCTAAAAGTTTTATTTAACTCTAATATATTTAAAGACATTATTATTTATAATAATAATGAGTTTTCTATAAATCTTCTGTCCCGTTAAAACTTGACAAAACCGTTCTTCTATTTTAAATAAGTCCTTTTATGTGCATGTCATGTGTTCAAAATTTTATATTATGGCTTTAACAAAGCCAAAGATAAAAATTTTACTGCGCGGTTGGCCTAGTGGTTTAAGCGGTCGCTGCGCCGCTTTTTACTGAGCCAAGTGTGGTGGGTTCCAATCCCTCATGGGTCAACTCTGTGTGTGATCCACAAATTGTTGTTCTAAATTCGGGTATTCTTTGTGTCCGTTTCATGTGTTTGTAAGGTCGCCCGCGACACAGAAAACTTAATGTGGGAGCTGTTTTTAGAAGAAAATAATCCCACTGGATGGACTTTAACGTCTGAAGTGTCGTTAGATTCGGTGGAATTATGAGAGTACAAAACGTGCCCACATATTGTTTGACACGCTCTGTAGCCTACATACAAATGTTTGTACTTATCTAGGTAAATTTGAGTTTTATTTTAAATTTGCCCTACTGGACTTAAAAGAGGTGTAACCCTCTTTAATAACAAATAAGTAAGGGTAATAAAGCAGAAATTAATAATATGGCGCTCATAGCCCAGTTGCACTCGGTGATTAGAAACAATCAGCGAGGGCAAGCAACGACGGCGCGGTCAGTACCTGGATGGGTGACCGCTGGTGGCATGTTACCATGAGCGTCTCCGTGATTCGGAGGTCACGTTAAGCAGTCGGTCCCGGTTGTTATCATAGGATAACAGTCGTGAAGCTTAGTTGGAGGCCTTCGGGCGGCTTAAAAACATCCAACGGTAAGATTTACGTAGCCACAACGTTGCCTTGCCAGTCCCCAATCCGCACTTGGCCAGCGTGGGGACGTATGGCCTTAACCCTCTCCTGAGAGGAGACCCGAGCCCAGCAGTGGGACATTATGGGTTGTTGATAATAATATGTAACATCTATTATAATGTATTGTCGTGTTAATTTCATTGTGAAGTTAAAGCGTCCATTCATTGCGATCCATTCATTCATATGTAGGTCTTAAAATAGCTCGTATCTGTCCGTCAGTATATTTCTATCGCCAGAGGAAGTCATAAAGCACTCAGCTCCTCCGACTCTATCACTCATTGGCTATGTCAACTATGTATTCCATTACTGTGAAGAAATAAACAAGTGTATGTACGGGATACAACACAGTTTAAATTAATTTTGTACGTTAGGAAATGCATTAATTTATAGATAAATTTCATATTTTTGCAGTTATTATTTATGTTTATTTTTTTGATTTGTGTAAGACAGGAAGTGTAACTGTAGAAATAAAAAAGAATTGTGCATTTAGTTCGGAAATAACAGAGATCTGAGGTAACAAATTATGAAAAAGATACATAATAATTTTAAACTACCTTCTTTTTTTAAAGTTGGTTAAAAAACAATTTATATACACTTTAAATATCATTAATTTCATGATTGGAATATTTTTATATTTTAATAAAAATTTAGATAAGCACTTCATTATAAACTAGCTTTTGCCTGCGGCTCCGACCGCGTATATGTCGGTTATCACTACAAATAATAGCCTATGTATTCGAATCGGTTCTCTTAACAGACAGATAGTCAGACACAGACAGACATAGTCACCGTCGAATTTATAATATTAGCATGAATGACATTTATGTAGCCTCTAAAATGAACTATTTTTTAATTCAGGACTAATGCCACAAATAAATAGGGACACAATGTATAAGCCTAAATTAAATACTAATATATACAGACAAATATTAGTTCATTAGACCAAATTCATATGTGTAGCAGGGACTTAAATCCATTACTGTCATTAAAATACAGAAAAATAAGAACGAATAGGCCGGCTCGACCGGTGTGAAACCATAGCCACACAAAAAACCAGTGCGAAACAGCACCTGTTAATTTCACCGAGTGAATAAGGATACCCAAGATACTCCCATCCCCCCCCTCCCATCCCCTTCGAATCCCCCAAAGACGCCTCTGATGTTGAGGGTGTCCATGGGTGGTGGTAATCGCTTACAGGCAATCTGTCTGTCAAGTCTGCTCGTGCGCCCCCTATTCCAATAAAAAGACAATCCATTTCCAATGAATTTTATCAGTTCAGTAACATCAACTACCTACATAGTGGTCGTCAAAGATTATCATCATCATCATCGTCGTCAACAGCCTTTAACAGTTTACTGGCCATAGGCCTTTCTTTGAAAAAGGGTATTTACCTATTACTACGCTGACCAGACGGTATAAAGTTCGTTTCAAGTCTCCCTTCTCTTTGCAGTCCTGTTATTCTGCATAGTTAGCTCCCTTAATCGGCTCTCGCGAGACCTTAGGGATGGATAGCGGTGGTAACACTTCATATTGTCGAGTAAGGCTACTATGCTAGAAATAATTTATAAGGGATATTGATATAGGGCTACTAGCTAACATTTATCTGAAGATGTATATTTACCATAATAGGTCAATAACGTAAAAATATTTCTTACTTTGTTACATTACACTTAATCTTTGAAGTGTAAACACGTTACTAAATAAAAAAATAACAAATTCAATAATCAGTATATAATTAGAACAAAATCGAAAATACCAATAAATAAATTTAAATTAATTGTACCCAAAGAGGTTTTACTGAAGAATAATTTGAATGCCGATTTTAAAAAAATGTTCTATTCTTTTTATATCGCCCAGGGTATTTTGCTTTCTGTCAAATTTAAAATAAAAGACAATTCTATTTATCCCAACGACAAGAAAATTAATATAACAGTGTCGTTAATTCTGATAGTTTTATTTGTTATATATTGGTACAAACTTTTATTCGCTGATACTTTGCTAAGGTTCACATATTTTATCAGTGGTAACCAAAATATTTTAGTGTATATTAATTCAGTATGGTTGACGTTTGAAATTGGTATTGCGTTAGTAACGAATGTAATACATACTGAAAATAATGTATTACTCATATTGACAATACAAATAATCATCGAAAAAGTTATGCTAAGTGAGAAATATAAAAAGTGGTTTGGTATTCATAATTGGACCATTAATTTGGCTGTAACATTTAGCGGCCTTTTATTATTGTCACTAAGCAAGGAATAATAGAAGGCGCTTAGGTTCTGTCTTCTCAAATATTAGAGCCTAAGGATTAATATTAAGGAGTCAGAGGCAATAGGGCGCAATTATATAAAAGGTCTTGAGTGCTTAGTACTTCCACAAATTCAAAAACCGCCAAAGATGAAGGTAACTTGTAAGCATCAAGAAGCGTTATAAGCCCGATGTACAACGCCTGCAACTGCAAGTTGAAATCTGTTCCGAAAATATTGCTCTCTCTGTTGGACAACACGAGCCGTAGACCTTTGATTGCTTAGGTGGAGCAATGGTTGTGTGAGCGACTGTTGTGCTTGAGGTCTCAGGTTAGATTTCCAGCTCGCGACTAATGTTTGTATGATCTGCAAATATTTTTTTTCGGAACTTGGTTATTTGTTTATGTTATAATATGTTTATATTTACAAAAATAAAGTATATCTGTATTTATACTAGTTGTTTAGTAACCATGCATTATTTAGTTTGGGAATCGAGGGCGTTCTAGATCAGTGTCCGAAATATAATAATTATTTTTGCTTATTTGGTTGTTTACCACCATAAAATAGGTGATCTACATTTGTTTTTATCAAACTTAATTTCTTTTTGAATCCGTTGAAGAAATTAAAAGTCCCGGGTTTGATTCCCGGGTCTGGTCCAAATGTTTGTATGATCTGCAAATATTTGTTGCGGAGTTTGGGTATTTCCTTTTTTATCATATGTGTTCACTATAAAAAAATAATAATATACATATTATACATATTACATACATATTAACATGTATATGATATACATATTATTTTACTTTTTTATAATAATGTTTGTCATTTGAATTAATTATTGTCGTGGTAACGTGTTTTACACTTCAAGGTATCAACCTTGATATCATTAAGTAAATATATGTTTCCATTATGAACCCATTTAACTTTATTCAACATTAATATACTTACAGATAAATATTTGTTCATAGTGCTATGCCAACATACTTATGAAATTTAATCCACTACAGGTATAGAATTTGTTATAGTTTTTTTCTTCTATTCCATTAGCAGACAAACAAATACTATGACCCTTCATGTAAACGGTGGCCTTGAAATGTCAAAGATGTCACTTACATGTTGTGTGTAAGTAGAGCTATCGTGAACGTATGAAAATAGATAAAGACAAGTAAATGTAAGTAGCTTAGTCTAAGCTCGTTAACACATTTCAAAGTTAATCTATAATAAGTAAGCATTCTTAAAATATTAAGATCCCTCCGTGTTTCAGAAAACACGCTTAGCCATTGGCCATACGAACATTTGGATTTACTAGTATTTGGATCTCTTACAAATCCGATAACAGTCTTACTACAGAACTTTAATACAGTATTTGGGTTGTGGAGGTCCGATGGGAGTCGTTCCGTATAAACTTAAAATATTCAGCCTTATCGCAAATAAAAGGAGACATTGTTTTTGGAGAAAAAAGCTAGTCAATATGCAGGTCTATACGGCAGCGAGTTCTAATTGTCCAGTAAAGTATACGTGTACTCAAGACGTATGTTAATCCCTATAATGATATCGATGAAATGGGGAGTTAATTATATTTTTTTTTATTTATTGTTTATTTTTATTCTTTAACTACTATACCACACAGTTAACAGTACAGAGAATAAAAATTCATAAAATTTGCATAACACTTCTAACCACAACATAGTTAATACGACAAAAAAACTAAAAACAAACAAAGCACAAGTAATATAGTACAAAATAAAGAATTAAAAGAAAAATAATATATTGTATCGTAGGCGTATATTAAAACCTCTTTTGGACCCGGGATCATAACGCTTTTTGGTCCTTACAAGATACCTTCATCTATGGCACTTTTTGAATTTCTGGAAGTAATAACCAATCAAGACCTTTTATATAATATCACCCTATGGCCTATGACTTCTTAATCTTAATAATTAGGCTCTAATATTTGAAAAGACAGAACCTAAGCATCTACTATTGTTCCTAGCTCCCAAATAAAATTATGGAAAAGTTAAACTAGAAAATTGTAATAGTAGTATTAATCATAATTTTTATTTAAAAAATACACACGTGTGTTCGTAAATCGAATTACAATAAATAAAACTGCAATAATACAACAATGTTATTTGTGATGATCATCATCAAACTCAGTGGTAGTGAAGCATCCACGGAAAACAGTCCACAGGCACTCATTTTACTGAAGGAGACACGGCTCAGCCGAATTACTTTTTTGTACAGTCGCTTCTCGCTACCTGTAATAAAAATCTACGTTAGAAAATGCCGCTAATGCTGAAAGATTTGCACCAAAACTTTGTGACGTGATCTGAAAACAATTTTTTAAAAATAATACTTCTAATACCTGATCATGTTTTTCCAAAATCAATGTAAGACAACCGTAGCTTAAACACTGTCTTCGACGTAATTGAGAAGTCGGTTTTGTCAAGTAAGTTAATGAATATGTTAGAAATCAGTCTAGCTGGTTAGCTTAACTCATCTCTAACAATATTCATTGCAGATGTTGGTGAATGTTGTTAATGAAGTATATTTACCACGACTTTTTCTAAGGACGCGATGACGACTGACAAGTAATGCGAAACAATGTATTTAATACACATTAGAGAAACTCAGATTTATTAAGTAATAAGTGCAAATTATCACATATTTTTAACGCAATTGATTAAAAAACATAATTATTATTGATAACTAATTAGCTCCTTTACCTGTGCAATTGACATTCATCAAGTGGAGGGTGCAGGCTGTTTCTACATCTTCAACGGCTGCATAAAATTTCTCACAATGCAGAGATAATAGCACAATTAACATTAAATTCTTTGTTCCCACTAAGATCGAACCTGTTATTCCCATCAGTAAATTGATCTAGAATTATATTTTACATACAATTATCACCGAAAATGGCCAGACAACGGAAACAAGGCTATGTATCCCATTTCAGGTAAAACGGGTATATTTCTAACAGGGTAAGTTATTCTCAATTTAGAATTTGTTAACAATTTCCAATTGCTGAAAAATCAACCACGGCATAGTCATGAAAATCAAACTACAACAGACTTCTAAAAATTTAGAAATCTGGTATCGTAGAAATCCCATAGTCGTTCGGTATCAAATTATTTAAGCAATAACCTTCATGCACATAATTATCTAAAAAAAACTATGATGAAATGATTAAAAAACTTACAGTGTTCAACGGATTTTTAAATAAATACAATCTTTCTAAGTGTATATGAGTATATAATAAACTTCGAGAAAACGTAGTAGCACAGTACAATAGAACCTGTAAACAAACGTAATTGTTATCTTTAACTTATTGAACAAAGTAACAGATCAAGATCATCGTATAAATGATATTAATTCTAATAAACGTTTTTCTTTACTTGTGTCATCACTTTTCATCATCATTTTTTCGTTATCGTAATATATTAGGCATTTTAATGAGTAACGATTTAGACATAAACAGTTTCCAATCATTATTAATGAGGTGTTTATTTTAGATCACACTTTATTTTACCCCATATAAAAATATACCCCATTCAAACATTATACAGTAATAGAATTAACAACAAATGTTAAATATTTACAAGGGCGGTCTAGTTGCTTAAAACAAATTTCTTCCAAGAAACCTTTATGCTATTGTAAGCGACTCTTCGCAGGTGAGCACATCTGCGAAGACTTGGCAGTCGCTTACAATCTACAAAAGCTCACACACGTTTCCTTTAATCTGTGTTCAATAATAAGATGATGTGCTACTCTGCGCCTGAAAAGAGAGGGTTCCGGGAACTGCTATTATTAACACATCTGGACCCCTGGGAGACAGCCCCGGTTGTCAGGCGCGGGGTCGGTAACAAGCTATCACAACATCACGCAACCCAAGCCAAACACCCGGTTTACACGCTTGTGTTTGTGGAGGGTTGTCGAGGCGTGCCACGCGTATAAACGCACCAGTAGATGGTCGGTTTCATACAATACGGAACGAAGTTTCCAGAAAAGAATTTATACATAAGCAATTTGCCAACAAGGTATGTCTACTTTGATCTTAATACAAAATACATTTCTTGCCCTTCTGCTTTTTGCCATTTGGTAAAAAAAAACTCATTGTTCATATTCCAAGCTAGACCAAAACCCTTGCTAAGTTGGCAGTGTTCTGTCATTATAAATTATTACATTATTTCATACAAGAAAAACAAAATTACCGATAATTCAAATATCTTCTTGCATAAAATATAAGCTTGTATAAGTCTCTCATACGTCTCCAAGACTTGAACGCAGTTTTTGTTGTGACTGAGCATATGATGTCTCCAATTGCTTAGAAACTTTTTCAACAGTCTCATGATTTGTATTGCATAAACCACATTAAGGCTGGTAATTTCCCACAGTATACTGCCACAAAATATTACAATATCAAAATACCCAACCCAAAAACTGATTAATGACAATAATAAAATGCCGCTAAATATTACAGCCAAATTAATGGTCCAATTATGAATACCAAACCACTTTTTATATTTCTCACTTAGCATAACTTTTTTGAAGATTATTTGTATTGTCAATATGAGTAATACATTATTTTCAGTATGTATTACATTCGTTACTAACATAATACCAATTTCAAACGTCAACCAAACTGAATTAATATACACTAAATTATTTTGGGTACTACTAATAAAACTGGTAAACCTTAGCAAATTATCAGTGAACAAAAGTTTGTACCAATATATAACAAATAAAACTATCAGAATCAACGACACTGTTATATTAATTTTCTTGTCGTTGGGATAAATAAAATTGTCTTTTATTTTAAATTTGAAAGAAAGCAAAATACCCTGGGCGATATAAAAAGGATAGAACATTTTTTGAATATCGGCATTCAAATTATTCTTCAGTAAAACCTCTTTGGGTACAACTAATTTAAAATTACTTATTGGTTTTTTCGATTTCATTCTAATTATATACTGATTATTGAATTTGTAATTTTTTTAATAACGTGTATACAGTTCAACGAATTAAGTCTAATGTCACAAGGTAAGAAACATTTTTACGTTATTGACCTATTAAGGTAAATTAAACATACATCTTTGGATAAATATTAGCTAATAGCCCTATATCAATATCCTTAATAAATTATTTCTAGCACAGTAGCCTTACTCTACAAAAGTGTTTATTCTATTCGATTAATACGATAAACAAACAAATAGCCTGTCGAACACGCTTCAAATGTCAGATTGTACATAAAAATACTATTTTTAATATAATAATACAATATATATATATATATTGTATTTAATATATATATATATATATATAT
>PKRV01001639.1:1571254-1616148 GCA_003709505.1 Hyphantria cunea | reverse complement strand
ATATATATATATACATATATGCGGGAGTTGTCTTTAAAAAAAAAAGAAAAAGAAAGAAGGTATGGAACCAAATATTCGGGCCATGGTGGAGAGTTCAGAAAACTAAAAAGAGAAGTCAGAGCACGTAGACTGTGGCGCTGCCAAATTGTAGCCATTGCAACTGGGAACGCAAAGTAGACACATGATCATACTTGCGAAGATTAAAGGCGAATCGAATGCAGTTATTGAGAAGACGGTCTAGTTTATTGAGGTCTGCATTAAGGTCAAAATAACACATCACCATAGTCGATCAAGGGAATGATTAAAGACTGCATTATATTTATATACGACTCGGACTCGCGCACGAGGTTTCCGTGCAAACCTCAAAGTATATTATATGATGTAACCAAAAATAAATGCTTTTCGAAATTTTGCCTTTATCTTTGCTGTATGACGTGACTTCATACCAAATTTCAAGATTCTGAGTTCTGTAGATTTTGATTCTATTTCGAATGTCGAAAATCTGCTGCATAAACGGCTGTATCGTTTGAACGCATTATCTTGGAAGTTTTATAGTAGTATAGTTTCGCTCCAAGGGACAGTAAACCTGAGTATCTGATATGAATTTCAGCTTCATATTCGCATTCGCGAAACGCATTCATGAAAAAAAAGATATTGAGACGGACAATAAAGTGATCCTATAACAACTCTGTTTTTTTTTCCTTTTGAAGTACGGAACCCTAAAAACGAAATAAATGTCTGGTAACTAAAGTAGAATTTCGACCACCCTTTAGTGAGGCGTCCGTATTATGAAGTTAAGTATTTGTCATTGCATTTAATTAGGCAACCTACCCTTTTCTGTGTATAATAAAATAGGAAAAAGAATTTTATTTACGATTTATTTAAATAATACACGAATTGAATTGCCTTAAAGTATATAAAATTGAAGCCATACGATATCATAATTTGATAGTAATAGTATCAGATTCCGTGGAAGTGAAGAGTACACGAAGAATAGACCGCAGGCGCTCATTTTATCTAACGATGTTCGACTCACCCGAATCACTTTTTTGTACAGCCGCTTTTCTTCATCTGTAAGGAAAGTAAATGAACTTTTATTGAAATTAAATTTAGAAAAAAAAAGTTAAAGTTACCATAGATTTTAATATTTCCTTGTATAAAATGTAAGCCTGAACAAGTTTTTCGAATGTTTTAAAGATTTGAATACTGTTCTTGTCTTGACTGAGAACATGGTTTTTCCAATTGATCAAAAACATTTTTAATAGTATTATAATTTGTATTGCGTTGATAACATTTAAGCCAGTTATTTCCCAAAGTACACTACTAAAAACTGTCATAATGTCTGTAATGCCAATCCAGACAATAACATATATTATCGTTTTATACTGGCAAGTAACAATGTTAAATTAAATATCCAATTACAAATAGTAAAACGTCTTTTAAATTTCTCACTTAAAATAATCTTTTCGTATATTGTTTGAATCGTCAATATTAGTACAACATTGTTTTCATTATGAATAATATGCATAATGAAAATAGCAGCCATTTCAAACGCTATAAAATAAGTTAAAAAAGTATGGAATCCATTAGAAACACTTCATATCCAAAGACATCACAGTATATTAGTCTGTACCAAAACATTACATATAAAAATGATATGGTCAAAGACACAATTATACTAAATTCCTTGTCATTGGTATAAATAAAGTTATCTTTTATTTTAAATTTGAAACAAAGATAAATACTCTGAACCATATAAGAAGGATAAAATAATTTTTGAAAATCAGTTTTCAAATTATTATTCAGCAAAATCTCTTCGCGTGCAGTTAAATGATTTACTCACAACTCTTTTGATTTCAATTTATTTTCTCTAGTTTTACTCTTTGACGAAAAATGATTAATGTCATAAAGTCAGAATTTCTTTTTCCGTAAGTGACCAGTCAGGTATAATCGAATGCTGATATTTACAGATAAATATTTGTTTTTAGTCCAACAGCGCAATCTATAAGTAATACAAATTTAGTAATATAATTTGATAAGAATTTTTATAAGCGATACTAAGTACCTTCTTAATATAATTTTTTTAAATAGATTATTATTTTCTTATTGTTAATTATATTTGGTTACAAAAGCGTGTCTTCTTAGTTACTAATCAACATATATAAAATTTAGGATGGTTTATAGAAATGCACAAGAAACATTTTTATTTTATGTATTAGCTGCCGAAGTAACTCTGCTCTGCCTCATAGAAAGCATAAGCAGAATTCAAGAGTGTTGGTCACCATCCTCAATGCGAATGATGACAGAGCAGCATGGTGACCCACACTATGGCAGCTGGCGAGACGCTGTTTCACGCCCCGCTTAAAAGACCCGGGATCATAGTGGGAGGGAAACACGTGGGCTGGTAATGATTTCCAGGTTTTGACTGCTCGGCACAGGAACTAAGAGCCGAAGAGATTAGTACGAGAGCGTATGTCTACCACTATGAAGCGGTGACTTCCAAAGCCAGCACGTGTTGTCTTAAAGGCAATAAAAGGACTGGATGGCTTCGTCATTTTCTACAATACGGATTGATCGCCACTGCAACCGGTCGAGACTAACAAACAAATACTGCGCGACTGCATCGTAAAAATGAGGGCAGTGCTCCACGCACGAGTGATCCTGGGACTTGTAAATAAGACACAGATGCTCGGGCGAGATGAACCGTCTTCTGCAAAATACTGCGGGCGAGCCACGCTTCGACATGCATGGGTCGGCTCGACCGGAGTGATACCTTGCCCTCACAAAAAACCGGTGTGAAACAACGCCTGCGCTGTGTTTCACCGAGTGAGTCAGGATACCGGAGGCCCATAATTCAACCCTTCCCCTCATCGCCCTCCCCATCCCCTAAGGCCAACAAAGCACTTGTGACGCCTCTGGTGTTACGGGTGTCCATAGGCGGCGGTAATCACTTACCATCAGGCGATACGTCTGCTCGTTTGCCCCATATTATATATAAAAAAAATACCTAGCTTCCGCGAGGCCTTCTACTGGTTACCGCTTAATCTCGTATAAGGCGACGAGGTTCCTAGCAAAATCTCCGCTCTTCGATATTTTGGTCTGGCCTGGCATTGCTCGAAATGCAGGGATGTGGCAGCCAACACGCACTTGGAGCATTTCTACTGAACTTTAAAATCTCGGTACCGAGACTTCGAGGTTCTCTAACCGATTATCTGAGTGACTGTCCCAAGTTACTGTGTAGAAGAGCGAGAGGAGTGATAGTGTCTCTTCTACTTTAAGGGTGAACCTGGTCATCCCCGCGGGTAAGTGATTCGTGTGCGACGGCGTAAGTATTATCTATATTCTGTACAAATAAACAGAATTGGAGTGTTCTCTTAACAAGTTGAATAAGCAGAGCTAAAATATTTTTCAATGTGGAACCTAACCATGACTAGGAACATAGTTAAGCTGAAGTGTTTGAAATCATCAAAAGCGTTTACAGTCCACTGGTGAACACGATACTAGTAATTTGCAATATCAGTTTATAAATACTAATAATAAAAATATATGTGAATCAAAACATGTTTATTATAAAAACACACACTTAACCTCAAATCGCCTCACAATACATAAAACTGTAGTAATAGTACGATGTAATTTGATAGCAGCAGAATCAGATTCAGTGGTAGTGAAGCATCCACGAAGAACAGACCACAAGCGCTCATTTTACTAAAAGAGGTACGGCTCAGCCGAATTACATTTTTGTGCAGTCGCTTTTCGTCCTCTGTAAAAAATTTATAAAAATTCTTTTGTTGAAAAAGAAACTCACGTAAAAGTAATTATTTGTTTCAATTTAGATAAAGTATTAATTTAAAATAAATATTGATATATTTATAGCCCCTTAAGAGAGGAGACCCGTGTCCAGCAGGTGGTTATAATTTATAGGGACCGGATGAAGTCTTCCCAGCACTACTACTGTGGCATCCCAAAGAGGTAATTAAACATCTTATACCTATCTACAAGGCTTGTGTAGTATAAAACACTTTGCAGAGAGGCAGAAGTAGTTTTTCTAGCAAATCATTCAGACCTACAGTCTCACATCTTTCCTCCTGAAAACACTGGAAATATTAGTGGACAGACACCGACGGGATGGGTTTTTCACGAACACCCCACTACATCTCTAACAACAAGCATATAGAAGAGACAGATCAACAGTTTCAGCCCTACATAATTATGATAGTACAGAAGATTGAGTTGGCTTTAGCAAACCAACAGTAACACTTTAGCAACAAAAACGGCGGCTATAATAGACATAGAAGGCACTTTCGATAGAACTATACACAACAGCATTGACCGATGGAACATAGAAGTAGATAGCCTCATAAAGAGACTAAATGATCGAGAATACACTGCAGCTGATAATATGCATGATAACCTAACAATTCTGATAAGCAAGAGCACGGAAAATGTACTATGTGGGGTCATGCGTTCATCTTTTCAGAGTGTAAAAGACGAACAGCAACCGTCAGTAAATCCGACAAAATAGAACTCATCCACATCAGCAATAAAAGAAAGATACCTGAAGTACAGCTACCAAAATTAATCAACACACATCTCTCTTTGTCAATTCAAGAAAAATGTTTGGGCGTTATCTTGACAAAAATTGAACCGGGTGAGTCATATCGAATCAAAGACAAAAAAGCCCTGTATAGCTTTTAATCAGTGTATAAGACTAGTTAGTAAAAGATGTGGTCTTAACCCAAAGATCACACTTTGGTTATATACTGTAGTTTTCAGACCCTCCATTACCTATCGATTATTTGTATGATGGCCCAGTACATGACTATCCACAGATAAAATAAAACTCCAGAGTTTACAATGCTTAGCCACAGTAGCAACCAACTGGATGCATGAAAACTACTCCATCAGCCGCATTAGAGTATCTCTTAAACTTGAGACTTCTAGATCTAGTTATCCAGCAGAAAACGATAGCAGTTGTTCTAAGGCTAAGATCAAAATTACTGTGAAAGATGAACACAGAAGTAACACACTCAAAATTTTTACAAGGGATCCTTAATGGAATTCCATCCCTCGAGCCACCCACGGACAGAATTCCATATCAACATGTCTCCGATCGAAGTTATTATATCAAACTAATCGCAGAAATAAAATATAGCTCAATATATATTTTTAATATCAATTTTCCGTGACAGTGTATCCATGTTTCAAGACCTGCAAAACAACAAGGCAACCTCTACCTCTACAAAAGAATGTCATGACAATCTCCAATCTATTGCAACCACAAACAAAATTGCCCTGTGGATAAAAGGGAATAGTAACTCAATGGGTAACGACGCTGCAGATGAATTAGACAAAAGGGGATTAAAAGCGACAGTTTATGGACTAGAAACATTACCATTCTTACCCCTATCCTAAATAAACAAAACCGAATGGAAAAACAATGAATGATACAAGCAAACAAAAAGTGCAATTCCAGTAGTATCAAAATGACTAGCCTGCAACCTGATTAGACTGAAAAGGAACGATGTCAGGAAGGTCATAGGTATTCTGACGAGGCATTGTCTCTTAAACAAGCACCTATTCCCTATAGGCGCAATAGGGGATCTATTGCGCCTATAGGGAATAGGGATCTTTGCAGGTGAAGCATGGAGACAGAAGAAACGCCGCAGCACAGTAGAATGTAGAAGTGTGGCAGATTAACAAGCAGACATACTTCAATCATCATCACTCCCATAAACATATAGTGACCTGAAAAGGCTGCCGATCTGTTTGGATGATCTAGAATGGTTGGACTAAGAAGATGACAAACCCACGTACAAGTGCAGAAAAAGCCAGGCAAAACTAACAAACAATATGAAGATTTACTTCACACAAACGTAGGAAATCAGTTTAAGCAACTACTAACACAAAACTACACAAATAACTGATGAATGGCTTTGTTTTTGAGGTCTTTTAGGCTGGGTACGATTATGCTTTTCGTCGGAGTTTAAATATAACTTTAAAGCCTAAAGCCACTCGTGTTAGCCAGTCAAAAATGAAACTTTACCTGTGCAGACAGAATTAACCGAGTGGAGGGTAGAAGTTGTTATGACTTCTTCCACGGCTGCGTAAAATTTCTCGCAGTGCAAAGATAACAGAAAAATGGAGGTTAAATTTTTTGCTGTTGTTAAGATTACTCCTGTGAATCCAAGTCCCCAAAGAAGCTAGAATTAATTTATTTAAAGAAATTAAAAATATATTGAAACTAAAATATTGAATATAACTTTATTAGAACTCTAAATAGTTGGCTAATATTTTAAAGTGCTGCTTGGTTGAACAATTAACTAACCTAATAATAACAAAGAAAAAAGGGATAAACCACGTAAGGGATAAAATGTGAAAGAAAAGAAGATAAAGAGGTAGTTAGAGGAGTTTAACTCAAGAAATATAAATTATTAAACATGAATTTGGCAGTAACTACTTACAGATTTACCCCAACTTTTATATATTTTTTCCAATTCTAAGTGTATTTGAAAATACATTAAAGTTCGGCAGAACGTATCAGCAGAGTACAATAGAGACTGTAAGCAAAATTGATTGAAAACGAACGATCATGATAAACAAATAATTTCTTTTTTTTAAGAAAATTCAAATTTACCATTGTTTTGAATATCTTCTTGTATAAAATATAAGCTTGCAAAAGTTTTTCATACGTTTCGTAGACTCGAATGCTCTTTTTGTCGTGAACGAGAATGTACTTTTTATAGTTCTTCAAAAATTTTCTTAAAAGTCTTAAGATTTGAATTGCATAAGCTATATTTAAAGTGGTAATTTCCCACATTATACTTATAAAAAATATAAACATATCGAAAAATTCAATCGTAAAAGTAGAACATACCATCAACATAAAACCTATAAATAATATGGCCAAACTAGATACCCAGTTACAAATAATGAAACGCTTTTTATAATTATTACTTATTTCAACTTTCTCGTCTAGCCTCTGAATCGTCAATATTAACAGTATGTTACTGTCACTGTGTAAAACATTAAAGGTTAAAACACCAACAACTTCAAGTGTTAACAATACGGAATTAATATATGATAAAATACTTTGAGTTTCAGTTACAAAATATTTGTTTAATAACACAACATCGCTGTATATCAATCTGTACCAATATATAACAAATAAACCTATCATAATCAAAGAAAGTGTTAAATCAAACTTTTTACTGTTTGGGTAAATGAAATTGTCTTTCATTTTAAATTTGAAAGAAAGTAAAATACCCTGAACCAAATAAAAAGAGTAGAACATTTTTTGAATATCGGTATTCAAATGGTTCTTCAGTAAGATTTCTTTGGGTAGAACGAAGTCATTTATTGGAAACACTTTCAATTTCATTATAATGTCTGTATTGAATATTCAATTCAATATTTTTACAGTTACGTGTATTACTCTCTAATAAATAAACTTAAATGTTATAAAGAAAGCAACATTTTTTCCACTTGTAAGTGATTAGACGTAATTGGATACTGATATACAGATAAATATTATTTCACGTCATATCATAATTTCATTTTCATAATTTGATGAGACATGTATATTTTTTTTCTATTTCACGACGTCGATAAAAAAATATATTTGAGTGTAAAATGGGTAGTTTAACCTGTGTAGGTGACCTGTATAATAATAATTACCTTTAAATTACATGCAAATCCATGCAATAAATAGTTTTAAACTTTACACTAATACTTTGAAGTCCATATTTATTCAAATTTTATTTTACTTCTAGCTGACACGGCGAACTTTGTACCCGCTTAGAATTATTAAATGTAATATTTTATTATTAGCTGAAGGTGACATACTGATAGCAGTGCAACCTGCCGGGTCCAATTATTTTATCAAACCATTCAGGAGCCCATTATAAACACCCACCCAACACAACAAATATACCCACAAAATTTTCATCCCATTCGGCCCAGTTGTTTAGGTGTTAGGTGTACAATTACACGTACCGAAAAATGACATATATTAAGGTCAAAAAAGTTGTTGTAAGACCCATATACTCATTAACTTATCAATTGAGGCGTATCAGTCTATATTTTTTCCATGATTTAATAGAAATGTTATATAAGAAAAACTTCTTAATAAGCCTAAAGATAACAGGTCAAACATTTTTAGAAATTGTAAATATTACAGCGAAGGATTAGAAAGAGGCATATAAAACGCCATTTTCATCATCTATAATAATTTTAGATCCATTTAGATAGTGATGCTATAAACCAGGTACTATAGGAGTAAGATGAGATGAGGAGATGTCGCTTGTACGAATTCGTGCACTTATACGAAAAGTGCTATGCTTACACGCCTGCGAGGACTTGGCAGTTCCTCACAAACTACAAACACTCGCGCTCGTTTCCTCTGATCTTTGTTCAAAAACCGACACTAACACCGACTCGGGTCGGCAACAAGCTTTTTTTTTACGTTTGGAAACCCTCTCGGGCCTTCACCCCACCGGGGTTTGCGGCGGGGCGGTGCATCGGAATCGAACCGACTAAAACCACACGGTATACCACTCTGCACCTGAGACGGGAGAGATCCGGGAACCACTTTCTTACGCCATTCGAGGGGTGGGCAACAAGCTGTCACAACCTCACGCAACCCAAACCAAACTGCCCGTTTACACGATTGTGTATAATAAATAATATATAATAAATATGTTCAGACATTTTAACACACAACGCCATTTAGTCCCAAACTAAGCAGAGCTTGTACTATGAGTACTAGATAACTGATATTAATACTTATATACTTTTTTTTTGTAAATACATACATATTATACATAGAAAACACCCAAACTCCGAAACAAATATTTGCAGATCATACAAACATTTGGCCCGACTCAGGAATCGAACCCGAGACCTCTTGCACAGCAGTCGCATTCGCTGCCACTGCGCTACAGAGGCAGTCAAATATTTCATATCATTCGTGTATGCTTATATTGTCCTTATATCATCAGTTATCTGCCATCGAAAGTCCCGTCAAAATCGGTTTCGCCTTTCCAGAGATCAGCCGGAACAAATAGACAGACAGACAGACAAAAATTATATAGGCCTCTGCTATTCTCATTCACTCGGTGAAACACAGCGCAGGCGCTGTTTCCCACCAGTCTTCATAGAAGTCGTGGAATCACTCCGGTCAGACTCTCGATTTTTGGTTTTTATAGAGAAGCATCTACGAAAAACAGACCACAGGTGCTCATTTTACTAAATGAAGAAGGCTCATCCTAATCATATTTTTGTACAATCGCTTTTCGTCATTTGTAAAAAGTTAAGAAAAGTTGCTTTGCTTGATTTAAAATAAAGAATGATAAAAATAAATTTCTATTGCAAAGTATTATTCTAAAATATTATGTGTAGAATGCAAAGAGGAGGTCTATTTGTGAATAGTCCTGTCGTAGATTTTTGGTTTTTCTTATGAAATTGGTTGGTTTTGGTTGCACCTGACTAACTGAGAAGCAATATCTAACAAATGTTTGACATAGCGCATGAAATATCATTTAAAAGATCCATAGCTAAAGCTGGAATCTCCGAGAGAATTAAAGATATGGAGAAGTCTCATAGTTTCCGTAGTGAGCGCATTGAAATGATTGTTCCATTGTTAACCTGCGTTAATTTGTCCCCCAAATACCGTACCTTTTCAGTCCTTCTGAGTTTCGGACAAAGGCAAATCTAAAAGGTTCAAAATACCTATTAATTTTACGAACTAGTACTTACAGTTTTACACCAATGCATATATATATGTATATACTTGCTGTTTCCAAGTGTACTTGAATATACTCGTACATTAAACTTCGACAAAAAACGTTAGCAAATCACAATAGTTAGTGTTAACAAAAAGAAGAAGCTATTACAGTTTAACTGATAATTAAACGTTTTAAA
Source organism: Hyphantria cunea (assembly GCA_003709505.1). Taxonomy (NCBI): domain Eukaryota; kingdom Metazoa; phylum Arthropoda; class Insecta; order Lepidoptera; family Erebidae; genus Hyphantria; species Hyphantria cunea. Next base: position 1,606,227 of record PKRV01001639.1, on the reverse strand, counting down.
CAATTATGATTTAAACGTTTAATTTATTATTTCTTAAAAAATGTGAACATTGTTTTAAATATCTCCTATATCCAATATCCTAAAGTTTTTCATGCTCGGATGTTGATATTGTCTTGAACGTGAAAGAGAATTTCCAGTTTTATATTTTTTTTCTTAATTATCTTATGATTTTAATTGCATAAGCTACATATAAGGTGGTGATTCGTGATTCAATATCGAAAGATTCGTTCTTTTATGATAGAACATACTATCAACAGACAATTGTACAAAATAAACTATACAGGTCAAACCAGATAACCAGTTACATGTAATGAAGCGCTTTTTACAATTCTTACATATTATAAAAGCCTCGTCAAGCGTCGTCGTTTGATACATCGATATTAGCCATATATTGCTTTCACTATGTAAAATTTAAAGATTTAAACACCACTTCAAGTATTAACTTAGAATAGAATTAATAAATGCTATGATATTTTGAGTATCCTACTAATATTATAAATGCGAAATTTTGTATGTATGGATTGATGTTTGTTACACTTTCACATGAAAACTACGAATGAATTTCAATGAAACTTTACAATGATTTAGCTTATACATCAAAATAACACATAGGCTACTATTTATATAGATACAATTCACGCAATATCTTATAACCGCGGAGCTCAGTTATTCAGTTATATTTAAATAAGTAAAAAATTAATATTTTTGTATGAATACTTTATAGGTTTTTTTTAAAGTTTAACACACTTTGCCTTTGCTTGCAATAATTGTTATTTTTATAATATTCATATTGTGATCTCGCATAATTTAGGAAGCACGAAACATGAAGGTTTATGTTTTTTGTCGGAACCTTGTCGGAGGTCCAGACTAAATAAAAAATAAATGAAATACTTGGTTGATAACACAACATCACTGTACACTAGGCTGCATAAATATATAACAAATAAAACTATCATAATCAAAGATAGTGTTATTATATTATTAAACTTCTTGCCATTGTGTTTTACTTTAAATTTGTATAAACTAAGTTTAATATATAATAAATATATATAACACTACACAAAATAAAAAAATAGAACGTTTTTTAAATCTTTTTTTTTCTAATTATTCTTCAGTAAGATCTTTTTGGGTATAATGTTGTTATTTATTGGCAATACCTTCGATTTTATATCACTTTCCCTGATTAATATTGAATATGACATTTTTATAGTTATAATAGGTGCCGTCTAATACTATTCGATGTATAAAACCAAATGTATGTATAAGAAACATTATACTTTGTGCTTGACCTAAATTGGATATTATTTTTGATTCAAATAATAATATTAGTTTATAAACAAACATCGATTTTATAATCAATTACTTTGAGTACAGCAAATAATTTGATAAATGAGTTTTCTATTCGAACAAAATAAACATGGCGCGTCGTGTTTTATGAAAATAAATGTCTGGGTTTCATAAGGGGTGTCATACATACATCATAAACAAAAATAAACGTATGCTAACTGTTAAATATTAAACTTTCAAGTTTATACACTGTATGGGGCAAACAAGCAGACGTATTATCTGTTGGTAAGCGATTACCGCTCCCCATGGACATTTGCCCCATGAGCCGTGGGAGAGCCACGCTTCGGCATGAATGGGCCGGCTCGACCGGAGTGATACCACGGCCTCACAGAAAACCGGTGTGAAACAGCGCTTACGCTGTGTTTCATCGAGTGAGTGAGGATACCGGAGGCCCATACCCCAATCCAACGCCCCCTATCCCCCTCACCATCCCCTTTCCCCCCAGGCCGCCATAGTGTGGGTCACCATGCTGCATTGTTCTTTTTCGCATTGAGGATGGTGACCACCACTCTTGGATTCTGCTCATGCTTTCCATCAGGCAAGGCAGNAAAAAAAAAAAAAAAACATTTGCAACACCAAAGGCGTCACAAGTGCGCTACCGGCCTTTGGAGGATTGGGCTGGAAGGGGAAGCGTTGGAGTATAGACCTCCGGTAACCTCACTCACTCGATTAAACACAGCGCAAGTGCTATTTCACACCCGTTTATCAAACCGAAGTGTGGCTTACCGTTGTGGCGCTTGAATTACAAATTTTAATAGCAGGTTGCCTAAGACTGGAATAGTTGGAGCTTTTTAAGGGAGGCCTTTGTTAATCAATAGCACAGGCTAAAGAAGAAGAGAAATATTAGCATCAACTGACTTAATTATATCATAAGCCCCCTTAAGATTATCGCTGAAGATCTGAAGCAACCATAAACTTTACGTTAAGTATGAAAAAAATAATTAGGGTTTTGGGTGTTTTTAAATTACATAATGCATAATAAATCCATGGACTTATTGCGTAACAGGAGTAATGTATTCCGATAGTTTCTTGATAGTTTAAGAAAGATAGTCTTACAAAGCAGTAGATTGACATAAAAAATCATTACTGATATGAGAGCTGTCAAAATTAATAGCAACCACTCACATAGATTATACTATTACATAGCATATTGCTTAAGCATTCCTTAATCAAATCATTTGTACGATCAGTAATGGAAAAAAATTAGGTAACTTTTGGCAGCCATTGTTGTTCATTCGTCAAGTTGGTACTCTAGTGTCGTTCTCCTAGCCGGTTTCGTTTCACAGCCGGTCTCAACGGAGGCCAGCGGACTACGCAGGAGATATTATTGTACACACGTTTGTGCTCCCAGACAGATCCACTCTCTGTTCCCTCACTCCCTTTTTAAATAGAAACATGTTTTAGTTGATTAATGTTTATTTTTAAAAAATACACGCAAATATTGAATAATAATCTTCTTTTGGTAGGATAAACCTCGCAATAAATTCTACTAATTTACGGTGCAAACTACTATGTAATTTGTTGATTGTAAACTAATCAAAAAGTAAATACAATAACGGGGTTGATATTTTTTTACTGACTCTTTAAATGAATTCCAAAAAGTGATACTCTAGTTATGATACGAGGTATTTTTTGAAAATTCATTTGTAAAAAAAAATGTTTGACTTGTACAACTAGATTTTGATGCCTTTTATGTTTTTTTTTGTATTTTTTAATTGATACACTGCATAGTAAAATTCCTTCACAAAAAATAAAACTGCAGTAATATAACAAGGTAATTTGAGAGAAGCATCATCAGGCCCAGTGGCAGTGAAGCATCCACGGAGAACAGACCACAGGTGCTCATTTTACCAAACGAGGTACGGCTAAGCCGAATTACTTTTTTGTACAGTCGCTTTTCGTCGTCTGTGAAAAAATTAAGGAACGAGATAAATACTTACATGTTCTTACTTAAGTACTTTCATAAGCAAATAATTGAAAGGTATACACATATACACACAAATATATAAATAATGCATTATGGTAGATTATACATAATATGCAAAATAATTATCCTTATACTGTACCAGTACTATCGGAGTTCATCAATAGAAGACAACAGGTTGATTCGACTTCTTCAACGGCTCCATAAAACTTCTCACAGTGTAAACATAATAACATAATTAAAGTAAAATTCTTTATTGTCAAATAGGATACTCCTATTATTGATATCACCAAATCAATCTAAAACGATATTTTTTTTAAACAAAATTACTGATTACATAATATAATTTAGCTTTATAATATTAAAGAATAGTAGAATTCGTTGAAAAACAAACATAACCAAGAAAGAAAATCCCAAATTACTACTTACAATATTGGATGAACTTTTAAACGTGTTCATTCTTTCCAAAGTTAGCTGAAAGTACGTGAAACCTCGACAAAATGTGCCAACAGAGTGCAACAAAGCCTGTAAAAATACATAAAAACACTTAAATAACATTATAAGGATTGTGTTTATCGGGTGTAATAAGTAAAAGAAAAGATGAAGGTAGGTAATTACACTAGAATTATGACCAGCAGTGGATTATTAAAATCTGTTGATGACGATAATTTAATGTGAAATGTACAATAAACTAACTGTAAAATATCAAACAAAAGAAGTACTACAGTTCTCTAGTTCTAGTCTCGTTCATGGAGTTCTTTCAAATCTCGTGGGAGAGCCGCGCTTTGGGCATGCATGGGCCGGCTCGACCGGAGTAATGCCAGTCTCACAGAAAACCGGTGTGAAACAGCGTTTGCGCTGTGTTTCTCTGATATCGGAGCTAGGATATCGGAGGCCCACACCCCAACCCCTCCCTCCATCCTCCTCTTCGTCTCCCAAAGGCCGGAAACGGGTTTTTTTTTAACACGTTAAGTATCGTACTTACACAAATGTCATCTTAATTTTAATTACTTCTATAGTTTATACATACACATAAAACGTGGCTAAAATAAACTGAACAATCGATAAAATATTTGCATACATTATATAACATATAAATGAAGAAAAAAGATCAGATCATTCTGCTGTGGACAATTCAGCAATCTAAATCGGATCAACGATAGTATGCAATATATAAACAAATTTTTTTATAGTCATATTTGATACTAAATATCTGAGTGATGAGACCCAAAATAAATCATACTTACCGTAGCTTTAAATATATTTTTGTATAAAATATAAGCTTGCAAAAATTTTTCAAACGTATCAAAAACTTGAATGCTACTACCATGTTGTCCAAGTACGTGGTTTTTCCAATTGATTAATAATGTTCGTAGTAGTTTTATCATTTGTATTGCATAAATCACATTTAAGGTAGTAATTTCCCACAGTAACGCAAAAAAACATGTTACAATACCATAAAAGTGATCTGGGATCGAAAATCGCATCACCATCGCCAAAGCCACAAATAAAACGCTCAAATTAGCGATCCAATTACAAATAATGAAACGTTTTTTATATTTCTCGCTTAAAATAACTCTTTCTTGGATCATTTGAATTGTTAATACTTGCAGAATATTATTTTCACTATTTATAATATCAAAAATTAAAGAAACTGTTATTTCAAAAGTAACCAGTACTGAATTAAAATACATTAAAATAATTTGTATAATACTATTAAAATAGTTGACTAGCAAATGATACCCAAAAACTAGTCTGTACCAATGTAGAAATAATAAAACTATCAATATCAACGACAGTGTTATATTCGCTTTCTTGTCGTTAGGGTAAATAAATTTGTCTTTTATTTTAAATTTCATTGAAAGTACGATTCTCTGGACTAAATAAAAAGGATAGAACATTTTGTAAATATCAGCATTCAAATGATTGTTTAGTAAGATCTCTTCAAATATATTGAGATGATTTATAGCCAACACATTTAACTTCATACTGTTTCGTGTATTAATTAATTGAATTCATTTTTTCTAAGGTTACGTGTATACTCTTCAACGGATAAAGCCAAATGACGTTAAGTTAGAAATATTTTTTTGTTATTTTTGATATTTACAAACATAATATTAGTACACAGTACTGTGTTATTTTTCTTACAAATTAAAAACATCCTTTACGGTAAATTTATTCAATCGGTAATATGGTTCTTAATAATTTATTTAAGAACACACATTAAATAATCTACCTAACAACTTATTACGTTACGAACGTAATGTAATAAGTTTGGCTTACTTGTACTTCGATATTTATAAAAAGATAGTTGAGGATAGCAGATGGATATAAAAAAATAATTATTAAAATGGGATCAAAATAATATTTACCACTTATATAGGTACATTGTTGTGTAAGCTATCCTAAAAATTAAATTAAATAAAAAGTATTTTTTTCATATAGCAGGAATCAAATGTTTTTTGGAAACCAAAAAAAGTAAAAATAAAAAATATCTATGAGAATTTTCTTAAGGCCGAATTATATCAGACGAGCGAATTTTCTTTCTGTTAAATTCATTTAATGTAAACAGACATAGACCATTCTTTTGTTGTTCTGTCTGCGTTCTAAAAGCTTCTATAGAATATTCTAAGAATACTTGCTCAGAGTCGCTCATACTCCAATTGCACTCGGTGATTAGAAACAATCATCAAGAGTGAGCAATAACAGCATGGTCATTACCTGGATAGGTGACAGCTGGTGGCATGATACCATGAGCGTCTCCGTGATTCGGAGCTCACGTTAAAAAGTCGGTCCCGGTTATTATCATAGGATAACAGTCGTGAAGCTTAGTTGGAGGCCTTTGGGCGGCTTGAAAACATCCAACGGCAAGATTACGTAGCCACATGGTTGTCTTGCTAGTCCTCAATCCGCACTCGGCCAGCTTGGGGACGTATGGCCTTAACCCTCTCCTGAGAGAAGACCCGAGCACAGCAGTGGGACATTATAGGTTGTTAATGAAATTAATAAAACTTGTTCGCTTGATGTTGAAGATTAAGAAAGGACGCTCTTCTTCTCGCTCTAGCTCTTTGTTCGTTATTATCCTTAGAAATCCATCTACTAATAAGATAGGTCGTCTTCGGTGTTCTTTCTTTCTTGGTATGTCGGGATCAAATCAACTTAAATGAAATATATGGTACACTATCACACGTAAAGAACTTAGATATTTGACTACACGGTTGGCCTAATGGTTTCAGTGGTCGCCACACCGCTTCCTACTGCGCCAAGTGTTATGGGTTCAAATCCTACATGGGACAACACTTTGTGTGATCCATAAATTGTTGTTCTAAGTCTGGGTGTACTTTGTGTCCGTTTCATGTGTGTTTGTAAAGATCCCCGTGACAGGAATGTATATTCCTAATAAGGGAGTAGTCTTTTTCCAAAAAGAAAAAAAAAGAAAATATATAACTACTCTAGGGTGAAAATCCCCACGACAGGGACCGTGGGTTCAGCTTTTTTATCGGATATCTAACACGCAACGCCATCTAGTCCCAAACTAAGCAGTTTGTACTATGAAAGTAAGATTGACTAATGAATTACTTATATACTTTCGGTATTTTTATGTGTAAATTAAGTTAAACACATATACAATATACATATTGTATATAGAAAACACTTTAACTCTAAAGCAAATGATATCGGGTCCCTTAAGCGGGGCGTGAAAAAGCATTCCACTAGGTCACCATGTTACACTGTCCACATGCGCAACGACGATGGTGACCACTAGATTAGACTCTTAGATTTAGATTCGGTTTTACCTATAAAAAAACAAGTATAAGAAGATCATACAAACATTTTTCCCGAACTGGAAATCAAACTCCGAGCCCAGCAGCCGTAAACGCTACCGCTGCAGTCAGTTTATTTCACATCTTTACATAATTTATGTAGTTATGTTTCGGTTTGTTTATCAGCAATAGTTATCATATTACAAGCTCTGCACTGTTTGAAATTATACGGCCGTGTATTAGATGTCTCAAGTCTATGATATTTTAAATATATGTTTTATTGAATGTTTCCACACTTTAATAACAACAAAAATACCAAACGTTGCTCTTATCACATCGAGTATTTCTCAACCACAAACAATTATAATGAATGGCAGACATAATAATTTATTGACTGTATCGTAATAATTATATTGTAGCAATAATTGTTCCACTAAGGAGGCATTAAGATATTATATCGGTGGATGTTGATTTGATTTGTGGGTAAGTACCTATATACTTTACTTAATGTCAGAATTATTGACAAGTTATAACTACGGTGTATGTATGTTTGTTACACTTTCACAGGTAAACTGCTGCACCGATTTCAATGAAATTTTGCAGGGAAATACTTTGATTTTGAGGCGCTCATAGCCCAGTTGCACTCGGTGACAAGAAACAATCACCGAGGGTAAACAATGACGGCGCGGTCAATACCTGGATGTGGGACCGCTTATGGCATGTTCCCATGAGCGTCTCCGTGATTTGGAGGACACGTTAAGCAGTCGATCCCGGTTGTTATCATACGATAACTGTCGTGAAGCTTCGTAAGAGGCCTTTGGGCGACTTAAAAACATCTAACGGCAAGATTACGTAGCCACAACGTAGTCTTGCCAGTCCCCGACTCGCACTCGGCCAGCGTGGGGACGTATGGCCTTGATCCTCTCCTGAGAGGAGACCCGAGCCCAGCTGTGGGACATTATGGGTGGTTGCTTGATGGCTTTAATTTTTGAGAATGGACATAGGTTACTATTCACCGCGATAACCAATATAAACACGGGCGGAGTCACGATCAAAACCACGGCTTAACTGCTGATCCGATTTACATGGAATTTACAATTGAGATTCTTTGATTCTTAAGGATAGGGTACTACTTACAGCAATAAAAAATCAATATACATGCGGGCAGTTCCTTGGGCAAAAACTAGTTATCAGGTATTTCTAGAACATGGAAGGAACAAAAGGAAATTGGTTATAGAGATGTATAAAAATATCTACTGTTTGAAGATAACGTGTTCATAATCGTATTACAAGGACAAAAACATGTCTGACTGATAAGCGCTTGGTAATAAATATTAATTAAATAAAACGTAAACAACATTACAATATTGTTTGTAGTCCTTCTTCTTCGATGAGATGGCAACCAGCTAATCAGCTGTTTCTGCCAATGTCAAGTCTTTAAAGTCCTCAAGTCGAGTCTTCAAGTCTTCATCGTGATGAAACTAGCAAATAATTTTTAAAAAAACCAGATTGCTCAATATCTGCCATCTTTATTAAATTCACTGAAGATTTTTGTTTATATATTTTTATATAGTTTTTTTTTATTTTGATGTAGCCATTGTCACTCTCACGACTAAGACGAATCTATTGACACCACTCACATAAAAATACGAAAAGCCGTTTAGGCTCTAGGAAGACTCAAAAACATAACCCTCCTTCTTTCGCAGTCGAGTAAAACAAAAATGAAAGATCGTTTTCTTTCGAAAGAAGACTTTAAAGTCTTTAAATATAGCTTAATCTGAGAGACAGTTGCCACAAGAGGCATTTTAAAATTTCCATTTTAAAATATAACAATGTACATTTTATGCGTGAATTTTTCTATTTACAATTCACTAGCTTTGGCCGAGGTACTGCCCGCATGTGTGTTGAATTTTATCGCTGTAAATAGTACCATATGTCCTTCCTTAAGAATCAATGTATCTCTATGTGGTTGCATTTCATTGAAATCGGTTTTAATGAGCTTGCTTATGGATCGGTGAGCTTTTAACCGCAAATGCGTAACACGCAGAGTTACTTTTGAAATAATAATATTAATATGGAAGTAAGGATTGCACTTCATTCGTAATAAAACTGACATATAAAGAATGAAGATATTGCTAATACTTACAAAACGAAATCGTAAAGTTACTTCATAGGTTTACGGAGGGTTGCATGTTTAAGGGAGTGTTAATAGCCCTATTGATTCCGTAAGTCTCGCAAGAGTCGACTAAGACAGCAAATTATCAGTACAATTTGACTGCAGAAGTTAAACTTGAAACAAAACTGCTTATCACAGTGCTATAGTAGGCCCAACCTTCTTTCTAATGCGAAGTATATGTTCAGCAGTGGACGGCTAAAATCTATTGATGGGCTACCTTAGTCTTCCTTATATATCAACAATAACAATCACAAATGTACCAAACTATTACGTCACTTCTAAGCCTCTAGGTTAAACAATTCGGCACATCACAACGTGAAATGGAACTACCCACAAAAATAATACGCAACAGTCCTTTGATCTGAGTTGATTACAATTAATTGAGCCGTACTAAAGCACCGCGGTCGGTTGGTTTGTAATAAGCGTGCCCGTACATTAGTTGGAAGCTGTTGCTACAGAGGAATTAATCAAAAAGTATGAGAAAATTAGGTGATCACTTACAAGATATACGTAGGACGGTTGGTATACTTCTAATGAGCGTGTAGGATGCGTAGGCTACGACAAAGCGCAGGCATGTTGCAGTAATACAGTTCTGTCCATATATGATTATTTCATTGATATTAATCTTAGGAAAAAACTTATTTCAAGTACCTATGGAAGTAATGCAGCTATGTTTATGATAGAAAACATTTTTTTTTCGAGTCTATAATGTTTCAGTTTGACTGTTATAGCATTATGTAATTAATTGTATTTAAATAAAATCAATGTAAAATTACAGCGTTCGTGCTGTCGTGTTTCGTTAGTGAATGCGAGACCGGAGGCCCAATAATGCAGGAACATTACTCGGCCGCCATTGTGTGGGTCACCATCTTGCATTGTTGCATCGTCTGCATTCATAATGAGTATGGTGACCACCACTCTTGAATTCTGCTTTTCCTTTCCATCGCGCAGAGTTGTATCATTTTGGCAGGGCCACAAAAAAAAAGGAATTGCAGAAACTTTTAGTTTTAAATATTTAAAACTTTACTAATTGATCAAAATATATATGATTTGAATACTTTGAACTGCATGGGATCATGCAGTTATTACAGAACATCATAAACAGTACCGAAATGGTTAAAGATATAATGTACAGGCGACAACGAGTGTGTTTATTGGAGCACCTACAATAACTGATGTCATCACTCAACTTACCTTCTGCCTTTACTGTACTGTGGTAATATAACAGTTCGAGTGGTACTCGACAAGTTGTCTGAAACAAAGACAGTGTTGTGGCCTGAAAACGAACATGCATGCTACATTAAAGTGATTAATTTAGGCAATTAACGAACCGCCGCGGTTCTTCAGGCTAAATGAATAAGTTATTTTTAATTACAGAGTAATTGCAAGCCACAGATTAATTATGTAATGCGATGACTGTAATGAACGACATGTGATACTGTTTGGCTTAATTACTTTTAGTCTTGTGTGTTGAACTTGCACTTAATTTTATAAATAAGCCTATCAAAATGATTTTACTCAACTGGATGGAAAGCGTGAGCAAAATTTAAAAGTAGTGGTCACGATACTTATTATGGGGTATGGGGTATGGGCCTTCGGTATCCTCACTCACTCGGTGAAACTCAGCGCAAGCGCTGTTTCACACGGGTTAACTGTGAGACCGTGGTATCACTCTGGTTGAGTCGGCCCATTCATGCCAATGCGTGGCTCTCCCACGGCAGGTTAGCGGTTACATCACCATCAACAAATGCTTTCAGTCAACAGTCCACTGCTAGACGTATGCTTCCCCAAGACAGGTGTTGGCCTACTTATAACACGCGGGCCTGATTGATTTCTACTTGGTTTGTTTCAACTTTACCTTCTCTCTCTGCAGTGCAGTTATCCGAAATGAATAGGTGTGATGACATTCTGAATTTAAATTCCCCTCCTCTCTCCCCATCCTACTCCACACGTATAATATAATTATAGTAAATTATATATACACACACACACACACACACACACACACACACACACACACACACACACACACACACTACACTACCACACACAACCTACATAGCTTAGATAGATTTGATCCCAATTTGGTAAATTATTAATAATTTTGTATAGAATTAGATTCCTAGCTTAGGAGATGCAGTTGCGTTTTTTTATTTTATGTTTCTGTATTATCTTGTCTTTTTCATAAAATAAATTAAAAATATTTGACGGCTGTAGCGTGGGCTTGGAGATCTGTCACACGGGCTTCGAGCCTAGTATGGACTCCAGCACTTGGTAGGGAAATGTCTGAAAAACTGTGTTGTATGTACCTTGATCTCATGTAACTTAAAATGTACCTTTCCTGTGAGAGAAAAATAAATAAAAAACACCCAGACACAGAATTAATAATCGTGACCATCATACATTATAACTAGCTAGGTATAATACTAAGTTTGATAGCTGAAAAAAACGTCTTTCAATTCAATTACATCATGGTAGAGACTTTGTTTAATAGTGATAACAGTGTTGATGTTTTTCATTATTACATTGAAAATATGGGCCAGCTTCGAGGTAGGTAAATCGATGTCATAAATTTTATTGATAAAAATTGTTTTTGGACTAAAGAGTTCATGTATTGTGTCAAACATACAGGGCGTTTCTTTTAAGCAATGTGACAAGTACAAATTTAGTAGTATCTCTACCAGGGCTAAGAATGGCTCTTTTACTAGAAAAAAATTGAGAGTGTGTGAGAAGAAGCGGAAAGCATCTTCTACCGCATTTATCATGGAGAGTGCTCCGAGGAAGTGTTCGGACGGGACAGAAATGTCATCCCCATTATCTAGAAGTTTGGCAGTCCACAACTGTGCGCTTTTCCAAGAACTTTCTGCAGCGCACAACAAAACTGTGGAATGAAATGTCGCCTTCGGTATTCCCGGACCAATACGACCTTCAAACCTTCAAAAAGAGCGTACTCCTTCTTAAAAGGCTGGCATCGCACTTGTGACGCCTCTGGTGTTGCGGGTGTCCGAGGCGGGTGGCATGGGCGGCGGTTATCGCTTACCATTAGGCGATACGTCTGCTCGTTTGCCTCCTATATAATAAAAAAAAGAACGATTTATGTTGTAAGGTTATGGTTTATAGTTTTTATGAGACACTTGTTTTCACTACAGAAGAACTAACTAAAAGCCTTCGTGTTGTCGTGTTTAGTTGTGAGTGTGAGACCGGAGGTTCAATGATGCATGAGCATCTCAGTAGGCCTCAATACTGTGAGTCACCACGCTGCATTGTTGCATTGTCTACATTCACAATGAGTATAGTGACCACTGCTTATGGATTTTCATCAGGCAGTTTCTTGTACTCAAATTTAAATAACCCATCTTTACCAACATATTTAACCTCCTTCTTTCAACTTCTATGTAGTGTACTAATAACCTCTTTCTTTGTTGACCCTCGCATACATCTGAGTTTGTTGGCTCATCTTTTATTGTTCAGTCAGTTGTAATTTGGAATGAGCTTCGTTGACGAAATCAGGATGGCCACCAACACTTTTTCTTCTAAGTTAAAAGTTAAGCAGTTACTTATAAAATAACTTGCAGAATCAATATTGACACAATTGTCATCTAATATTCCTAGTGTGCCTACTTCCGTACGTATGTATCTATGTAAGTTTATATGTATATGTATTTAGTTGTATGTATAGTATTTATAGTTCTTGTATGTAAGATAGGCTTTTATATATTATTTGTATTTGATATTATTATAATGCAAGAACCTGTTTATTTTAATATTTTTTTATATAAAATGCACCTACTTTCTATCTTCTCTGATCTTCTCTGCATCACCCGATGGTTTACATGTAGACAATGCCTCAGGCATTAAGTCCGCACCAAAAGTGCATGATGTATTAAATAAATAAATTAAGTCACTTTGGCAGGCAAACTTTTTAAAAAAAAAACGTTTCATGTGTTGTACATGTTACATGCTATCAACTTTCTCAAAAAATAATTCAGTTATCTTGACGTCAGTCAGTAGCAATACCAAGGAATAAACCGATATATTATAAGGCCGATTTTTAAATGTATAGAAGATATTAGCAACTCCCTGTGTGTATGATCCAGTATCAATACATATCGCGGTGACCCGACCCCGCCTATATCAGACAATTAACTTTAATGGGTATATTTAAATTAGTGCTGCACACTCAATTGACAACACATTATCGCCATATTAGTTTTCTACGATACCGTTGTAATGTCACGATAAATAGATTTCAACCTTATTTTGATACGATTAAGTTTAAAATCGAATGGCATATAGTAATATAATGCTTCTAGAAGTTAATTGATGAAATTGTTGATCATTCAGGGCATATATTATTGTGTTTATTTTAATCACGTCTGCCTCAGTTATCGGTAGGTCAGTTTTGCAAAATCGTTTATCTGAATGTACGTAATTATGAACTAAAATGTAATTATTATTATACATTTTATAATTATTTATAAGTAGGAGCAACATTATTTTAAGAGGGGTTTTTTAAAAAGCTGTTATTATGATATTACAAAAAGACTCTCCTAATTTTTTTTTTGAATAGATGGTATGATCTTTATGACAAATAAAAACTGTTTTCAATGTGAAAGAAATATATTTTAGTTTTTGCTACATAATAGATATAATAACAATGTACAAAATAAAACTTTATTTACAATTTACTCATACTGATCCAAAATATCTGGTGAACAAAATATTGTACCTCGTTCATAAATAATAACTTGGTAAAAAGGTAAAATGTAGGTACCTAATTTAGAATAAAATTAACATAGCTTAATCGTAGACAATATTATCTAAATCCCTTTATACTATATTTACACAATAATTTACAATAAATCACTTTGTCCGATCCACTGAACTTACAAACATTTGGTAGCGACAGCAGAAAAATACAATTATTTTTTCGATGTCACATTCACATTTAAAATCACGTTAAATAACGTCTTTAAGTGTTTCACTGTTGGTTATTTGTTTGTGTGCTAGGTGAAGGGGACCCGCTTGATACAGGTGGTTGCACCATGCTCAGGTGCGGAGGCAAGCCCATTGGAGGCAGTGGCCGTCCCCCTGCCATAAGAGGGTGCGGGTGAAAGTATTGCTGCAGCGCGGGGTGGGGGTACAAATGATGGGGGTGTCGGGAAAATTGCGCCATTTTGAGTTTCTCGATCTCCGCCTCCTGCACGCGTTTTGCTTTCGCTCTTCGGTTTTGAAACCAGATTTTAACCTGTACAAAAAACGTATCCTTTAGTTAAATGCTTATACTCGTCTTCAGCGATGAAAATAATATTAATATAACACTAAACTATTGTACGTTTTTTAAATTATTTATAAGAATAACCAAATGTTAATTACTGTTCTTTCAAAAATATTAATGGGAAATTTAAAATTATTTGTGTGAAACTATTGTCAGAAATATTACCTGTGTTTCAGATAATCCTAAAGATGATGAGAATTCGGCTCTCTCAGCGATGCTCAAGTACTGCTTCTTGGCAAACATGCTCTCAAGTGAACGCAATTGTTGTGCGGTGAACGGCGTTCGTGGCTTCCGGTTAGGTTTGTGTTTGCGAAGGTTACATTTTAGTTTTGCAGGTTCGCCATTAGCATCTGTGAAAAGATACCATTTATAAGTAATATATACTTATCAGAAATAATAAAAATAAACTTTCCTTAAATTACTGCAAATTAATTTACCCAATTTGTATACAAACGATTAATTAAAACCTCAAATTCTAAACATCCGGGTAATGCATTTAGTGGTTAATGTTGTAACATTATACACTTCAAAAGAGATTTCACATGAACGCTTCTGGGCTAACTCAAATAAAGTTTAATGACTAATTAATATGCAAAAAAAACATTCGATTTTCCAATTGAACAACATTTTTAGTCAAAACAGATACAAAATGGTCTGATGTGGAAGTAAAATGACTATAAATAATAATGAATGGGAACATTTATTTGTAGATGTTTTTGGCGCAAGTTACACACTGGACTTTACTGTTACATCTCTATAACATAAAAGCAACCGAAGTTCGATCGGAATGTCCCACCATTCGCCTACTGCGTTAATAAATCGAATTATAAAACTTATACCAATAAAATAACAGTTTGAGGAAACGAACCGCGATCCGATCACGATAACATCTCAACAAAGTATTTTTAAGTTACTTTGTGTCGAAAACAAACGTATTAGTAACCAAATCAACAGTTTTATTGTCCAGGTGGTTAATAAAGAATCGTATTACACCCACATGTTAAATATGTCAATAGCGATATAATTTTTTATCGCTACATCTTCAGTAGCAAGTATCTATCTACCATATTAGATTTTTGATCGACTGATAGATTTTTAAGAAATTCTGTTCTCAATAATTAAAATTGTCATATTTCTTTGAGCTCACTCAATTTTTTTTATGACCTCTAAAGATCATTTTGTGTGTGTTCCAAAAGAACTACATTCTTTTTGATCGATTTAAAAGAATTATCTTTTTTATTTCAGAGTAATAATACTTTCTAATTTAAAGAAAAAATATATCTTTGTAAGTGGAGTATAACTTATGTACTTAATTCATCACGATGTAGGCGAATTGAAGTCGAATTGAAGTTGATTTTACTTTTTAGAGTTTTATTTAGTTCCATTTTTATTTGGGTTTGTTCGTCGTATAATTTTACGCGCAACAAATTCATTAATCAAATAAATTTGTGGCTAAGTATTAAATTTATATCCCAATTAATATTTTCAGTCCGTTTATTAGTGAGTCCGAATATAAAAATCTGGTTTCCTTAAGTAAATTAGGTGCTGTTTTGTTACAACTGGCTATTAAATTTATTAGTAATTGAAATCTACAAACTTTAATGGTCTCTAACCTACATAATTATCTCGGTATCTACTAATTGGTGTTTAAGTACTAATCAATGCTCTTCAACGTTGATTGATTGTCGAACATGTGTTGCGTGGACTTTCATTTTATTATAAGTATGACACAATTTCGTTAGCACATCATTATGATTATAATGTTGTAAATTAACTGTTATTTATTGACCGAATTGCGTAACACAAACCACGTTAAATAAAGTCAGAAATTTAGAAAATCCTTAACCTCTTTTTTCACGTATAGTAAGTAATAAAATAAAAAAAAGGTTTATACTCAGCAAAGGACTGAATTGTAAAAATTTAATAATGAAATCGGATAGTTGAATAAAATAGTTTTTAGATCGGAACACCAAAATAATATTTTTCATTACTACAAGTACTCAATTTGTGAGCAAAATATTAAAACATAAGTAATATGGCGCTTGAAGCAACGTATCAATCCCAATGTCAAACAGTACACTCGCTTAATAGCTAATGGTCTACAAAAAAAGCAAAAAAAAAATGCCGTAAATTATGTGACAGTCGAAAAAAGCTAAAGTGTATTAATGCTGTGTTTAGCAGACGTCAAAGCAAGTACCGACGACAAGACGGAAATAATACTAAGGGCCATTACACACTAACGATTTAAGTGGCGCGGTTTTTTTTACCGCACAGAAATAGATTGTTTAAGTTACCATATTTTACATGCACACATATTTTTCCATCTGATTTATTGTTTTACATTTAAAGTAATAAATGCGATATACATCGTTACAGTATTTTACGAGTACACAAAAAGTATAGTTTGAATATAACGCGTTTGTCGCACGTGTGTGTCCGCTTCTTGAATTACCCAGGAACTTTTAAATTACCCCCTTTAGAAATACTTATATGGAACTGTCTGCTCTCGTTCTCTTGTTAATTGTATAAAGAGATATTGACTACAGATGTTACATCGGTGAGTTATGTTCGTGTTGTTGTGACTCCCTTAACGACGAAAGAAATATGAGTCGTTTTAAACACATTATCCGTTGTTGTACATTGTTATTACCGGCTCTGTCTTTTTTGCTGCAAGAAAATGTCTACTAAATGAAATGTGGATTGATTTTTCTGAATGTATGGGTAATTTCGATTTAAATGATGCAAGTTTATGCTGACGGTACCTAATGTTTCATTGCGCTGCTAAAAAGACAGTTGATATATTAATGAGCATGTTTGCTTTTTGTATGCGCACCACCATTAATCGTGCGAGGCGTGGTATGTCATTCATTCCAATATTTTAAACGGGCACCGTATACTTGACGTTTTTGTTGTCTGTACAAGAAAGGCGGACATTCTCTGTGTCTCCCTGAATATTTAACATTACCTATATTTTTGACGTGGATGTGGAATTTAAATGATACCCATATAAATATCTTAGTGTTTCATAAAAAAACTACTAAAACTATAGTTACAGCAAAATATACACATGAATTAATATTACTGGTAATAACCCGCAATAATAATTCATATACTTCATAAAATATGATTATTTCACTAACAAAAATATTTCAAGAACTTCAAACGAAATGATAAAAAATAATTTATTTGACAGAATGTGGTTTCTTTAGCAACAAATATTTTATAATAACATGAAATAAAATTAAAATTTTACTAAAAACTCATTTGCCGATTTTCACCGCAGGAGAAATATTAAAAAAAACATTAAAAATTATGTCGTGTATTAAAATTAATAGGTTCATAAGGTAAGAGATTTATCGTGACACTTTGAACAACATTAATGTTTAACACAAAGAACTATTGGGGCTATTAAGCGATGTTCCCGGATTCCTCAAGACTACACCCACAATATTTATCTGGTGATCAAACGAAATCCTTAACGTGGCCATTCATCAGCACTCAATCTTTAACTCATAAAGGGCCATAGAAAACGCGGAAGTGAATAAACTTTGCTTTTAAAGCATAAGATTTACGTTTGAAAAGCTGTTAAGTGAACTTCCTTTTTGAGTTCAGTGGCCATTATCTAATATGGAAATAGATAAAATCTTCCTATGAAGAATCTATTAGAATAGATTTTCGAAAGCATTTATGTTATGTTAAATCACGCAGTGAAGTCAGTCAAATATAAAAAAAATATTTTGCGTAATGCAGGACTTTTTAAAGTTGTTTTTAAAAGTATTATAGGCATTCTATTCAATTGAATTAAGATGAGTCCAGTACCCAACCCGCAGTCCAGCCAGCCATCGTGGGAACGTATGATCTTAACCCTCTCCTGAGAGGAGACCGAAGCCCAGCAAAAGGACATTATAGGTTTGTTGTCGTTGTAATTTTTGAATTAAGGTAGTGGTTATTAATAAAAAAGGACTAATTTAATACTATTTATTATACAAGTCAGCAAACCATTAACAATGTATAGTAAGACAAACCACTCCATTTCAATTTTCTCGAGTTACAAAAATGAAAGTATATTAATTCTTCTTTAGATATAAAATTCTATGCTTTGTCCAAAATCGTCTCAATGAGATGCTTTATGGCCTCACCTTAAATGATCTATTAAGAGCATCGTCGGTCGGAGCCGTGTTTATACTCGTCCCGCTCGGCTCAGTTTACAAATAGCACTATTCAATGGGACATTAGTATTTTGGCTCGGAGCCAGCTCTTGACAGCGCCGTTTGACTACTTGTTAAACATCAAATGTCATTTTGTTTCAATTTGATATTAATATATTTATTTATTTACTTAGAGGATAGCTTTTAAACTTACTTAAAAAACTTGTTATTTTCTTTCTTTAATTTTATTTATATATTTTATAAAAATTCATAAATATCGCCTTTTCTATACAAATACTTTTAACAAGTAGGTATAAATATTTTGTAATCATCATCATTATTAGCCTACAGGCAATCCATTGACAGACATATTCTTCTATTATTCCACGACAATTTTTAATGAAACAATGATATTTAAAATAAAATATCTATCAACATTGTTATGCCGACCGTACCTGGAATGAAGCGGTCGCGTCAGTTTTGTTGCGCATACTCGGTAATTGATTGGGAATGCTTCTATAATTAGGAGCGTGACTTGTTGCTGACCGTACTTAACAAAACATTTATATACTGACTAAATAGATGCGAGAATTGTTTGCCCACATAATTGGAGATACTTAATAAAATTAAAAAGCTATCACCGATTTCAATCCGCGTAATGTAATACTTGCTTCAGTCCTTAATATTTATTTAAGGATGTTTTATTTGGGATAAAACCCTTCGAAACGATTTTTTTTAAAACTACTTTGAAAGGGATGAGTTGAGAGACCTCTCTCATCTCATCTATGTATGTATATAAATAAACATTGTTTTCTGTAAATTCCGTCTGACTAATAAAATATGAAATTAAATCAGTTCGACCACAAAGCGATTTCCAGTCCCTATTAATTTACAAAAAAAAGTTACCGTTCTCAAAAATGTTTACAAACCATTTTAAATTGTTCTTCTATATATTATAGACTTACGAACAAGATTCACTTTAAAAAGAGCTTAATTAAAAAGCGTGCGCATTAATAAAATGTACCTTAACACATACGAAAAAGGGTAGCTACTCAAACTACTTAACAGTTGATTTATCACCGTTTACACCGATATGAGTATCACATAAGACAGTGTGACCAAATGCTTTTCAGCATTAAACCAAGCTGGGTAACAGGTGTATAATATGGTATCATTATTTAAATTATAAATACATATACATTACATATGTACATACCGATTATATATTTTATTGTATCTAAGGTTCTAATAAATTGTTTTCGGTATATCATTGAAATAGAAAGAAAAGAATATATCTTTGCTTATAGTAGTCTTGTAATATTGTTAGGTGATCTTCTTTGTTAGTTACTTATGCATTAGGACCGCCTCGTTGCCTAGCGTTGCCGGTCGGACTGTTTTTTTTATGATGTAGGTGGCAAACGAGCAGACGTATCGCCTGATGGTAAGCGCGATGGACACCCGCAACACCAGAGGCGTCACAAGTGCGTTGCCTAGCAGTGTAAGATTATCAGCTCTTTTCCAAAGTTATGTACATGATTGACGTATGATTGCTCGATAAGTGCTTGAGGAGGGGGTTTTTTAAATTTTCCGTTTTAATTAATATTGAGCACTTGTAAATATGATACTTTACAAAGGGACTGACGGTAATAAATAATAATAGTGATAAGATTTGATATTATTTTATGTGACGGGTTTCCATATTGTTCCAAAATAATTTTGTCAAAAGGGAAGAAAGCGTATTGACAGTTAACTCTCAATAGCGATGAGATATCAAAAGTGACATTTGATGTCATTTACAAATATTAAACGTTGAGATAAAAAAAAGCTGTCTGCTTAAATGTTTATCAAAATTGTAACCTAGTCAATTAATAAAATCTTGTACTAGAAACACAAAACTACTCTCGAAGTCATGAGAACCGTTACCAAATAAAACACCAGTTGATATAATTTACACATTTCAGCTCGTAATAATTAGGCTCCCATACTAATAACTTGTTCGTGGTTGCAACAAATAAACAGCCTCGCTGACGTCATCCAACCAAGGCAACTTGCAACTCAATCCACAACCTTTAAATAACGAAACAGCTTAATAAAATAAGGCTAAGTACTCACTATTGTGGGCTTAATTGACAAGTGGTATATTAATTAGTAGCGTGTACCGTTCCACTTGACTCGAGCCACCGGCTGTCTGGGCGAGCTTTTATAATTTTACCATGAACATCGGGCTATGGACGTCACGGGGAGTCTTAACAATATGAACTTCAGAAAGCGTAGAGCTGGCATTTTTTAAAAAGATATATTCGACAATCGGAAATGCGTTGTTCAAATTGAAATAGAAACTAAAGAGTGAATTATATTGTTTATTGTATTTAGATGCTTTTTCAATTAGTTTTATTTAGTTATGTCTTTCTTGCAGGCAGTCTATACAAAGCTGCTGCTAGCTGAGCCCCACGGTGTTACCCGCGTTTGTTATTATAACCGCGGGCAACGCCGGTGAAGCTAACCTAAAAAAAGTAACCTTAGTTACTCCTTATATCACCAGCTATCTGCCAGTGAACGTAAGCCGGAATACAAAAATTGTAAAAATGATATTTTGGTATATGTACCCGTGTAAACATATGAATTTAGCAAAAAGCGGTCATATTAATATTGCAAACAGACACTCCAATTTTATTTCTTTCTATAGAAATATAGATAAAAAATAAATAAAATGTGTGACAGGTGCCAAAAGGTCCGTGAAATTATAATTGAAATGTCATCATATGTTACCACTAACTTGCTACATTTTTAAAGGCTATTGAAACTAAAACAAATGTCAAGAGACTATAAGAAGGCAATTCGTGTATGTACACACCTTTTCAGAAACTTGTGTTATTAGCATTATTAGTTTAATGTATTAAAAAAACAGCGTGAAAATGATTTATCGGAAGAATCAAACCTCATCCGGCCTTGGATATACAGATAAACAAAAGATTACAGTTTAGAGACCTCTATAAATAACAACTTAATTATGTCTTGTTATAATTGCAAAAACAGAAAAAAGAGAACAGCTTAAGGAAACTTGTTGATATAACGTTCTTGAAGGTGCATTCGAGGTTTGGACTCGAGACTACTGATGGTGGGATGATTTTGTAATCACAGCAGTGATATGCGAGCCTTACAATCAATGTAGGTACGCGTAATGTAATGTATGCGTATTAAATTATATTTTTATATTATTGAATGAATGAAATCTGTAAATAAAATGCTTCAAGCTTAAAAAAAAAATCCTATTGGTGTAGTTGTTAACAGTTATATCTGGTAAGAGGTTGTGAGCTCGAATCCTATCAAGGACAAATAATTGCACGAAGAACACGATCATTTGTTATAATTTGGATGTAATTTATCTATTAAATATAAGTACATATTAATTTGAAAATGGGTATGTGGACTAACATACAGACTTGCCTAGTTTGAGATCAGGCGGCTATTTTGAGATTTGTGAGCTTGTCATTATATCGATTCCTATTGATTCTTATGTTCTTCAAATACATACTTATAAAAAGGCTCGTAGCTTGAAATTAATTCAGGAACCATACATTTAAAATATGATAAAGTTTTATTACCCATTAGGTATTCTACCGACAGTTGTTGTGTTTTAAAACAGTATAAACGAGTTTATAAATAAAACTCCAGTAGCTTCATCGATATAACCGTTGAACTATCCGAGAAAAGTGAAAGTCTATGTAAATAAATTATAGCGGCAAGCATGTAGGTTATATCGTTGCGTCAATATTGACATGTGAAGCTTTTTCTGTCTACTTTTGATATTTCATTGACATTTCGAAGTGTCATATTGAAATATGGATGAGTAATGAGATGGTATAAGTGTTTGTTCATACTTAGGCTATTTCAACTGAGTATTACTGTTTTTTAAACATTGTAAATATTTTTTAGTATTTAGAGGAAAGTCTATTAAACGATACAATTGTTTCCTTTCGTTTGAATTCTTTCACCGTTTTGTTATAATTAAACGAATACAAATGAAATGAAAACCTACTCTTTTTAAATCAGTTCAAACAGCTAATAAACTATATTATGCAAAGCCTGAATATAAAGAAACTTATCAACTAAGTTTATTTTGTAATAGTCATTAAAGACACACTTATAATTTCGTAATAGAACCTTTACAAGGTCACAGTAGCCGCAACATTATAATAATAAATAACAAAATTGACAGAGAACAAAAACAAAAAACAAAAATTTAACGTTGATATAAAACATCCCTTATCTATGCATCTATAACTCTACAGTATATTAATAAATGAACACGTTAATGCGCACGAGTCGATCCCAGCGGGACGCCCGGCGGACTCCCACGCCGGTGCCCGTCTACCTTCATAGCGTAATGATACTGGAATTGTATAGATTTGAGGAGGTCCAAATATGTTTCGATGTATTCAAGTTATTTTTAAAAAGTATTCCAGATGTTTGATGCCTTATAACAAACATCGTACATTTGAATTTCTTTTATAGTGGCAAATAGCACTGTCGGATATTTATAAATATATATCCGAGTGTACGGATATGTATAAGTTTTCAATATTGACTTTTATACGTCAGTTAAAGTTAAAGAGTAATTCAATCATAAGGCTCGATACGGATATCCGGATATGTGACACATCTCTAGTGTCACTGTTAAAGTTTTAGTGTGTAGAGTATCATTATAATGACAATTAAATAGTAAAATGAGTATGGTGACCACCACTCTTGGATTGCGCTTATGCTTTCCATCAGGCAGAATAGAGTCACTTTGACAGGCTTATATGTACTTCGGAAAAACACACATGACGTTTTAATTGTCAAATCTGACATTTGGAACTGTCAACGCTATTCTTACAATAGTCAATTGTAAAGAGCTAAGTCCGAATCTATTTATCATTTATTATTATGGTTCAAACCCTTTTTGGACAACAGTACAACCTCTTCGAGAAGGCATATTTAATTTATATTGTCCAGATACCTACACTTACGACATTCTAAAGTCATTAATTCTTATTTATATTTCTAATAGCTGTACAGTATAACGGTTTTCCAAGAACCAAAAATTTATTTTACTTAAATGGTATCCTAATTTATATTAAAATTATATACAGCTATAATAAGCTCAAAAAGACACCGAAATCACAGCCTTCAATATTTCATAAATAACTAATTAGACTAATTGCCTTCCGATACTTCTCACCTATTATAATTAAATACATTTAGTTGACAGTTGAATTTAAAAAAAACTCTATCCCACGATTTTAATGGCTATCATAATAAACAGGCTTTTAGTGATGGCAAGATCAAAGATTCTCATCAATATTTAAAAAAAAAGTAAAAATATCCTCCGCCACAATAATAAATATTAAAAGGCTAATTTACTTTTTAAATATATAAGGACATTAATATAATTTATTCAGATTATAAATCCAATATACATAATACAAATAGGTTCGCTGCCCATTAGACCGCAAGAAAGATACTTGTGCCAAATCCCACAGCTAATCAAATGTTTCCATAAGCAAGACAATTTTTTTTTTGAAAAATTTGAAAGAGTTCGAACCAACTTAACAAATATAGCAAGCCGCTTGTAGTACATACTTATATTAAAATAAACACAGGAAACATAAAAGGAAATCGTTTAGTTATAACAAGCCGTGCCTTTATAAATTATGTTTTCACACTGGGTATTAATATACAGAACCAAACGATGTTACAATAATCATTTTAATTTGAGCTAATAAATGTGGTAATGGAACTTAAGAATTGAAGTCAATCTTCTAAGAAAGTGAACGAAAAATGCTCTCACAATGCATGTGGATGTCAGGAGTGCTACTACACTCTACTAATTGCAACTCATTGTAAACTTACTAGTTTACAGCTAGTTTTATTTGTTCTTTGTAAATTGAAATAAATAAGGACAATAATTTATTAGCATCATTTTCTGCTCCGCCGCCTGCTTGAACAGTATATTAATGGTCTTTCTCATATTAGATAAGCATACATATTCTTGCATTTAACATTCTTGTTCGTGTCAGTGAACGTCCATCCTTATTCAATATTTCCAAGAAGGTCTAAGATATTATAATTTATGTTCCAAATAACAAAGCGGTCCTTTGCGCGGGCGACCGATGACAAATTACTCAATTCGTTTCGTTTCATCATTTTAATTAACTCAAAGCCATATATTAATGGACGATATTAATATTTAAGTAAGCATTATTGGTAATTTATCATCTCTAATTTATTATACAAAAACCTATTTTCCTTCTGTGAGATTATTATAACACGCAAAATAAAAAAAGGTATGGGTACATCCGTCTGGGTTTTAACTTCGTCGATAATACTGTAGGTCATGTACATTAGATCAATTTATGTTAAAATCTATATTAATTGGGCTAAATCGTAAACTTTACGAGATTCCCGCGTAAACAAGCCATTAAAAATTATAATTAAACCATCGTCTTCTATGTTGTCTTTGGTCTTAGTTATTGGTTGTGGGTCTACATTATATCGATTTAGTGATAAATAATTCGTAAGATTGTGTATATATATTGTGTAATGGTGGACCAACTATTATTATTTCTATTATTTCCATACATGTACTTGACAAATTGATATATTAAAAGTAGAAATGCTTAAAATATGCAATGGATAAGAGTATTTCCAATATTTTTATATGAATCATTTTTAAAACACATCTAAAATGATTTTTATACTTCTATTACAGAAAACTTGTTACATTATTATTTGTACGAGTATCGGTCCACGTTGTAATAAATTTAGAAACAAAACTAATAAAATTGACTTCGGAACTTTTGTTTCCAACTTTCTATACCGAAGTTGGTGTCGAGATACGATCTTTATAACAAACAGTAGTCATACAACTCGAATTTCTAAGAATAAAAAACGAACTACCATCAAATATAAACCTACATATTTAATCTAAATTATCATCAACACTGTTTCAAGTAAATGGATAATTATCTTAAAACGACATTTGTACAAACTGATATTGATAATCTACACTATAATTTTATACAAATTAATATTGGTTTGGAGCGGATTATTATGAAAATAAGTGTTACTTTTATTATAATGTTACTAATAGGTATTTTGTATGTCAATAACTGAATAGATTTATGGGGCCGTTGATTTCTCCACAACGGGTGTCCAACAGCCTTTTATTGTAGTGTAGGTGTTTGAGTTAAGGCAAATTAAAACCCGATTTGTATTGAAACAAGAGTTTTAAAGGCAGCAGCAAGTATGTTTCTTTCTTGTAAAGGTTAAGTCGATTGTATTACAACCGATAGCAAATACTTAGGAACGCTAATAAGATGTTTATAAACCCAAATTTACTATTGTTTAAACCATTATTTTCAAACACTTTTAATAGATTAAGATAATCCCTTATTTTATTTTAGCAACCTTTTAAACATAGTAAAACCATATCGTAACTTAAAATGTTCTAAACAGGATTTATGCAAAATTATAAGAAAAAATGGTAAATACGCTTTTGTTGGCAACAATATGACGAAAAAACTGTTGTATAATGAGGTACCTCAGTTTTAAAATGCCAAAATCAATTGAAGCGTTCCATTTTCAAAAGGGCTACCGGTGGCGGTTTTGTTCGGGCAAATTGATGGATTAAATTGCATCGCTCGTTTTCGTGAAAGAATGCATGCCACGAAAAAATACGAAGTTTGCCGAATGTTTTAATAGGTGTTTCTAATTGGTCAACGCGCGGGTCGAGGTCAATATATTTACAATTCGACCCACAGAAAGTGGTCACCTTTAAACGAGGTACATAAAACTTGTGTATGGTAATGAAATAGGACGTTTAGGTTTAGCCATAATTCTTCTTTGGGTGTAACTGGACGGCACTTAAATTACTAAACAGTTGTTCTGTTCATTGTCTTCTGCCGTTGGAGTACCGGCGTTAATTTTTAGCGTACACTTCTGCGAACTACTAAAAATATACTCAGTGTTCTACACGACCATTTGTTACGTGCATGTGCGTGACAGGTGCTTAACTAAATGTGAACCTTAAACCTCCAGATATAAGAGCATCGTTTCAGCAATCATTAGTATCATTGTTTGTAGGTGTTTTACTAATTTGCCCGTGCAGGAAGCACGGATGGCGTGATGAGGACTCAGTACCGTATAATCTTTGCCTGTGATGTTATCTAAAGATTTATTATTTACTGCTGTCGTCCGAGAGATGGCAGCACGCGTCACTGACTATGCCACTAGAGTTATCTCTTTGCAAATATGTTTTATATTATTCTCAACCTTAAGTTTTAGTTCAAAGAGACAAGCGTTTTATCTTTAAAGACCTCCCATAGCGTGATAGGTATTGTAAGTAGGCCATTTTTCA
Organism: Hyphantria cunea; assembly: GCA_003709505.1. Lineage (NCBI taxonomy): Eukaryota > Metazoa > Arthropoda > Insecta > Lepidoptera > Erebidae > Hyphantria > Hyphantria cunea. The sequence goes on along the minus strand of PKRV01001639.1, from coordinate 1,579,189 downwards.
TGCTTACGCGTGATTTATTAGTATGTTACGAAAGCTTATTCAAACAACCTTAACTATTGAAACATTCAGTAATAATTGTGTATTGTTAGTAATGAAATTGTATTTGCGTAACCCCCACTAAGAATGTTACAAATTAAAAAAGTAAAACGAATCTCGCACATATGGACTGCATTTTTAAATCGAAAAAATAGCAAAATGCAACTTAAGAAATATTAGTCCAAAAATCGAATAATCATGGAATTCACTCGATGGAGCGACTCGCACGCAAACGAATCGATTAATCGCTTCGTTACACCAGACGACCGCCAGGCGGAGCCACGCGTCAATAAAATACTTGTAAAACTATCGCAAAATGAATTAAAACAGATGGCGAGCCAATTAGGAGAGGCAATCGTGCGCGTACTGGGTGAAAAAAGACCTTAAAACTATCGTCAAATTGATTTCTTCCTTACTACCCACGACTTAAGGTGTCTATTGGGCATTCTCAAGTGGCTGTAATGGGGTTTCAGTTTACAAGCGCTAACGAGTGCATTCAGAACGATAAGCCTTTCCAGTTATACTGATAGACAAATATGGATATATTTATCATTAATTTTGCACTGAAGTGTACGCTTAGGAGCGCGTTATATCATTATACAGTGCTAATTAGCTTAGAGAAAGACAAATTCGTGCTCCGAGATACACAAGCAGACTAATAAATTATTCATTGTGCTTATTGGAATGCGATTTTGAAAATCGAATGTTTTGTTTCGACCATAAAATTCATTAGGTATGTCAAAACTTTCTATCAGTAACATTCTAAATTTGAATTTATGATTTGAAGACCTAACTTTAATTACTGAACTTTACATAAAGAACACACTGATATATCTAACTTAAACAGGACGCATTCTTATTTTAAAAATCGTAATTTTTAAATGCCCGTATTTTTTTTTTCAATCATATTTTATAAATAACATATAGAATCTCATCTACATGTGACAGATAATAAGCGCGTGCATCAATTTGTCAAATGAAATAAACGTACTGTTACACATTGCCGTCAATATTCACAAATTCTCTTCCACTGGTTACAGCAAAGGTATATTACATTACATATCAAAAATAATTTTAAATAAATTTAACTTTATTGTAAGTAGTAACGCCCATTACCTATAAACTACACAGCTTTGTAGCTTAGTACCTAACATAAATACATAAAGCATACAACAGTCTATTTACCACATATACAGAAACCAATTGAAAGTTTTATTATTGTAGCAATAATCGGCTAGAACGTTATCATGGCCATAAAACCATGTGCAAGTATCAATCAATAGTTCTACGCAATAGGATTCAATAACTGTGAAATTAAACATTGAATAGTTATTTAATGTTATAAATGCCGTTTATAATGCCATCCGGGTATGTTGGCGCGATCGTGTGCTGCCCATTCCGTACCTACCTACTGTATTGATTGGTCGAAGGCGGGAAATGTATTTATTTATACGCAATGGCGGGATTTATTTCGTTCTGTTAGTACATTTAAAGGTATACTTTTCAAAGATTATCGATAACCAATACGTATGCTGGTTGATTCAAAGTATGGAATTTTATTTACAAATTGAAATTCCAAATTTAAACGCTTTAAAATTTTCAAAGACCAATTAATAAGATTCTTCTTCTGCTTTCAATTAGTTAAAAAACCTTTAAGAAAAAATGATAAATAAAATATAAATAAATATTTCGGACATCTAACACACAACGCCATCTAGTCCCAAACTAAACAGAGCTTGTATTATGGATATTAGACAATTGATATGAATACATTAATACTTTTTTTGTAAATACATACATATTATACGTCCAAACTCCGAAACAAATATTTGCAGATCATACAAAACATTTAGTCCGACTCAGGATTCGAATCCGAGACCTAATAAACAGCAGTCGCACACGCTACCACTGTGCCACCGAGGCAGTCGAATGATATTATAAACCATCATTTTATTTTTATTAATTCTACAATTATTTCAAAATTGAACAAATTCAAAAAAAGAACGACAATTAGCAATGGAGGAATGAACTGTTCTTCAATGAAAAATAGCTCCAAGTTTCTAGTATTTTGTATTTTCTTGTATTTTAAAAAGGCGATATTCTTTTAATGGACACTTCTTGCCAAGCTGCCTGTTAATGTGTGTGATGGATAACTCAACGTAATTCCTATGGCAAGTTTTTGCTTGGCAAGTATTTGCTTGGCAAATGGCAATTCTTTTGTTGTCAGTGTGGTCAGTAATCAATAGGTTGGGTTGCCAGCAATGTAAAGGGTACGTAGTTTGCATTTGTTTAATAGTAATTTTTGGTAATATACAATTAATTTTTCGAAATACTTTGCATCTTGAAGTTTTTTAACAAGAGAATAAGAAATAAATGAGTATGTTTCAATATATTAAAAGGTCATACTTACTTTAGTATATTTTTCTAGTTGATTGCGATCTATAGGTGATTAGTAGGTTTTTAATTATAAATACATGTGGACAATAACATTAGAAATACAAAAAACCTTTTGATGAAATTGTATAGAATGTGTCACCCGGCCATGAGATGTCAATAGATTCATAATAGTTATGAATCTATTGACACCTCATTCATTAAAATCAGTATAGTAGTTTAGAGGCTCCGATAGATCATACACACATACATAGACTGCCAAAACGAATATAAATCGTTTTTGGGTGTGTTTTATACTAATATAAAATCACGTTTTTTGTAAATTGTCAGTTTGTTAGTTTCCTTTTTACCCGACCACAGCGAAGCCACAAGGAAGGGTAATGTGTTTGACAGTATGTGTATGTCTGTATGTTCCACTGTAGCGCCTAAACTACTGAATCAATTTTAATGAACGAGGATTTAATGGTTTGGCAATAATGGTCCGGGTGAAATGACGAGCTATATAAATTTTAGCGAAAATATGTAGTTGGTTTATAGTTTTTTTTTAATTGTTGTAAATAATGTAAATATAATAATATTTTTCATTTTTATTCATAAAATTTGTAACAAAAAGGAAAAATACCTACTTAGAATGAGTAAAGTACAGTCGCCAACAAATAGCAATAAATACAAACAATAATTTTGTTAATCAGTTGAGAACGCAGTTTTTAGCTTTAGCAATTTAACATAGTTAATAGACCATTATCCAACCTCGTAAACAAATAGAAAACGGGTATTAATGGTATTAACGCGTATTATACTTCATAAAGCAATACTGCTACCACTCCATTGTGCATTTGTGGCAGCGATAAGGGAAACAGGTTTTGTTCTCCTTTATTTTTCAACGGTTAAATGGTGGTCCTTTTGTATTCTGATTCCTCTGATATGTGAACCAGTTCAAATATGAGCGTGTTGTGAAAACTATAAATAATTTAAATATAAGCTTTTATGTGAATGCGATTTAATTTGTACATTGTTTTATTCAATGTACTGTGGTTCGTTGCAGTGAGGGAATTAATATTTGATACTATTGCTATAGAAAAAGAGGCAAAAGATGGTGTTGTTATTGTTAGTTTTGTAAATTTTGTTTGATTTTTACAAACCTACATAACACTAAAGCAGACACTAAGGGTTATTCATTCATTTAAAAAGACGACTTCCGCATTAGGAATATACATTCCTGTGTCACGGGGATCTTTACAAACATACAAGAAACGGACACAAAGTACACCCAGACTTAAAACAACAATTTATGGATCACACAAAGTGTTGTCCCATGTAGGATTTGAACACACAACACTTGGCGCAGTAGGAAGCGGTGTGGTGACCACTGAAACCACTTTTTTTTTTGATGTAGTGGAATGCCTTTACGCACTTCGCTCCCCCCCCCCCTGTGGGGACAGGGGGTTCACTCTGTGTGGGACTCCTGACTGACACCAGCCAGACTACCCACTAAACCACCACGGTGTGCCACTCTGCGCCTGAGACGGGAGAGATCCGGGAACCGCTTTCTTACGCCATCCGGACCACCACTGAAACCACTAGGCCAACCATGTAGTCATATTTACTTATTCTTAACTTAGCATCTGAGGCGCAATATTTTTGATTGAAGCTCGAATCCTATTAGTTATCTTGTCAATGGTCATAAAAGAGTTGGCTTATGAGGGTGGCATTTTTTTTTTTAAGTTGTAACTACTGAATTACGCTAGATAATGTTCTGGCTGTATTCGTAAGTCATTAAATAAACTTTCAGTGGTTATATGATTGAGCAGATAGATATATATAATTTTAATATAAACCTGTATAATTCACTGGTTTATTTACACTATTTATTTAACCTAATTATATTGCTTTTAATCATAAAAATTAGTACCTTAATTAGTATAATAAATAAGTTTAGTTATACATATATATAGAACATATTTGAAATTTTTGTCTTTAAAAGGGTTTATTTAAGACGGCTGATTAATTTATTCACTAAATACATATAAGTGTAACTAATCAAAGAGATCTGAGTAATTGAGACACTTAATTTAGCTATAGAACTTCTCGCACTCATATCTGGGATTAACACAAATTTTTAATATGCGCTACCCGGGAAATATAATATAGGTCTTCATGTAGGCACCTACGTTTAGTCATAAAGGATTGTTATTATATGCGATGACAACACATGTTATACTGCCTCGGTGGCGCAGTGGTAGCGTACGCGACTGCTGTCCATGAGGTCTCGGGTTCGAATCCTGGGTCAGACCAAATCTACAAACATTTGGTCTGACTTTATAAGTTTTCTGTGTCTGAGTTTATAAGTTTTGATTTTATATGTAAAACGATACGAAATTAAATGATTCTATAGAGTATTCATCAACACAAAAATCTACTGTATCAAATGTTTGTTTGATCTGCAAATATTTGTTCCGGAGTTTGGGTGTTTTCTATGTATAATATGTATTTATTTACAAAAAAAAAGTATTTATGTATTAATATCAGTTATCTAGTACCCATAATACAAGCTCTGCTTAGTTTGGGACTAGATGGCGTTGTGTGTTAGATGTCCGAAATATTTATTATTTATTATTACTTATACCAAATGTGTTGTCGACTGTACTTGCTCTACGGCTGTAAACTTTCGCATACAAAATGAAGTGTAAAAGTATAATCTTGAACTTGACACTGGCAAAAAAGACGAAAACTGTATTGCCAATAAAAAAAAATTTTAAAAAAAAAAGTATAATCAAATACAAAAGTTATTTGTATGTTACGTTGAGATTCGTGTTCCGTAGCCATTTCGCTGATCGCATGACTCCGGACACTTCTCATTATTCGTTGCAAATTATTTAATAGTTTTATTTTTTCCACCGAGAATTGGGACTGTGCCCAGTTGGCAAACGATTGTACACGCCTCTCTTTTATATTATTATTTTATAATTGAGTTCAAATAACTTGTGAGCAAATTAGTGGCAATTTGGACTATATTTGTAAAGAAATTGAGTTTTTGTAAATATATTTTTTTGCAATTATTTGAAAAATATGGCTGTTCTTATTAGTATTTTATACCCAATATTTACTCCTAAAAATTCACATCTACTTCTATACTGCATTTATGTCTTAATAAATCCTAAGCTATCTATGTATTAATACGTGAGCAAAAACTTTGTACCTACCCCTTTTACCAAAATTATGCGAACGGTGGAGTATGAAATTTAGCACAGTTAAAAAATATATGGAGGAAAAAATGCCAAATTAAAATAAATGAATGATGTTCGAATTTCGACCTTCATGTTAAGCAAAAGAATTTTTTGAATTTAGAATTTTAGACTTTTTGAATTTAATTAATAATATAGATTCATTTAAAAAAAAAATTAAATGCTTCGTTTATGACTGAGGTTTTCGTGGGTCAACTTGTATTTTTGGGTTTTATTTTCTTGTTAAAGAAAAAAAAAACAAACAAAAGCGACATTAAAAACTTATTTCATGAAGTCGGTAGAAAATATCTACGGATACAGGTAAATAAATCTAAGTATGTTTATCCACGTTCTATAAACCAAAACAACGGTCTAAATATTTTTTTTATTTTACTTAATCAACACTGAACTACAAAAGGTGTTGAGTAGATTTGTTTCAATGTCCTTTATGCCCTGTATAAAACAATAAATCTAGAGTTAAAAGTACGTAACAAATAATAAATATTAAAAGTACTGAATAAACTACATTTTCAGTGTGTTGTACAGCCGATAAGGTACTTTTGCATGTCACGAAGTCATGGCAACTATTGTTAATTGCATTCTTTGCGATTTGTGGAATTATATTCGTTTTTGCCCGTTTCTTGGGTTCGGTGTAACTGGAAACGGAGCGGAGTGAGGCTTACTATTTGATAGCTTGAAAAATTACTTTTTGGTACATCACTAGTATTCTTTTTAAACACACCAGTAAAGCATGCAAAGTAATTAAACACACCAATAAAACTATGATGTAACTGTGGCGCAGTGGTAGCGAATGCGACTGCTGTGTAAAAGGTCTCGGGTTCGATTCCTGAGTCGGACTAAATATTTGTATGATCTGCAAATATTTGTTTCGGAGTTTAGGTGTTTTCTAAAAAAAAAAGTATATAAGTATTAATATCAGTTTTCTAGTTACCCATAGTACAAGCTCTGCTTAGTTTGGGACTAGATGGCGTTGTGTGTTAAAATATCTGAACATATTTATTATTTTTATTTATTAATGTATATTTTAGATGTATAGTTTTGTAACATATTTGTACTTAAAGAGATTTCCACACCACCCTAAGGTTGACTGGTAGAGAACGCCCAAGGCATTAACTCCGTCGATGTAAAAAATGCATTAAGTTATAAAATAATTAATAAACAAAGCTTGTGTAGCTGATAGTTTATTGCGTTAAGCTCTAACCTGAAACTATATTCACGATAACTACAAAATTAAACGGTGAAATACATATCTTTATCTTTATTTAGTAAGATGTAAGTATATTTATCAATTAGCCAATGAATGATTTCATTCATATCTTTACACTTTAGTTCCTGATAAGAACAACTACGGAAAATAGAAAGAACTAAGTACTCAGATTTACTCTGTTTAACAGTTTGTAATAATAAAAAAACAAAAAGGGAGTTTATAAAAAGAAATATTTGTGGAAATTCATAAAAAAATATCCCAAATATAACAAATTACATAGGATAATTTCAAAAGCATCATCATCAACTACACACTAATAAAAAAAAACTCGTAAGTTAAGCGAATCAGTCATTACTCGCTCCGTGAACAATAGGACCCCAGCTTTACCACAATGGCGCTGCGGCAGTACATGTAATAGCAGTATTTGTTCAACTTAGCTTTTTTAATTGCCCCTAATCTTTAAGTTATTATTATGCATATAATAGTCGACAAGAAATTATACAATTTTTATGAACCGTCTTCGATAATGATTTTTTTTTGCTATGGCGCTGTGTTATAGTGTAATTTATAAAAAATTAACGTAACTTTTTTACAAAATACTCAAAAGCGTTATTAAAAAATCCATTGAAGGCTTGAAATTAACATATAAAACAGTTTAAAGTACTGAGCTAATGAAAAACAAGACAAACATGTATATAACAATTCTACTAAATAGCTGTAATAATTGGTTGAAACCAACTTTTTATCCACAGTCCTATGTATATATGAGAGCATTATCAGACCTTGGGTAAGGCTCTAAAGGTTAATCCGGGCGGAGAGTGGCATGCGCCCTCCGCCCGAAGAGGTACGCGAGTGGCGTGAAGCCGCCCGTCGAGCCAGTATGGTTCGTTGGTCGTCGCGGCTGGAGGCTCCACGTGCTGGCTTCGCCACCGTGGAGGCGCTCCAGCCCGTCATCCTCGAGTGGGCAGGGCGGCAGCACGGGACCCTTTCCTTCCGACTGACGCAGGTGCTTTCCGGGCACGGTTGCTTCGGGAAGTACCTGCACTCGGTCGC